>VDFB02270651.1:389371759-389902964 GCA_007258455.2 Sequoia sempervirens | reverse complement strand
TATTTTTGCCACGGAAGGTGACAGTCTTGTCCTCCTTTTGGGTAGCATGGGGAGGTTGACCATACTCGTGTGGCGATGGTGGCATAGTTGCTACATTAAGAGCAGTATGCATTTCATACTCGCCACACCCTTTGTCAATGATCTAAACTTTTGTGACTGTAGGATCAGTGGAAGATGGAGTGGTTGTTATAGTAGATGATGGATTGGAGGATGAAGGATTGGAGGATAATGACTGGGAGGCCCCCATTTCGACCCCAGGACAATAATGTAAATGGGGGAAAGATGCTTCTAAAGCTTGACAATACTCAAATGGTTGGGGGTCAGCATAGATGGTGACCTCCTGTTCATTAACTGGGAATTTGAGGCATTGATGGTATGTGGATGGAACAGCTTGCATAGCATGGAGCCATGGGCGGCCAAGGAGGAGATTATACAGTAAGTCCAGATCAAGGACATGGCAGGTAGTATATTGGAGTACAGGTCCCACTTGGATAGGGAGACTGATGATTCCTTCTGAATTTCTTTCCGCATTGTCATAAGCCTTGATTGTAATTATCTGGTTGCTTAGGTCCGCTTGAGAATACCCTATCTGTTTTATGAACTTCAAAGTACATAGATTAAGGGCAGAGCCATTATCTACCAAGCCCCTTTTTATTTTATGACGGGCAATTATGACTTCGATATGTAGGGGGCGGTTGTGATTGATGCCAATGTTGGGCATATCATTTTGGCTGAAATGGAGGTGGTGAGACAAAGCCAAGTGTCCCACCAAAGCTTGGAATTGTGTGGGGTCGATATCGTTTGGGACATGGGTTTCCTGCAAGGCTTTATTGAGGATCTCTTGATGTACCGGGGAAGACTTAAGCAAATCCAGAATGGATATGTGAGCGGGGGTCTTCCTTAGGTGATCAAGGATGTTATATTGAGAGTTTACAGGAGCGGGTTGGATGGGTGTGGAGGCTGTAGGGACGGTGATGCGGGCCCGTCGCGTAGTCACAACACATTGAGGGTCTTTGGCTTTAACATGTATCATGGACACTCGGGGTTCCACCTGCTCAATGTAATGAATAACACCTTCATAATTGAAGGGCACATTCTTGTAAGTCACATTATTGGTGATGTTGTCTTGGGGATGACTAGTGGAGGTGCTAGGACCTTGACTATGGTTGGGGAAGGCATTTTGATAGATTTGCAGTTGAGCATTGGACGACGAAGGTTGACTGGGGTCAACCTTGATATCTCCTCGATCAATGAGATCTTGGACATAATTTTTTAAACCCTGACACTTATTCAAGGAGTGTCCCTTGATTTTATGAAAGTCACAATCCTCATTTTCTTTGAACCATGCCGGCTTGGGTTTGGACTCATCGAATGGTTTGGTGACAGGATATGTGATGGGATAATTGATTTGTAACAGTTTATTGAATACAACACTCAAGGGTTCACCCAATTGGGCGTATTGACGTTTGGTGTTCCCCTGATTTCTTTGGTTTGACTGTTGAGGGGGACGAGGTGCCCCCTGCGGTACTGATATGGCGTTGGGTACAGACTATTGTTGCCCTTGGGATGCATTAGCCACTTGGACATGTTTGGTGTCTGTCACTCCATCATTCACTGCATTTTTGTTTTTGTTCCAAAATCGCGATTTATCTCCGAATGACCATTCTTTGTCATGACTGTGTATTTTAATGTTTCCTTTGGCGATAAGGGCACGTTCAAGGATAGGTCCCTTTTCCACTATCTCAGCGAAAGTGGTGACACAGTGTAGTCTAAAATTGTGGGCCATGTCAGGATGTGAATTTTCCACAAAAAGAGTGACCATGTCTTTTTCTTTCAAAGGATTTTTCATGCGACTGGCTAATGCACACCACCATTGGAGGTAGCTGGTAAAGGTTTCTCCATCCCGTTGCTTCTCTTTCAAGAGATCTAAGGTTCAGTATCCTTCTGCAAATTGAAGGAGAAGTAGGAGACAAACTATTCTGATAACTCTGCAAAATTTTTTATAGACCCCTTTTCAAGAGTCATAAACCAATCTAGAGCGTGGCTCGCTAGACTTCTTGGGAACAGACGTAAGAGATAGTTATCATTATACATGACTTCTTGACACTGTGCATAAAACTCTTGCAAGTGGGCCTTAGGGTCTTTGTCTCCCATGTACTTGTCAAATTTTGGAATCTCGAAGTGTTTAGGGAATGGGATCAATGAGATGGATGGATCGAACGGATATGGGCATATATCTTCAAATTTGAATGATTGTTTTGTGCCCCCTGCTTGAAGGTCCTTAAGGGCAGCTTTGATTTCCAACAAGTCTAAGCTAGCTGGTGGTGGGTTGGGGGGATATGGATGATAGAAAGATGAGGGATCTTGTTGAAAGGGTGTCAGATTATTAAAATGTGGGTTTGGAAGGTTGGATGATGACACGACTTGATGGTAAGGTAGGGGGTTTTGTTGATATGGGGGTTGTTGTTGTGGGACATAATATGAATTTATTTGGTGAAGGTGTGGGGTAGGTTGCTGAGGGACTTGGACGGGACATTGCGTGTTGGCCTGTTGATATTGAGGATATTGTTGTGATTGTTGGGAGGTTGCATAGAACGATTGTTGGTAAAATTGTTGTTGATTATGGTGGTAGTAGTGTTGTGGAGGTTGCTGTTGCGGCATCAAGTGTTGTATGGACTGAGGTGAGATATTATGTTGTGGTTGGACCTTTGGACGCAAAAGGGATGCAAGAAAGGGAGATATGGTTTGGATAGGTGGTTGAGAGGGATTGCCTTATGGTTGGTAGGATGGTTGGTGTGAAGAGGTCAAAGTATTGGGTATAGGTTGTTGCGGATGAGACGGTGGGGGTTGTGTGGGCACACTTTGTAAAGGAAGTTGTTGGGTTCCGCTCGGAATGTTCAATTGGGGTGCGCCTTGTGGTGGTATTTGAGGTAGGATAGTAGATTGGGGAACCTGTTGAGGTGGTGTGTTGGTGGTCCTAGGAGGAGGAAGCGATGTAGCAAAGGAGGTACCCCCAATATTGACTGTAGGTGGGTTCAAAGGAGGGGGTGCGGTTAATGTTAATGGCGGAGGTTGCAGAATGTTTTGTGGCATACCATAAGCGAAAGGATTATTGGGATCGGGCACCTGAGACCCACCTATAGCTGAGGTCGAAGCATGTGGGGGGTAATTAACCTGATAAAGGACGGCATTGCCAAATTCAGGTTGATGCCAACCCTCAATTGGAGGAACATTGGAAAAGTATGAACCTTCGGGTGCATTTTGGGACCCTTGGAGTACGTGAGATGGGGCACCCTTGTATTTGGACAAGTCAACATTGGAGGGAGGTTTAACACCCTTCTCAATCAAGTGGGCCAAGATTTCTTCCCCATGTTTTGCAAGCAAACGGTCGGTCATTTGCACATTGGCAGGATTGCTAAAATATTCCTCAAGTGTGAGTTCAGGTTGATTAACCATGCTCTCTTCTCCATGTGGCGAGTTATTCTGATTCTCAGTGTTGGAGTGCGATGAAGTACCATTGTGAGGGTCATGTAAGATGTAGGTACCCTTGTTGGGATCTGATGAGGTGTTCTTAGGATCTTGAGGATTGTTGGATTGGGCATTTTGAGCTTGAAGGTCGGCCATCTTCTTTGCTTGTGAACGGGTCTGAACGGGCATGCAAATGCTAGATGAGTGGATTAAAGACTTTGTCAAATGATTTGATTGTGATGGAGTGTGGATTGGATCTAATTGGACTTCGATTAATTGGATTGGATTTAAATTGGATTGGATTTGATTGGATTTGATTGGATTGGATTGGACTAGATTGGATTTTGATTGGATTGGATTAGATTGGATTTGATTGGATTGGATTGGACTAGATTGGATTTTGATTGGATTGGATTAGACTGGATTTGATTGGATTTGATTGGATTGGATTGGATTGGATTGGACTAGATTGGATTTGGATTGGATTGGACCAGATTGGATTTGGATTGGATTGGATTGGATTGGATTAGATTTGATTGGATTGGATTGGATTGGATTGGATTTGGATTGGGTTTTAGATTTGATCGGATTTGATTGGATTTGGATTGGATTTAATTTGATTTGGATTGGATTGGATTGGATTGGATTTGATTTGGATTGGATTGGATTGGATTGGAATGCGTGAGAGAGAGACCTCAAACTTGATCACATGAGATTACCTTTAGTAACCCTAGAGCTTTGATTGATTGATAGGATGATTACGACACCAAATCCACCTTAAGCTAGGAATGGATTGATTGGGCCGAGGATGATAACTTGCAACACCGAATTCACCTCAAGATGGAGGCAAATTGATTGGAGTCGAAGCTAAAGACCAATAATCAAGTTCAAGCGCTATAGTCAATTTAGATAACCACTTTGTAATGCAAGGTTAAGGCGGTTTGGCTATGAGTGGTGTTTAGGAAGTGAGATTGGAAAAGTTGTGATGTTTGTTAGGTGAGGGTATTGACTTATGGATGGAAAATTAAAATGAAAAGGTAGATTAAAGGTGAGTTGTGAAAATTTGGAGTGATAGAATGGGGGTTTAAATGGATGAAATGGAGGTTTTGGGAGGCTTAAAATGATAAAATGAAGACTTAAGATAATGGGATAATAGTTGGGAATGATTAGGTGGTGATTTAGAGGCTAAATGAATCCAAATGGGGTACTTTCGGGGTGTTGACAGAAAAAATCAGGGCGTAGGCAGCGTTCTGCAGTGAATCAGGGGCGCTACCGCGTTTCTACAGCAAATCAGGGGCGCTACCATGTTTCTACAGCAAAACAGGGGCGCTACCACGTTTCTGCAGCAAAACAGGGGTGCTACCGCGTTTCTGCGCAGGGCGCTACCGCTTTTCGGCAGCAAAACAGGGGCGCTACCATGTTTCTGCAGCAAAACAGGGGCGCTACCGCGTTTCTGCGCAGGGCGCTACCGCTTTTCTGCGAGAACAAAGCTTGGTTTTTGATGGCAAAGGCTATGGCAAGGACGCAAAATGATGAAACAAGTCAAAAGTATCAAAATTTGATAGAATTTTCACAAGGAAACACCTCAAGCAAGCACAATCCTATGATTAATATTACAGGTATGGCAAGGCAAAGTCTTAATCTAGGATGCACAAGGCTTCTAGGGAGTCCTCGATATACTCTCGGTACGTGAGGCACAACCGTGAACACGGTCTATCCTGGCGTGAGTCGGGGAACCCGGCGAGAATCTTGAAGGCTCGGACCAACTCTTCCGTCTATCTAGGTATCACCCTAGCCGGCTCATGGTCGTATTTGGATTGGGGTACAACTTTCATTCTCCCCTTTATACGAATCGTCCCTTGGGGTGATGAAATCCCCAAGCAGGTCCCACTAAAAAGAAGACACTAATTGTTTCCAACTATTCCCCAGGCTCACACGAAGTGCAAGGGGAAAGTGAAAACAAATCAATGCCCCTTGGGTAACACAAAAATAAGCAACCACAGCAAACAATGAGATTTAATCCCCCTAATTAGACTATGTTTGAGAGCAGCAAAGATAATTTTTGGAAGTCTGATTATGTAGATGCCCCTGCAAACAAATGTTAGTTGTCCTCTTTCTTTTTCGCCTTTGGTCAAATTTTGCCACAATATGCTACAAAAACGTTAGTGAAAAATAGCAATATTCTTGCCAGAACAACGTTAGAGAGTTATCACGTGAATATAGGAAAAAACTAGAGCAAAAACGAAGCCAAAACGTCTATTTTACCCTCCAAACTGTGCTGTTAAGGGCGTTGCCACAACTCTATGAAGGGCGCTGCCACAGTTCTATAAAGGGCGTTGCTGCAACTCTGTGAAGGGCGCTGCCGCAACTCTGTAAAGGGCGCTACCGCAACTCTGTGAGGGCGCTACCGCAACTCTGTAAAGGGTGCTGCCGCAACTCTGTAAAGGGCGCTACTGCAACTCTGTAAAGGGCGCTGCCGCAACTCTGTGAAGGGCGCTGCCGCAACTCTGCGAGGGCGCTGCCGCAACTCTGTAAAAGGCGCTACCGCAACTCTGTGAAGGGCGCTACCGCACTTCTGCGGGGGCGCTACCGCACTTCTATGAAGGGCGCTACCACAACTCTGTGAGCTTTTCCTGCAAAATCTTAACTCAAAGAAACATTAAATGCAAGACCCGTGTGTGGGTCCCACCAGGCGTGCCAGAAATGTATACCTTAGAATTCCTACTGCTCTAAGAGTGTAAAACAACTAAGAATCATGAATAACAAAATACCAAGGACACCTCAAGATTAGCCAAAAGAGTGGTTCAACGAAAAGGAATGCAAATAAACTGAAACACAAATATTTTTACCTCCCTTGTTGTTGATACCTCTTTGATTGGCCCTTGCTTGGATTGGTTGTGTGCTCCTTAGATGATGGATTGAATGACTAAAATGCAAGCTTCAATATGCAAAATGATGAACAAAGATGGTTGAATGATTGAAAAAGGCTTGAGGATTCAAATGGACAGCATGTAGTTATGAGAGTGCAAAGTGTTGGAAATGCCTTTGAGGAGGGGGTATTTATAGAGGAACTTGAATTCTCTAGAGAATTCAAGGGTCAAGATTGATCCAACAAGGTCAAGATGAAGGGCTATGGTGGGTTGAGAACCCACAAGCCCTCACATCTTGACATGTGGAGGGTGAAGTGGACAAGAGGGTATGAGGTGGAAATGAGTTGTCAAAAAGGTACATGAGGTGGAAAAGGACATGCACCTTGGGGGATGAGAGGATTTCCACAAAAAGGGATTTCTTGTCCCCAAGTGGGAGTGAAAGGGACTTTTGAGAAATTTTAGAATTCCTCAAAAATCTACATGGGAAAGTGAAAGGTGGTTGGGGATATAAATGTGAATTAAAAATTCACACTCATAGGATGATCTAGAGGGTAAAAGGTGGGCTCCAAAAAGGTGGGACTTGGTCACATGTGGAGATTGTGACAAGTCCAAGGTTCTAGAAGCCTTGGGAGAATGGAATGTGAATTAAAAATTCACATTTAAAGAAGAGGAATCTAGAGCAAATAAATGTGAATTAAAAATTCACATAGGAAAGGGGGTTAACATCAAAAAGGAAAAATGGAAGAATTGACCAAAAAGGTGGTGCTAAATTTAGCTAATGATTTTGGTTAAGGTTGTGCAAATATTGGATTAGGCTAATTAACAGAAGATTAGAGGCAAGTGGCAAATGTAGGAGGATGTGACAAGGAGAGAGAAAGTGAAGAATTTTAAATTGATTTTTAAATCAACAAGAGGAAGAATGACTAAATTAAATAAATTAGTGTATTTATATAATTTAGAGAGGAATAAGGGTAAAAAGACAAAGTATTAATTATTAAATTAAATACTTTATCAGTATGGGACAAAGGGTGTAATATTAATTTAATAAATTAATATTAATATGATAAACGTAAATGCAACAAATTTAATCATATGGAAGTGATTAAATTTAGGTGTCTACACAAACTATTTGACATTTTCTTTCATAGCCTCACAAAATAAATTGTTGTGAAGTAATTCATAGGTTTAGAAAAAGATAGAATGACCTTTCAATGGTGTGGCATGGGAATCGAATAAAAAGTGTCAGTCACAAAGGTGATCTAGAGGCTAATTCTAGACAATTGTTATACCATAAATTCTTGAAGAAATTTATGTGGAAATAGTCCCTACACAAATCTAATGAGGAAAGTGTTGTGCCAATTTTTTAAATTCCAATATTTATTTATTCTTAAAATTTCATAGTAAAAATGAATTGGAAAATTGGAAAAAAATTATTTGGCTCTTTAATTTTCTCACTAAATTTGGACAAGAAATTTTAACTAGCCCTCTCTATCTGACAACAACCTTAAAAAGGAGAATCATAAAAATGATGGAAATACTATACGCTATGGTTAGGGCCTAAACTTGACAATCAACCCTCCTTGTTGACTAATTTTGAATATGATTCAATATCATTGAAAAGGGGATTAATTTTAATAGACTCAAAGAAAAGAAGATGTACTATAGTTAAATATATCTTATATATGATATAACATTTTAACCAATATATGTCTTAAAATTTAAAATAAAACTCATAATGGAAAAATTTTCTTAGCACATTGAGTAAATCATCAATCTTAGACTTTAGTAGGGAATGAAGAAAAGGTAAGGAAGTAGTCCAAAGGAAAAAGTATGAAAAAAATAATATACAAAAATAAGTTTCTAGAGATTCCTTGGAGTTGAGTGCTTGCCATTAGATGATGTTAATTTGATTCCCTGAGGGCTAGTAATCCACATCCAATAAAGGCTTGTGAACCTCAAAATGATCATTTTGGTGCCAACTATTTTGTTGCTCCATATTTTTATTGATAGTGGGGACGGTTTATAGGGACAACAATCTAGAGTCTAGAGTCGAATTTGATGATTTATAGATTTTCCTTTAAATACAAATAATAATAAGGAAAGCAAGGAGAGATGAAAAGTTATAAGAGCAACAATCTAGAGTCTATAGTTGAAACTATTTGAATAATAACAATACAAAAAAATGAAATTAGATGAAGGTTAAGTTTCATTGAAAAAGTTTAGGCTTTTATTTTTATTTTCACTAACTTGGTAGCTTATAATTCACAATAATTTTACCATTACATTAAATATTTGAAAAATATCATCAACTCAACTTAAATACTTTTATCTATATATAAGACTTAGATAACATTTTTTAAAATTATATTTTTTAATTTATTCTTAAAATTTCTTAATTAAAAAACAAATAAAAATACAGAAAAACATATTTAGCTCTTTAACTTTCTCACCAATCTCATACAAGAAATTTTAAAAATCCCTAATAAAAAAGAGGGGGATCACAAAGGAAATAATATACTACAGTCACAATCTAAATTTGATGGTTAACCTTTTTTTTGATAACTAATTTTTGATATAATTGTTATCCATTCAAAAGAACCCATTATATATAGATCTTCCATAAATAATTTGACAGTTCATTTGAAATAACAAAATCTTTCCTGAAATTTTGATTGTATTTCATGACAAAAGTACCTAAATACAGTTGTATGGCCATCGAATTTAAGCTATGGCTACAGTGAAGAAAAGGTAGAAACAAGAGTTATAAGAGAAAAAACAGGGTAATCTGGAAACAAAAGGAAGCAGGGTAAAAACTACAGAACTGCTTATAATAAATAGATAAAAAAGAATTGCAAAAAGTACTATGAATTAACAATAAATTCTATAAATAAATAGATGAGTGGAGTATCTTGGAGAACTGTGAAGAGATAAACAGGGTAGGAAAACAGGTCAAGAAAGAAGGACGAGCAATGTAAATGGAAAAGCAATCAAGGATAAAACAGTGAAGAGAGATGCAAAATTGATGGCATAGATCTAATGATCTAATAAATGGAAGCTTTTGAAAAGAAAGCTGTCTGGTTCTAAAATTCCGTTCTTTTTTACTCTCTTTCACCAGCTGCAGTTCCTGCCCCTTCTTTGCTAGCTACAGGTCCTGTATCGAACCCCGGCACCGCTCCACCGCGTAAGATTTCTGCAATTTTCCTCTCTATCTACTTTCAGAATGCTTTATGATGACTGAACACAGTATTTAGATTTTTTGGGGGTTTCGCTTTGTTTTCCAGCCGCTACTGGAGGCAAAACTAACGCAGGCGCAGTTTTTTGCGCCGTCAATGGTAGTGATTGTCTCTGTGGCAGCACTGGTTTTAGTGAAGATTCTCAGCTGAGAGAAATGTACAAATGGTTTACTGCTCCTTTTTGTGATTTGGGGACGGATTTGGCCTGGTTATTATCAAGGGACTGCTGTTCCGATAATGAGTTATTGAGTAGCTTTCGTTTTCCCCGTACGTGGTGTTTGTTATCTTGTTTCTTGCCATAGTCGCGACCCTTAAAACAAATACCAAGGGTAGGTTAAAAGAAAAGACAAAAGATTAGGTTACCACATCCACATATTAGGAAAGTCAGTTTGAAAATTTCTAGTGAGTTAATTATTTGCTTTTACCTCATCCATTTGAGTAAATAATCATTGAGCAAAGTATAATTAGTTTTTTTTTTTTTTATATATTGAATGATGCAGATTTGAACTTTAGACCTACTAGATGGGAGGCTTCACAGCATATCGCTGCGATGTGACTTCCACCACAAGTATAATTAGTATTTGCAAGTGTTACTCATAGAAAACTATATGTATGTTAATATGTTAGAGAGTATATGTTTATGCATCAAATTCTAGTTGCATGTGGTTGGATTAAACAATTAATAATAAATGTTAAATAATGGAATGAAATAAACTTAGACAATTCTAGAAAACTAAGAAATAATGCACAATGAGTATTTTTTGTCTCACAAGTGAAATTAAGTACAAACTAAAAGCTTCGCTAGCAATTTAGGAAATAAGAACAACAAAAAATGAGTAAAATTAGAAATTTATTTTGTTTAGAAAATGATAACGTTGTGTTTGGCATGGTAACTATGGGATGACAAGGTGCATGGAGCATAAGGCATGGCATATAATATTGATCCATTTTTTTCATGATGGCATGAGTCTCTGTAGCACTTGTCACTAATTGAAACTCAACATAGGAATGTAAGTGACAGTATATGGCCTCTTTAATTGGTTGCATCAATAGGATGCAATGAATTGAATGAGAGTGAAAACTATACATGAAATTAAATGTAATATATAGATAAGAATGTGAGCATGTGATAGTAATAATGGATACATCATGTGATAAACATTACTAACATTGAGAATTATAAAGAATAATAGGCATATATTGGTTGGAGGTATGATGTAAAATGTAAAATTACCTTCAATATGGGAAATAAAGATGGTGATGTAGCCCTTAATGGCTAGAAACATCCATTTACTTATATGATACATTCCTTCCTACAAAATATTATTGCAATAACATAAATATAAAAAGATATAATCTATAAATAGAAAACACAAGAATTATAGTGCATCCAAATGATAATTTCATCTTATAACAAATCATGTTCCTTTTCAAAGGGTTACTTTTTGAAGTAATGCTCATTATAATATAATTCATGGATACACTCTATTTATACTAATACTATCCCAAATAACTATTACCTTCCAAACATGTAGGATAAGCTAAATTAAAAAAGAAAATTATGCTTTAATGAATTCCACATTAAAAAAAAAGGTAATTATAGATAGTGTTGATCAACTTATTATCTCATGCATTTTTTGTGCTATGTGCCTAGTATTTTTAAGAGTGGAGATTGTGTCTACTACATCAACCTTTAAATTCTTGAGAGATGGTGGAAATTGATTATAGACTACTTCATATTACATTAGCTTGATGTTGCTATAATAAATTGTATTATACTAAATACAACAGCCATTAAAAAAATTACTAAGAAAAATAAATAATAATATATATTTCAATTGAGGGGTGGTGGGCCTAGTTCGATTGGCTAAAGTATCCTATTGCAGGCAAAAGGTCACGAGGTCTAGTCTCTTCACTGACCCCGGAGGGTGTGTCACACCAGTGTCACTCATCATGTGAAAAAAAATTACTAAACACATTGCAATTTATGTATAGGGGGGACGGATACCCCACAATTCCTGCAGTTTTTTTTTCAAAAAACAAAAACAAAAACAAAACAAAACAAAACTTAAAATAAATAAATAATAATATATATTCCAAAACCTAAATTTGACAATCAACCCTTCCGGTCAACCAATCTTTTTCCAAGCTACTACTGGAGGTAACACTAACGCAGGCGCAGATTTTGCACCGTCAATGGTAGCGATCGTTTCTCAGGCAGACCTGGTTTTAATGAAGACTCTCAGCTGAGAGAAACGTACAAATGGTTTACCGCTTCTTCCTGTCTTTTGGGGATGCATTTGGCCTCGTTATTATCAAAAAACTGTTGTTTTCACTGTATGTTGCGTTGGTTATTTTATTTGTTGCCATGATCGCGACTCATAAAAAAGACAAACGGTAAGTTTAAGAAAAGACAAAAGATTAGTTACCACATCCACACATGAAGAAAGTAGGTTTGAAATTTTTTATTCGGTAATTATTTTCTTTTACCTAATGCATATCACTAAATAATTATCGTGAAGAAATATGAGGATATATCAATTATTTCAACGTTAATTTAAGCAATCTAATTAAATGTATATAAATAAATATAAATTAGTCTGGTTTAATAAATGATAATGATGATTGATAAGTAAGTGTATTTTAATTTTAAGAAAGTAATGAAGAGGATAAGATATTTAGTTGGTGAAGATTATTGAATATTTTGTGTTTCTATTTTCAAAGTGAAGGTTCTTTATTATATGAATGTTCTAGATTCTTTGTTGATCTACAATGCAATCTAGGATTGATTCTAATTGTTTGGGTCAAATCCACAACTATAGACTTGTCTCATTGTTTCAAATTTATTTGCACATAGTGTTTTTTATGTTCTATTGTTTGCCTTATAAGTCTTTATTTATGTAGTGTATGACTCTACTCTATCGTTTACCTTTTAAGTCTATGTTTGATTCTCTCTTCCTAATAATTAGAGGGCCAACAATATTTAGAAAAATCCTCTTTTTTATTTTCTATGCAAGGAGACGAGTTCTTTTGGGTCAACCCTCATAAATGCATACAAAGAATCAAAAGATGACAAGCAAGGGCCTTAAGATGATATATGCATATTTGTAGCTCTTTTAGTGCACCAAGTTTAAATATTTTATGATTAATTACTACTTAATGCTCTAAAATAATAAATTACTACTTAATACTCTAAAATAAGATGATGCTTTGATGTGTGAGGATGATGAATGAATGCAATTAATTGCTTTTAAATATTAGCACATAACATCAAATTGTACAAAAAACATGTTTAGTCAGCTCATACAAAGAAAATGAAGGGGTTAGTTGGACAAATCTAATTTTTTAATTTTGAAAAGGAAAGTTCAAGTTTACAATTGTGGGGTTGACCCTATGACCATAAAAATGATCATTGGTAATAAAATGGTTCGATCCAAGTGGCTTATAGATAAATGGAAGTAGGTGTATTGGTAGGTGTAATAAATGGTAAGTATAGGTGAATACATTAGATAGGTGCATACAAGAATAAGACAATTACTAATTTTGTGGGAATACATGTTCTATAGGGATAGGCTAAAGCTAGGAAAATAAACCCAACTCTATATGAGATTACACCATTTGTTGATATGTACATGTATCAAGATATTTCCTCAAAATGAACACAAAATTAAATGATAAATGACATGGGTATTTTTATTTCACCATTACTTTTTTTACCTATTTTGAGGTGCATGTAAATCCAAATTATTGTGATCTGAAAGTATACAACATTCACAACCATGTATGCCAAGTAAATATTCAAACATTGAAGCAATGAAAATGGGTCCACTAAGCATGGACCTTGAAAATATATGATTATGTAACTATCCTTTAATATGCTCTCTCCATACAAACCTATACAACAAAGAAATATTGTACAATGAGTAGTTTTCATCTCACAAGTAAAAAGTAAAAATTAGACTATGTGCAACACTCAAATTCTTATTATAAAAGTGGCATTTGATCCACTTAAGTAGGCTATATATACCACTCTAGTTCATAGTATCCTAGGTTTCTCCCAAATATTTTTCATTTGAAAGGGATGCTTTAGACTTTGAGCTAGGTGTTGTTCACACACAAGGATGACCCCTTACCCTTACAAACAAGACCTTTATTTAGAAAAAAATTGCATGTTTCGCTCATAAAAAAAGATGTTAACTATTCTTTGTAGAATTACAAATTATATCCATACCTTGTTGAAAGACTGCATACAATTGAAAGAGATGCTTTAGATTTTGAACTAGGTTTTGTTTTCACACAAGAGTTAACTCCTTACCTTTACAAACAAAACCTTCACTTAAAAAAATCTTGTGTGTTCCACCCATATTAAAAGATGCTAACCATTCTTTATAAAATTACAAATAATA
Source organism: Sequoia sempervirens (assembly GCA_007258455.2). Taxonomy (NCBI): domain Eukaryota; kingdom Viridiplantae; phylum Streptophyta; class Pinopsida; order Cupressales; family Cupressaceae; genus Sequoia; species Sequoia sempervirens. The sequence goes on along the minus strand of VDFB02270651.1, from coordinate 389,888,987 downwards.
TCAGTATCTTGTTGAAAGACTACATAAATATGATCATAGAACCATCAAATTTATATGTGGTTACTCTCAAGAGAAAAATCGCTAAAAATGACAATAGCAATGTAAAAGGATAAACAGATAAGCAGAGATAAGCAAAAATGATCGCACAGAGCAAATCTTATATGGCAGCTTTTAGAGAAAGTCGTGTAGTTCTAAGATTTTATTTCTTTTACCAGCAGCAGCTCCTGCCCCTTCTTTAATAGTCGTAGATCCTGTCTCGACTCCCAGTACCTTCTCACTGCTTAAGTTTTCTGCAATTTTCTTCTCTACCTACTTTGAGAGTGCTTTATGCTTACTTATCAAATTATTTAGAATTCTTTTGGGCTTTTTTTGTTTTTCCAGCTGTCAAGGCAACACTGATGCAGGCGCAGTTTTTGCACCTTTGATCGTCGAGATCATTTCTGTGGCGGCACTGGTTTTATTTAAGACTCTCTGTTGAGAGAATTATTAAAATGGTATACTGGTCTTGGTTTTGGTTTGAGGATGGATTTGGCTTGGTTATTATCGAGGAATTCCTTTCTTTTCAATGAGTTAGTAGGTTTCATTTTCATTGTTATGTTTTCTTAACATGATCACGACTCTTAAAGAAAAGACAAAATGTTAGGCAACCACATTAGAAAAGTAAGTAAGGAATTTTAGTGAGTAATTGTTTGTTTTTAATTTATGTAGCAATCTTATTTTTTATAATGTGTATATTAATGATGATTGTATTTATTGAGTGAGTAATGCATGATGTCATTTGTGAGGTTATTCAGTGATGTTTATTGGTTGACACACATTGATGAAAACAAAATAAAAGTTCATTAATATCTATCATTGTTGCATCAAATTAAGATGGTTGTCATTAAAGATGATGGATTTTAGCTATATGTGAGTGCTCTTATCAACAACATAAAGTTACATTTTATGAAGTGATAAAATTGGCTTGCAATGAGATAGTTTGTAAATTTTTGAGTCAAGGATTGGATGGATAGGACTAAATGTAGAGATCCAACGCTCAAATTGGTTGAGACTCTTGGGAGGATGAGATGAGGACAAGTGTCCTCACATGATTGGTAGAGATGAAGGGTAGATAGATTGAAGGGAAATCAGCTATGTAGATTCCACCCTAGGAAGAGTGGATGGTAAGGATAAAAGGGGTACCTGTCAGTACCTATAGGGATGGGGAAGTCCTTTATACCATGTGACATGATACCAAGGCCATGACCATGTCACATGTACAAAGGGACCATGCCTCATGTACAAAAGGCCATACCTTTGTACACATGTTGGAATATGAAATATCTAAGGAGTTTGACTAGTGCAAATGGGGGGATAGTGAGTTGATTAATTTTAACTTAGTGATAAAAAATGGATGGAAAAAGAAAATCAAATAAATAGGTATATTTATTTTATTTTTGAAAAGGGGATATGGAACTCAAGTAAATAAATTTTTATTTACCAAAAGTGGACATTATAGGAAGGATGGCTAAGTGATATCAGGTTAGAAATGGTACTGGGTGAATAGTGATGAATAGTTATTTTATTAATTAAATAATAATATATTAATTAAGAAAGCGATGAAAATTGAATAATAAATTAGATAAATAGGGATTTATTTAGTTAATTATAGGGGAAGTGGTCAATTAATTATGTAATTGATAATGTGCTAATTTTAGGCATTTAAACAAAAATGGGATCTTATTAAAAGATTTGATGCTTTCAACATCTAGTTGACCCCAAGAAGTAAGAACCCTTTTGTTGGTGCCTTGGATTTCGTAACTAGTACCTTAGATACCCTCATTCTCTCATGATTAAATAAATTTTCAATTGAGTTGACATCCATCCCTTTAGTATCAAACATTGTGACTCACTTTCAAGTGTTTAATGATGATCAACATATATTAGAATTCACTAACAGGTATTTTTAAAACCAAATCAATGATGATGTTGAAAGAGAGGATGTAGAGGTTGATGACAAAAGAATAGTAAACTTGACGATAAACACAATCCCTACAAGGATGGTGCAACTAGAGCATCTATTTGATGAAGACTAGCTAAGTAAGCTAAGGAACTTTGCCAATGTTGAAAGAGGGAAATGTATTCCATGTTATATAAGAGACTAGTAGAATGTGAGGAACATATTTGTAGGGAAGTCATGTAATAAGGAGGAAAAGGTTGGAATCACCCATACCTTAAAGGACTTTCATGAGATGATAGCATGAGTTGTGAGGATATAAAGACATATGGCACCTCTATTATTACCCATATGATTCCCTTCCCTTGATAGGTCAAAAACCATTTATGTAAAAGAAAAGGAATGCTAATAAATCATTAGAGCATCTAATATTATAGGAGCTACACAAGCTACAGGTCCAAGCTACTTTAATCATATTCTTAGTCACAAATTCCACATAGGTTATAAACCTAATGCTAGTGAGGAAGAAAAAAGGAGAAATCAAACCTTGTGTGAACTTTAGGAATCTTAACAAGGCTTTTGAGAATGATAACTGCCCACTTCCTTATTTGGATGAATTATTGTAGATTTTGAATAGATCCCATATGATATCCTTCTTAGATAGATATTATAGATATTAGGTAATGGAAAACTAGTAGGACAAACTAAAAGCTACCATCATTGAATCGAGTATGGAACATTTTCTTATAGGAGAATGCTATTCATACATGATAAATATTGGTGCTATATTTTGAAGAGCCACAAACTTCACTTTGAAGGGTTTGGTGGGGAATACATAATAATCTACATGGATGATTTAATTATGTTTAGAGGAGAGGTATCCATGGCAATGTTTTGAGAAAAGTTCTATAGAGGCGTTGAGAGAATGATATATCATTTAGCCCAAATAAGTATATATTTAGGGTTAATAAAGGAAAGATAATTGGGTATATTGAATCTTAGAGAAATGGATATGTATTGAACTAGAAAGGGTAGAGGAAATTCTCAAAATTCCTCCACTAGCTAGCTAAAAGGAACTTAAGCCCCATTTTCATAAAATTAATCTTATATGCAAATTTATCATTACTTTTGAAAAAATTGATAGGACACTCAATTCCATGCTTAAACAAGTCGCTGAAGTGGATTGGACATCATCATTGAAGTTTTATTGAGTAAAATAAATAAGGAAATAATTAAATCTCTAGTATTAGCCAATCTAGACTACTCCAAGCCATTCTACATCTACTCAATTGTTTTAGACCATAGATGTACTACTATGCTAATACAAAAAAGACCAAGGATATGAGAGGTTGATTTCCTTCATGAAATCTCCTTTTAAAGATGATGAAATCCATTGTCCTTACATTGAAAAAAAAACCATATAAACTTGTTAAAGCTATTAATAATTTAATACATTACATCTTGAAAGGAAAGGTTCTTTTTATAGTAATTAATGTTGTAGTAAATACCCTATTGATGTAGAGTGAGCTAGGCCATATAATAGGTAAGTGAATCACTATATTGCAAGAATTTAATATGTAGCTTACTTTGAAATGTTGTAAATAGGGGGGTATGTGCAGGATCATGATGAGCCAAAAAGTGGCAATATGATGAGTATTTGTAGGGTATGTGGCTGACGACTTTTTTTTACCCACAATTGATGAAATGAAAAGGGTTTTTAAAGGAGATTTTCACCTTTCCACCAACACAAATTATGCTTTACTTTAACCTTAGACAATTATTATTTTATTTTCTATTTGAATTACTTAATTAAAGTCCTAAATTGATAAGATGATTGAAAAATCTATACCTTCTCAAACTATATGATATTGTTTGAATCCAAAACATGTGTCACATTCTATGCTTCGTATACTACAGGATTAAAAAAAAATGAATTTCATGAAGTTTTGACCAAGTTTTAGGTGGTCAAACATATGAGTTTTTATATTTTTCAAAAGTTGTAATAAAAAATTCATAATTAATTAATTACTTGGAAAAAAATTACAAAAAAATATGCATCACATTAGGACATGAGTCCTCTACTTATATATAAAATATTATAAAAAAAATATTATCATTTTATTGTGGTTAGGGTGGTTTTATCAAACACCTACTTTTTATTTTTTCCCCTAAAATTTAAGTGACATCGCATTGAAATTTCAAATTCACCAACATATTTTATTTAAAAAACCAAGTAGTTTAGAAACTACATCCAATTTGCTACAAACTCTATTGTTACATATTTTTGAAATAATATAGATAACATATTCAATATTTTACATCAAGTTTCCTAACTCTTTTTTTTTTTGAATTTTTCGCCACTTAAGGGCCTATTTTTTCCATGACGATCCTACACACATGGCCCATGGTGGTTCTACATTTTAGGAGATGGAACACAAAGGATTTAGAACCTTTCTCCCTATTTCCCACCCCACTGGCGAGTTCCTAGGATTCTCTAACCTTGGGCGATTAAAATGAGGGAAAGAGATCTACAATAAGTGCGTCCTAGGGTGTGATCAAAAATAATAAGGGTTCACCACCAAGAAAGGGCTTTGGAAAGATTAGGAAATGTAAATGATGGCGTACGCAGGATCATGATGAGCCAAAAAGTGGCGATATGATGGATATATGTGTAGGGTATGTGGATGATGAATTTTTTTAAACCAAAATTGATGAAATGAAAAGAATTTTTAAAGGAGATTCTCAGCTTTCCACCAATATAAATTATGCTTTACTTGGAATTTAATAAATAATTACTTTTTTCATTTCTATTTGAATTATGACTAAAGTCCTTGTTGATAAGCCGATTGAAAAATATTTATATCTTTCCTTAAACAAGATCACATTTTTGAATTTGAAACATTTGTCTCATCTCTATGCTTCACATAAATTATTCATAGGATTAAAAAAATGAATTTCATGAAGTTTGGACCAGTTATGGAAAACATAATGAAGCTTTATATTTTTTTAAAAGTTGTAATAAAGTACTAATAATTAATTATTTACTTGGAAAAAATTACAAAAAAATATGCACTCAATGCTGGGGACATGAGTCACTTACTATCTAAAATATTATAAAAGAATATTATCATTTTATTGTGGTTAGGGTTGTCGACGTATTAATTCCATTTATTTTTTCCTCCCCGAATTTAAGTACTACTATGCATGGAAATTCTCAAATTTTCTCTCCAAATAGATGGAAAAAAAAAAAACCAGCAATTTAGAAACTACATTCAATTTTCTACAAATTTATTTTTACATATTTTTAAATAATATAGATAACTTATTCAAATTTTTATGTCAAGTTGCCTAACATTTTTTGCCACTTAAGGGCTTGTTTTTTCCATGATGATCCCGCACATACCCTGATATTCAAAACCTAACTATATGACCTAAATTATGAAACTCAAAATTAGAATAATATATTAAGAAAGGATATAGGTGCACCTGGAAATTGAAGAGGCTCGAATCAAGGTCTAAAATCTTGGAAATGCTAATTTTCATGCTCACTAGGACTCATACGCTAAGTTGGGCAATTTAGTCCCAAATTAGGGTTTTTGGGCACAAACTAAAATTTGGTAGTGACAAGTTTGAATTCTCTAAAACCTAAAAAATCTGCTATATGAGGACTCATATGCCACAAGTTTTGTATCAGTCCCATTCTGCTTTTTCAAAAATTCAAGGTTTGAATCTATTCTTCTATCTCTTCTCTTCCTTCTTGACTCGATTTCATGATTTGAAACTTTGAATTTTTCTCTAAAGATGGCATTTCATGATATTATAAACAAGGTGACATCTTTGACAACTTTGCAACCTTGACAACTTGCTCCAACCTTGCTCTTCAATGTATCTTTAACCTAGATCTGCAAATCACATATCAAAGAGAGGGAAAAATGTTTTGTTAGTAGATAGGGGATTGCCTTTGTCAAACCTCATTTTGGGAATCAAACCTTGAAATGAAATGAAATAAAAAGAAGGAATGATGAATGAAAAGATAAGAAATGTTTTAACTCACAAAACCCTAGGAACAAAGGCTACAATCTTGTATGTAATGGCTAGCATGAATGGAGATCTTGACTCTTGCTTGAATGATATGGATCTTGACTTGAATACTTGCTTGAATCATAAAATCCTACATCACAAATGTTATCTAAAAAAAAACATGATGTATGATGACTTTGACATGATGCTTGAACTTTGAATGTAGCTCTAAAATGCTTGTTAATCACTTTGAATTCACTTGTAAACACTTGTGATAATAGATTTTCTAGAATACATGAATGCTTTAATTGCTAGATGACTTGTAAGCTTTATAGGTTGATAATATGATTTCTTAGGTGAAATAATGTGAAATAACCTTGTATTTATACTTTTTTATTTAAAATTTCCTAAAATTACAACACTACAAGCTGACATCAAATCTAGGAGAATAAAATCCTGCTAAGAATTTGAATTTGAATTAGGTCTAAGTTAAGTGGGACTCATATGCTTGTTGGGGCATATGAGTCCCATTATGCTAAGCTTGGGACACATTTTCCAAGAAACACTTAGTTTAATGTCAAATCCAAGTTTTAGGCCCCAAAATCTAGGTTGGACTCATATGCCCAAGATGGTGTATGAGTCCCAAATCACTAATTCTAGGCCATACAAACTAAAATCATTAATTTATGACTAGTAATTTGATATATTTTAGGATTATCCTTAGAAAGATGCACTAAATAAGGCTTGTGGATGAAAAATAAGTCCATTTAAGGCATAAAGAAGCCTAATTTTAGCAAGGAGGGCCCAAACAAGTGTGAAAATGTAAAGGGATACATTTTTCTACACTACAAACTCTAATGAAGTGATTTAGAGGAAAATAATTAGCCCACACCATTACAAAATTTGATCTAGAAATATCCTGAGCTACCAATATATGCTTGAAGCTACTTCAAATTATTGATGGTATGACAATTTGTGATATTATATATGGCATGAAAAATTCCCACCCTACCTAAATTCTATCTAATGTAAAGCCTTGCATGTAAAGAGAAAGAATTTTATGATTAAGGTTGATGTTTTATTAAAAGAAGACATGATAGGATTTATCTCAAATTCTTGAAGAAAGAAGTTGATAGGCTCCTAAAAGAGTTCAATAAAAAAATTGGCACTAGATATCGATTAGGTTAAGCTATAACTCACTAAATATTGAGAGTAGGATATTACTAGCCTACTATCTTTAGGTATTCCCATGCATATGTGAGATCATTTCATGTATACCAAAACTCTACAACAAGAGAAAGAAATAATATATAATTACAAATCCATCCTATTCTATAGGTGCACCCATTTGCATAATGGGGCTTTGATTTCAATGTTTTGATCAACTCACCTTTCTTGGCTAGACATAGGTACACTCTTATGGCCACATAATACTATAGTAAGTGGACTAAAGCCCTTTCATGCAAGAAAATTTTGCATATGAGGTAATGATTAAATTATTTAAAGAAAAACACATGGCCATGTTTGTAAATATATTTTCCTTGGTATGTGATAATTACCATGCTTTCTCTTTATTAAAAAAATTCTAAATTGGGTTTTGATCATGAAATTTAAGTTCTATTTTTTCCTTATAAATATTATGCAAAAGGTAATAGAGTGGCTAAATAAACTAATGAAAAAATACTAAAAACAATCAAAATACTATTAAAAAAAACATAGATTGTAGAATGTGCAATTGAAACATGATATTTAATGCATGGATAGGACAAGAATTAAACATGTTTTTGGTACTTCACCCTATGAACTAGTTTATGTATTGGATCATATCTTTCAAAGAACTTGAAGATCCTCACTCTCCAATTCATTCATGAAAATGCTAAATTTTATGAAAGGATAGAATGCATATTGTTGTGAATAGTACAACTAGAAGAGAAAAGAGATGCTACCATTGATAAGTTTAGAAAGAACCAAGGTAAATTCAAACACTAGTTTGAAAAAGATCCAAAGTGAAAGAATTATACATCTCTAACATGGTCCTATATTGGGATAATACCCATAAGAGAAAGAGAAAACACAAAACATTTAATGGTTTATGGTTAGGCCCCATCCAAATTACTAACACCCTTAGGGATAACATTCACAAGCTACAAACTATGACAAGTTAAGATGTTCCTCTACCCACTGACGAGTAGTTCCTAAAGAATTACTTCTATGCCTAGGTAGTCCTTGAATTTTCCCTATATATAATTAGTTTAGGTGCATTTTTTTTTTGCTATTGACTTTGTTTATTGGATTTCTATTCTATTTTGCGTCTTGTTTCCCTTTTTTCTATTTTTCTTGGTCTTTGGGTTCCCATTTTTGTCAATTTATTTGAATAAGGTGCTTGTTATAACTACCAATAGTATTATTTTTCTAAGTAATTTTCTATAATATTCCTTTGATAAAGGATGGTTCAAACTCAAATTTTAGTTCCAAATACTAATGGATTCCACATTTTTACTATTGTGAATGAATATTGTTATGTTTTGTACATCTTAAAACATGATATGAAACCATATATCTTATATGTACCTTAATTTTTATTTAGTTGTTAGGCTTGGTTGTTGTAGCTAAGTATTTAGTGAAAAATATAAATTTTTACTTTTTCTACTAATTTGATCCCTAACCTAGCAACAAGATTCATTTATTGAAAATGGAGAAAAGGTTGTCAAATATGCTTGACTGACATGTATTAAAAAATAAAAAGGGAAAAAGGGAAAGAAAATCGTAAGAAATCAACAAGATGGAGTATTTAGATAACTCTACTAAGGTTGTGGATGCTCAATTGGAAGTAGAGGTACGCTTAGGGTGGAATCATAGTGACAAACTCATAAGGGCTATGGATATTTAACTAGTAGTAAGGAATTGTCTAGTTGGTTTTCAAAGGCTAGATCAATCTATGTATCTCATCTCTTGGTTTGTAGTGACAAGTTTCAACATACTTAAATAAAGGTAATGAATTGACTTGCACACAATTTTCTCTTCTCAAATATCTATATCTATATCTATATCTATGTGTAAAAGGTTGTGTTGGTATTAATCTTATTTTATGGTTGCACCTTCATGTATTTGGTTTGGTATATGAAATAAAAAATTCTAAATATTTTATTCTATCATTGAAACTCCCAAGAGATTTTCCCTAATAGAGTTCCCATTTGTTGTCCCTTCCATATATGCCCTATTTTTCTTTTGGAAAAATGTGAACACCTTTCCTTTTTATTTTATTTTAATCATGTTCCCTAGTTTTTCTTGTTCCTTTTCTTGGCCATGAAGAAATATTCTTTAATATTAAGTTATTATTGAATTCCATGAGTTTTAAATTTTGGTCATTCATATTGAGCTATTGAGTAGCTTTCATTTTCACTGTACGGTGTGTTTGTTATCTTGTTTCTTGCCATAGTCATGACTCTTAAAACAAATACAAAGGGGACGTTAAAAGAAAAGAAAAAAGATTAGGTTACCAAATCCACATGTTAGGAAAGTAGGTTTGAAAATTTTTAGTGAGTAATTATTTGCTTTTATCTCATCCATTTTAGTAAATAATCATTGAGCAATGTATAATTATTGTAAAGAAATATGAGTATCAATCAAGTATTTGAAATAGAAAATATGGTTTCTTTAAGGTTAACTTAGTTATTTTTTTATAAATAGGTAAAATTAGTTTAGATTAATAAATGATAAATGATAATTAATTTAATTTAGATAAGTATATTTTAATTCAAAGAAGTAATGTAGAGGATAAAGGTATTTAGATCATGAAGATGTGGAATATTTTGTTTTTCATCTTAAAAATATAAGTTTTCAATGCAATCTAGTGTTGATTCTCATTGTTTGGGTCAAATTGATGACTATAGACATGTCATCTTCCTCCAAATTTGTATATACTCAGTGTGTGACTCTACTCTATTATTTTTGTCACAAGTCTCTACGTGTTCTATTCTTCCTAGTAATTTGAGGGCTAACAATATTTAGAAATACATGGTAAGAGTGTTTATTTTTTCACAAGGAGACATGTTCTTCTAGGTCGACCCTTATAAATGTGTACAAAGATTCAAAAGATAATAGGCAAGGACCCTAAGATAATATGTGTAGACTTGTTACTCTTTTAGTGCACCAAATCCAAACATTTATGATTAATTACTATTCAATGCTCTAAAATGAGAGAGGATGCTTTGATGTGTGAGGAGAGTAAAAGAATACAATTCAATGCCTTCAAATATCAACATGTAAAATCAAATTATACAAAAAAAAGTGTTTAGTTAGCTCATGGAATTTTTTTCTTAGATTGTAGGAATTGGAATTGGGTAGCTAATCCCCTATAAAGTGTAGTGTGTCTGGTAAAAAAATCTCACGTGATCGGTGATGCCAATGTGACAGGCCCTCTAGTACCATAGGGACAGTGGGGAGACTAGACATTGTGACCTCTTGCCTGCAATAGGATGCTTTAGCCAATTGAGCTAGGCCCATTGCCCTAGCTCATGGAAAAAAGTTCAAGGGGCTAGTTGGATGGAATTATTTTTAAAAAATTCAAAGGAAAGGGTTAGGTCTACAACTATGGGGTCAAATATATGAACATGGAATACACCGTAAGGAATGAAATGGTTAGATCATAATGGCTTAAAAATAAATGTAAGTCGGTTTATTGATAGGTACATAATAAATAGCAAGTGTAAGTGATTGCATTAGAGTGTGTGCATACAAGAATAATGTATGTGCTAATTATGTATAAATATGTGTCTATAGGGATATGCTAAGGCTAGGGAAACACACCCATCTTTGCACAAGATTGCACCATTTGGTGATATGTACATGTATTAAAATATTTTCTTAAAACGGCCATAAAATTAAATGAGAAATGACATTGGTATTGCTAATTTTTCCATTACATTTTTTCCCCACTTGAGTTGCATATAAATCTAAATTATCATTCATCTCAAATTATGTAACATAAACAAACATCGATGATAAGTAAATAATCAAACATCAAAGTATATGAAAGAGGGTCCTATAAAGTTAGGACCTTGCAAGGATGTGATCATGTTGGTGTCTCCTTTAGTATGTTCTCTTCATATAGACCTAAAAAAAATAAGGAATATTGGACAATTCATATTTTTTGTCTCACAAGAGAAAATTAAGTACAAAATAAAAGCTTTGCCAACTATTTAGGAAATAGGAACAACAAGAAATGAGTAAAATTAGATATTTTATTTTGTTTAGAAAATGATAATGGTGTGAACTTGGTATGGTAGCTATGACAAGGTGCATGGAGCATAAGGCATGCCATATAATATTGATCCTTTTTTGTCATGATGGCATATGAGTCTCTGTAGCACTTGTCATTAATTGAAATGCAACATAAGAATGTAAGTGACAATGTATGCCCTCTTTAACTAGTTGCATTAATATGATGCAATGAATTGAATGTGAGTGAAAACTATACATAAAAGTAAATGTAATATATAAATAAGATGTGAGCATGTGATCATAATAATGAATACATTGTGTGATAAGTATTACTAATATTGAGAATTTTAAAGAATAATAGGAAAATATTGGTTGGAGGTATGATTTAGAAGGTAAAATTACCCTTAATATGGGAAATGAAAATGGCGATGTAGCCCTTAATGGCCAAAAATATCCATTTAGTTATATGATACAATCCTTCCTACAAAAGATTATTGCAATAACAAAAAGAAAATATATAAATATAAAACACAAGAATTATAGTGCATCTAAATGATAATTTCATCTTATAACGAATCACGTGCCTCTTTAGGGGGCGACTTCTTGAATTAATGCTCATTATAATATAATTCATGGATACCCAATCTACTATAAGTACCCTCTATTTATACTAATACTACCCCAACTAACTATTACCTTCCAAACATGTGGGATAAGCTAACTTAGGAAATGGAATCACAAATCATATGCATTTGATGCTTTAATTGATTCAACATTAAAAGAAAGTGAGTTAACTAAGAAGAAATAGTTAGCATTATGGGTCATAACATGCCCCCCACCTTAAAAATGTTTGTCCTCATAGCTGAAGATGAGGAAACTATTGTTACAGTTGGAAGATGTGTTCCCATGTCGCATCTTCTAGATGCATACCTTGCCATTGAATTAGGATTTGAGTGATGGTGTGGCTATGGAGGTGGTTTGAATGATGGTTAAGGATAGATTTAGGTGTCAAAAGGATATATCCCTCTATCTCAACCTTAGTTAAGGTAGATTAAGCATGAATGTGTTGTCTAAGAACCTCATTCAAATAATAAACATAAAAAATGAGGTAAGCTTTGAGGGAGGAAAATCCAACTTGTAGCTAACTAAACTAATGAGTAGCACAAAAATTTATAGGGCCCATAAAACATGGTTCTAGTTTCTAACAAGATCTGCCACGAGTGACAAAAGTGTATTATGGGTAGTGTTGATCAACTTGTTGCCTCATGCATTTTTGTACTATGTGCATAGTATTTTTAAGAGTGTGGAGGATTGAGTCATGTGTGCAGAAAGAAAAATCCATTACATGAACCTTTAAATTCTTGGTAATATGTGTCTAAAGAGAAAGTGAAAATTGACTATAAACTACTTCATATCGCATTAACTTGGTAGTGCTACGAAATTGGATTATAATAAATACAACAATCTTAAAACAAAAAAGTAGTAAATAAAATAAATAATATATATTACAGGTGAAACCTAAATTTGACAATTAATCCTCCCTGTCAACCATTTTTTTCCCAGCTACTACTCGAGGCAACACTAACGCGGGCGCGGATTTCGCACCGTCGATGGTAGCGATCGTTTCTGTAGCGGCACTGGCTTTAATGAAGACTCTCAACTGAGAGAAACGTACAAATGGTTTACCGCTTTTTCCTGTCATTTGGGGATGCATTTGGCCTAGTTATTATCAAGGAACTGTTGTTTTGTCACTGAGTTATTGATAGGTTTCCTTTTCACTGTAAGTTGTAAAGTAGGTTTGAAACTTTTTATTGAGTAATTATTTGCTTTTACCTTATGCATATCACTAAATAATTATTGAGCAAGGTATAATTATTGTGAAGAAATATGAGGAAAAATCAATTATTTGAAATAGAAAATATGGTTTCTGCTAAATATACATAAATTAGTTTGGATTTATAAATGATAATGGTGATTGATAATTAAGTGTATTTTAATTTGAAGAAAGTAATGAGGAGGATAAAATATTTAGTTGGTGAAGATTTTTAAAGATTTTTAATTTTTATTTTTAAAATGTAGGCTCTTTATTAGATGAAAGCTTTAGATTCTTTGTTGATTCTCAATACAATATAGGAATGATTCTAATGGTTTGGGTCAAATTGACAATCGTAGACTTGTCTCATTCCTTCAAATTTATTTCTACATAGTGTTTATTATGCTCTTTTATTTGCCTTCTTAAGTCTTTGTTTATGTAGTGTATGACTCTACTCTATCATTTACCTTTTAAGTCTATGTTTGCTTCTCTCTTCCTAACAATTAGAGGGCCAACAATATTTAGAAATATCCCCTGTTTTATTTTTCTATGCAAGCAGACAAGTTCTTTCAGGTCAACCCTCATAAATACGTACAAAGAATCAAAAGATGACAAGCAAGGGCCTTAAAATGATATATGCATATTTGTAGCTCTTTTAGTGCACAAAGTCTAAATAATGTATGATTAATTACTCCTTAATGCTCTAAAATGAGAGGATACTTTGATGTGTTAGAATGATGAATGAATGCAATTAAATGCCTTTAAATATTAGCACATAACATCGAATTGTACAAAAAACATGTTTAGTTAGCTCATACAAAGAAAATGAAGGGGTTAATTGGACAAATCTATTTTTTTGAATTTTGGAAAGAAAAGGTCAAGTCTACAATTATGGCATTGACCTTATGAACATGAAAATGATCATTGGTAATGAAATGGTTTGACCCAAGTGGCTTATAGATAAAGGGAAGTAGGTGTATTGATAGGTGTAATAAATGGTAAGTATAGGTGAATGTATTAAAGTATGTGCATACAAGAATAAAATAGGTGCTAAATATGTGGGAATACATGTCCTAAAGGGATAGGCTTAAGCTAGGGAAATAAGCCCAAATTTATATGAGATTACACCATTTGTTGATTTGTACATCTATAAAGACATTTCCTCAAGATTAACACAAAACTAAATAGGAAATGACATAGCTATTGCTTATTTCACCATTGTGTTTTGAACCCAATTTGAAGTGCATGTAAATCCAAATGATCATATAGCTCAAAGTATGTAACATTCACAAACATGCATCTCAAGTAAATATTCAAACATTGAAACATATGAAAAGTGGTCCACAAATAGTGGACCTTGCAAGCATGTGATATGCAAGTGTCCTTTAATATACTCTCTCCATACAAATCTATAAAACAAAGAATATTGTACAATGAGCAGCTCTCATCTTACAAGTAAAAATTAGACTATGTGCATCACTCCAATTCTTATTATAAAAGTGGCATTTGATCTACTTAAGTACTTTATATGTACCACTCCAGTTCATATTATGCTAGATTTCTCCAAAATATTTATCACTAAAAGAGATGCTTTAGACGTTGAGCTAGGTTTTTTTCTCAAACAAGGGTGATGCCTTACCTTTACAAACAAGATCTTCACTTGAAAAAATCTTATGTGTTCCACCCATAAAAAAGGATGCTAACCATTCTTCATAGAATTACAAATAATATCCATACTTTGTTAAAAGATTACATAAATATGATCATACAACCATCAAATTTATGCGTGACTACCCTCCATAAAAAATAAGAGCTATACATAAGACAAAGAAGAGGAAAACTGCAAAAAAATGACAATAACAATGTAAACGGATAAGCAGATAAGCAGACACAGGCAAAAATGATCGCACAGAGAAAATCTTATAAATGGCAGCTTTTAAAAAAAAATGTTGTGTTTTTCTAAGATTTTATTTCTCTTACCAGATGCAGCTCCTACCCTTTCTTTCCAAGTCATAGATCCTGTCTCGACTCCCAGCACCTTCTCACTGCTTAAGATTTCTGCAATTTTCCTCTCTATCTACTTTGAGAATGCGCTATGCTTGCTTAACAAATTATTTATAATTTTTTTGGGATTTTTTTTGGTTTTTTTGTTTTTCCAGCTATTAAGGCAACCTTAATGCAGGCGCAGGCGGCACTGGTTTAATTGAAGACTCTCTGTTGAGAGAATTATTAAAATTGTTTACTGGTCTTGGTTGTGGTTTGAGGATGGATTTGGCTTGGTTATTATGGAGGAATTCTTTTTGTTGTCAATGAGTTAGTAGGTTTCATTTTCATTGTTATGTTTTCTTACCATAATCACACGATTCTTAAAGAAAAGACAAAATGTTAGGCTACCACATTATTAAAGTAGGTAAGGAATTTTAGTGAGTAATTATTTGCTTTTAATTTTTGTAGCAATCTTATCTTTGTATAATGTGTATATTAATGATGATTGTAATTTGTTGAGTCTATTTTTTATATAGGAACAATGCATGATGCCATTTGTTAGGCTATTCAATAAGTGATGTTTATAGGCTGATATATATTGATGAAAACAAAATAAAAATTCATTAATATCTATAATTGTTTCATCAAGTCATGATGGTTATCATTAAAGATGCTGAATTTTAACTATATGTGAGTGCTCTTACCAACAACATAAAGTTGCATTTTATGAAGTGATAAAATGGCTTGTGACTAGATAGTTTATAGATTTTTGGGTCAAGGATTGGATGGATAGTATTAAATGTAGAGATCCAAGGCTCAAATTGGTTAAGACCCTTGGGAGGATGATAGGAGGACAAGTGTCCTCACATGATTGTTGGAGCTGAAGGGTAGATAGATTGAGAGGAAATCAATTGTGTAGATTCCACCCTAGGAAGAGTGGATGGTTAGGATAAAAAAGGTACTTGTGAGTACCCTTGAGGGATGGGAAAGTCCTTTGTACACATGTGGGAATATGAAAAATTTGAGGAGTTTGACTTGTGCAAATGCGGGGTTAGTGAGTTGATTAATTTTAACTCTGTGATAAAAAATGGATAGAAAAAGAAAATGAAATAAATATGGACTTGGGGATATGAAACTTTGAAAGTAAATAAATTTGTATTTACTTAAAGTGGACATTAGAGGAAGGATTGTTAAGCGATATTAGGATAGAAATGGTATTGCATTAATAGTGATGAATAGTGATTTTATTAATTAAGGGATGAAAATTGAACAGTTAATTGGATAAATAGGGATTTATTTAGTTAATTATAGAGGAAGTGGTCAAGTAATTAGGTAATTGATAATGTGTTAATTTTAGGGTATGTGTAGGATCATGATGGGCCAAAAAGTCGCAATATGATGGGTATGTATTACTCTTTTTTTACCGAAAATTGATGAAAGGAAAAGGGTTTTTAAAGGAGATTCTCAGCTTTCCACCAATATAAATTATGTTTTACTTTGAATTTAATAAGTAATTATTATTCATTTTCTATTCAAATTACAACTAAAGTCTTGATTGATAGGTTGACTGAAAAACATCTATAGCTTTCAAACGGTATCACATTTTTTAAACCCAAAACATGTATCACATTTTATGCTTTGCATACTATAGGATTAATAAAACAAAAATGAATTTTATGAAGTTTAGACCAAGTTAAGGTTCAGACATGCGAGTTTTTTATATTTTTTAAAAGTTGTAATAAAAAATTCATAATTAATTATTTACTTGGAAAAAAATTACACAAAAAATATGCATCACATCGGGACATGAGTCCTCTACCTACATCTAAAATCTTATAAAAAAATATTATCATTTTATTGTGGCTAGGGTGGTGAGACAGACACCTACTTATTTTTTCCCTAAAATTTAAGTACTCTGCATTGAAATTTCAAATTTTCACCAAATAGATTTTTTTTTTTTAAACAAACCTAGTAGTTTAGAAACTACATTCAATTTGCTACAGATTCTATTCTTACATATTTTTGAAATAATATAGATAACTTATTCAATTTTTTACGTCAAGTTGTCTAACCTTGATTTTTCTAATTTTTTTGCCACTTAAGGGCCTGTTTTTTCCATGATGATCCTACACATACCCTTTAAGTGTCTTAAAAAAATGGGATCTTATTAAGGGATTTTATTCCTTCAACATCTAGTCGATCCCAAGAAGTAAGAACCATTTTGTTGGTGCCTTGGATTCAGTAACTAGTATCTTAGATACTGTTGTGTAGAAAAAAACATACCTTTGCATTTTCACACTTAATTTGGACCTATTTTAGTACCCCTTGCATTAATTTCCCTTTAGGTAACTTATTATGGGCCCCTAAGACACCTTTTTATGCATCTTGAAGCATATTGACACCTTAAACTTGATCAAAACCCATAAGCAACCATCAATCTTGGTAACCCACCTTTTAAATTGGAAAATCAAGCCTTGTGGGACCAAGACGCTATTGGTGGCATCTTAGTCAAACCTAGTGGGACCAAGATGCCATGGGTGGCATCTTAGTCTCGAGGGTTTTATTTTCGAGAATTAAGAGTGAGAAATGAACATATTTGAATTTATTTGACCTTTTGGCGGCCTTTCGGATCTAATAATATCATTATTAGGTATGAATGCCTATAAAAGCAAGATTTACACCCCATTTTTGTATAAGTTGATAGAAGTTGACATAAGTGGAGCAAGTTGAAAGAAGTTTCAGAGCTTTGGAGTAGCCTTCTATTGTGTTTTTGTAGGTTTTTCAAGTTTATTTCCAAGCCAAGATATAAAATTGCCAAGGATTAGTAATGGATGCCTATTGTGGATCATGAGAGATACTAGGTTGGAGATGCAACTAGTCATTTATCCAAGCCTAAATACTTGTTTCTTGATTGATTCCATCTTCCATTATTGCTCTATTTTCTGCTAAAGGTAGGTACATTTTGTGACTTGTTAGGGTGATTAGAGATCTCCTTTATAGGTCATTTACATTTGAATAGGTTTTCTTCATATTCTAGCTTGCATAATCTTCTAGACACACTTAATATTACGGTACACACACATTTCCATTTTTAGATTTATGCTTTTTCACCAAGGTTTAATTACCAAACAAGGGGTTTGACCAAGGAAAACCCCCATAAGCAATCAATCCAAATTCCTTTATTTTGCATGTCTCTTTGTAGGTTCAGATCTGAAGACTTAGTGAAGAATGAAGTGCAGATCTTGATCTCCAGGACCACACTCAGAAACTCTAGAAATTTAGAACGAGACTAATACACCATCTTGGGCATCTTAGTCCTCCTAGGCTTATTTTCAAATATTTTCTAAGATTCGAAGACTCTGTATTTGTCCAGAAAAATAATAGTGGGACTAATACGCCATCCTAGGAATCTTAGTCCCCCACAAAATTTTTTGGTAGCATCTTTACATTTCCAAAATCCTCACAACATCTCGAGACTTACTAGGTACACATATACTATCTCCCTATAGCATAATTTCATCATTTTCCTCTCTCATTTAGCTTACATTTCTAGTTTCAGGTAATTTTGCATATCATACTATGTTTTCAAACATTTTCTTTTCCAAGAATTTGCTTGGTGGTGAACCCCTTAGAACTCAAACAACCCCCTCCTAGGACCTTCCTAATTATGAATTGACTCACATTGTGAGGTTGTTAGTCAATCCAATTGGGATCCCTAGGACACTAGTGAATGATTGTGTGGAAAAAGTGTGATATCTTTAGGTATCCATTTTTCTACACATCATTTTGGTGAACCCGACACTTTTGAGCATTCATTCAATTTTTGATTTGGAGTCTACTAAATTCCTTAGATCTAGATTGCATTCATTCTTTCATTTCATCTTGCATTTTGCATTAATGAAATTGCATTTAGGGTTTCCTATATTTGCATTAGTGAAAGTGCATATAGGTTGCATCTTTACTTTATTGCATCATTTCATTTCATTCAAAAATTGAAAAGTACATTGTTGCTCATCCTAATTGGATTTAGAAACATTGTTATTATATTGAGAATTGAAAAATTGCATTCAATTGCTTGTTATTAGTTGTTTTTATTTACATCCATTTGCATAATTTCCTATTTCCAATCATTAGGTCCCTAGGTAGACAACTTGGGAACACTATTTTCAACTTAGATCTTGCTATTTTAAAAAAAAAAAACCTTCACTGAGACTAAAATTCCCTTACTGCCATCTTAGTCCCTCTTAGGATTTTTTGTCTAGAATCCTATATGAGTTATGTGCTATTTGTTCCAATTTTTTGAATCTCTAAATTTCATTAGGAGTACTGAGATGCCCTTCCTAGCATCTTAGTCCCTATACAGTTCGAGGTTATAGTTTGTGGGATTAAACAATACATTTTTTTGCTTTTGTTTGAACATTGTAGTTAGATTGTTGTTTCAATTTTCCACTTTACTGTTTTATGCATTTTCATAGTTTATGTTTACATTTCCTTGATAAAGATATCTCAGTAGAATTCCATATTGTTCATTGTAGACTTCATTCATGGGTATGTGCAGGATCATCATGGAAAAATAGGCCCTTAAGTGGCGATGAAAATTCAAAAAAATCAGAGTTAGGCAACTTGACATAAAAATTTGAATAAGTTATCTATATTATTTCAAAAATATGTAAGAATAGAATCTATAGCAAATTGAATGTAGTTTTGAAACTACTAGGTTTATTTAAAAACTAACATAATCTCAAGTGTGCTCCCCATCAGCTTTTTATGTGTTTCAATTTCAAGTCGAAAAAAATACCACATGATAATGTTAATCTCTCTCTTAGAGATCTAACCATGCTTTTTTTTCAAATTTTGAGTATGTTGAGGTTTTCATATTTAATTTATTTATCTTTCTTTTCATCAAAAACCAATGTGTGGTATTTTTTACTATATTTTGAACCACTTCAATCAAAATTTCAAATAAAGCACATTTTTAGAAACTAAACTCCATTTTGTATATATTCAAAAAAGAAAAAATGATTTTTGATTAGTTTCAAAAAAATTAGGGTGGAGCATTCTCAATTTTGTATTTTTGTAAGATATATCAACTTTGAAAATTAGAAAAAAATCATATATTTATTTTAAAAATTATTAGAAAAAACAACATAAGCTGCATGTTGTTAGCTAATTTCTCACTAAAGTCATTTTTAAAAAACTAAAAAATTATTTAACATTTTAGAGGAGCCATACTAGATGCTATATTATATATTTTTGAAAAAAATAGGACCAATTTATTTCCCCCCCCCTTTTTGAACCCCTTAAGCTCCTACAATTTTCAAAAACAAATAGTAGTTTAGAAAGTATATTTGAAGCACTGCGACTTTTTTTGTTGCATCTTAAAATTTTGAGTGTAATTATCTTCAATTTATCATCCAAGTTCAACCTTTCCTTATTTTAGAAAAAAAATTGGTCACCTAAGACCCCTTTTTGGTCCCCCGTCTTTCTGCACTGACCCATTTTCAAAATTTGAGTTTGTATACTTTATAAAAATGAAAATTTAGGAGGATAAAACATAACTTATATTTTTAAAAATAGGGCATGTTTATATTCAAATTAGAAACAATTTGGAAATTTTTGGCATGACTAAATGGAAAAAGGTTAATAGTACAATGTAGGAAAGATGAAATTTATTTAAGGTTGAAAAAGAGAATAATAGTTGGCTCTTTTTGGCAATAAGGACCTTTGGACATATTAGGAACATTGATTAGGTTGTGTGAGGGATTAGGCAAATGATTAGGTGGGAAATGAGGATTAATGACCCACTTGCACATTATGGAGGATGTGACACCTCCCTAATCAAGGATTAGGAATGTGCACATTGTTAATCTAGGATTATGAAAATTATTTAGGATTAGAAAAAGGTTATGGAGAATGTGACTTGAGGGGAGTTAAATAAATAGATTATTTATTTATTTCTTTAGAGGAAATGGATAAAGGATGGGAGTAAATAATTAGAGGTTATTATTTACTTGAAGCTAGGATTTAAAGATGATTGAAGAAATGAATGAAGATTAAGGAATAAGGGATAATAAAGATTAATTAAATAATAGGATGTTATTTAATAAATATAGAGGATATGACATATCAAATTGGGGGTGAATTGGCCAAACAAAAGTGGTCAATTTTTGGTGCCAACATCATCTCCCCAAACATTGACATCTCAAACTCTTTTTGCATCTACTTTGTAAATCTCTTATGCATACCTTCATTTTCTCCAAAGATTATGTCATCAAAATACACAACAAAACTCAAGATTTGCTCTCCATCAACTTTAAAATAAAGATTTCTATTTATAGTACCCTTTATGAATCCTTAATGCAACAAGTATCTATCCAATCTTCCATACTAAGCTTTGGGTGCTTGTTTGAGTCCATACAGTGCTTTTTTTAATCTACAAACCATATCATCATTCTCTAACAATGAAAACCTTCAAGTTTTTCAATGTAAACCTCTTCTTATAACTCACCATTCAAGAAGGAGAACTTGACATCCATCTAATACACCTCAAAGTCTTTATGTGCTACAAAATCCAAAAGCATTTTAGTGGCTTCCATTCTTTCCACGGGAGAAAAATTCTCTTCAAAATCTATTCCTTCCACTTGTGAGTATCCCCTCCACACAAGTCTAGCTTTGTTTCTAACAATCTTTCCATCATCATTCAGTTTGTTCCTAAGAACCCATTTAGTTCCTACCACATTCTTGTTTGCTAGTCTTGGGACCAATCCCCAATTCTAATTCTTATCAATTTGTATCAACTCTTCTTCAATAGCTTTGACCCAATTCTCATCCTTTCATGCCTCAGTTACAATTTTAGGTTCTAATTTTGAAAGTAAACAAAAATCTACATGTTCCTCTATCGTAGCAGCTTTTCTCCTCATTAACACACCCTTTCTCTTAGCTCCAATGATTTTATCTCCAAATTATTCTTTTGCACATACTTAGAAGTCTTAGGGATGCTTTTTGGAGCTTCTTCCTCTTCAACAACCATCTCTTTTTCTTTTTCTTCATCTTTTTCTTCGTCACTGCAAGGGGTCTCATCAAATTCATATCCTTCTATCAACACAAAAATTTGATGTGGTTCTTCATCCACTTTAACACTTGCACTTTCAACAATATTCTTCAACCTTTTGTTATAGCATATGTATGATTTACTGTTAATAGAGTATCCAAAGAAGATTCCTTCATCCAATCTTGCATGAAACTTTCCTACTTGTTTTCTTCATCTCTTCTTGTGCGTGTGTTGAATGTGTAGAGTGGGTTATTCTAATGTCAACACAAACCTTAATGACATGTTTTACATTCAAATTTTGAACCAAGTAAAACTAATCTATTCATAATACAATCAAACCTTTCAAATACATATCATTGTCCTCTATTTCTAGGGATTTATTAAACCGTTTGGCCCTTAGATTTCTATGGCCACAAATGTTGTTAAAATGACTACCTATAAAATGAGATTTGATGCTTAATATGCAAGCTAAGATGATTTCTATGTGCAAAGGCGTGGTCGAAGGATTAGTGATATGCAAATGTGTGCTGGAATGATTAGTGGTATGCTTTTAAATGAAACAAAATGATGGAAAGGATAATGGATGCAACGATAAATGAAGGATGATGTTGATGATAAATGGACAAGTGGAGATGAGTGAGATTATATGCAACTATAGTGAACTATCCATGAATATGCATATGCTCAAATGTAACAAAAAATCAAACTAGCCTAAAATGTAACTATGATGCAATGGAGATGATAAAATGTAACTATGAAGCAATTAATTAGTCTAATATGAGAATGCAAAGTAACACATGATAAGAAAGCTAAGTATAAGACTCCATGAAAGCTCCATGCTCCTACGAAAAACTTGCATGGTAACAATACTCAAAGTGTTGATGGAAAATGGCATTGTAATACTATTCCAATTTGTATTTCAAAATAGCATTATAACATTACTCAAAAGGTGGATGATAAATGCAAAGGATAAGGGGTGTATTTATAGAATTTCGCAAGCATTTTGTGAAGTGGAAACTATCAATGGTTCAGATTTAAAGGAGACAAGATAGACAGTGGAGATGAAAGGAAACAGGATGTTGTCCCCTTGACCATGGATAACATGCCATGTGTGTGAAGAGAATATCTTGACCAATTGGAAGCATGTCTATCAATCCAAAACATCACCTTTAGAAGAATGATGTTGAAGCATTAATCAAATAGGTTGTATTTAATTAATAAATAAGGTCTTACTTTGTCCATATCATATTGATAGCATATTGATTGTATTGTTAACTTTCCTTTTAGTTCTCTTGATCCTTACTTTATTTATATGTAGTTGAAATATTAATCAAATAGGTTGTATTTAATTAATTGAATATGATGACCATTTTCAGGCGTATACATTTTCCCCCTCTTTGAAGTGATGTGTTTACACGTTGCTTCAAAGAAATTTTTAATGTCGATGCTCAAAAAATATTTTGATGCCCTAGACCATGGCACAAAATTTTGAATTTCAAGTATTGACAAATATATGCTCCATCAGGAGATAAATCAATGAATTTTGGAGTTCTTGAAATTTTTTGATGATTTTTGATGATTTGATGATGATATGATGCAGAGACGATTTATCTCCCAATAAAGAAATACTAATTCCACTAGTTGATTAAATGTTGTCATGCTTTGCCTCCTAGTGTTTGATGTTTTTATCATCTTGTTTAGCCAATTGTTTGATTTGATGATGTTTGATGATGTTGATAGAAAAATTGACCTTGTAATAGGTGAGGATCAATGATAGGATGATGATGATTGAGCACATGATAGGTGAGGATCAATGATAGGATTGATGATTGACCTCATGATAGGCAAGGATCAATGATAAATTGATGATTGACCTCATGATAGGTGAGGATCAATGAAAAATTGATGATTGATGAACCTTATGATAAGAAAGGTGCATTGTTAGATTTATGATTGATGGACCTCATGATAGGTGATTTGGTCTCATTAAGGTTTGTGTTTGTAACATTGGTCCGATGACTATTTTCCTGTTGGTTCAAGCTCAAAGTTTATTTGCCCCTAGTGAGTGCAGGATTTTTCCCCAGTCCAGAGTGAGACATGATGATGATGACCAAGACCTAACCTAAAGACCTATACTAGGGGCCTCAGGGGTTGATCAATGGATTAGCCTTGCCTACGTTATACACGCAAAGACCACGTAGTTCGATTGACGACACGACCAAGATTTACAAGACAAAAATATGAACATAGCGAACACCTAGAAGACTGACCTAAAATGTCTCAAGGGATAATCAAAGATCACCCTTTCCTACATTCAAAGCTCAGAGATGACATAGTTTGAATAAAGACTATGTTTTTGAATTTTTAACTTTTTGACCTTTTTCGGATTTTGATATGTTTTGAATGTTTTTGGGATTTTCAATATGTTTTGAATGTTTTTGGGATTTTTGATATGTTTTGAATGTTTTTTTTGTTTTTTGATATGTTTTGAATTTTTTATGGTTTTTGATTTTCTGACCTTGAGAATGTACAAGAATCCAATCCAATGTAAGACATGCCCCTAGTGTGATATGATAAGACAAACTGATTTTTAGAATGGGTCAAGTAATACTAGGCGATACCATAATACAAGCACTAGATCAAGCCATGATGCAGACATGGAAATGTGATAGACATAGAGATGGAAGAATGGTGATGATAAGTACTTAGGATCACTGATTTCCTCTAAGTATGATAAGATTTATGATTGTTGATGATTGATTGACAAAAGATATGAGGATTGGATAATGTTTTATAGCTAGGCTCAAATATTATTTGCATGATAAGATTCAAGGTTGCAAAGTGACATGATCTGACATGGATTTTGATAAGATAGGAGATATGGAATGGAAGAAAGCAAGGATAATGATAATGAATGGGATGATCAAGATCAAATAGATAAGATAAGGACACAAGGCCCCAGTATTTTTCCCCTATTCCTCATCAAGACCAAGGAAAGGAAGAAAGGATGTATCTAGTAAGAATGATGGAATATGGATAAGGCAAAGGATATGGTATGAAAGATATGGATAATGTGTATAGGATAAGATCAATACATGATGTTCAAGAGGATCCTTAACTTTTTCAAGATCAAAGGTGGAAAAGTAAGGAATGAGCATAAAAGAGATAATGACCATGAATGATAAGATGGATGAAACTTGTCCCTAAGTGTAGAGTGCAAGAGGAATATGGAGAATAGGATATGGATGATAGGAAGATGGAGGAAGGAATTAAGCATCAATTTTTACAACCAAATATCTTTCAAATACATTCTCTAATAAACCATGGCAATGGGAAATTGGACTCCTAAATGTTGGCAGATTTAGGGTATGATGGGATAATGGATATGAGGTTGAAAGGTTTGTTGATGGATAGATGGAAAGGATGGAAAGATTAACATTTTCACACACCTTGAAGGGTGATGAAGTGATGGAGGAAAAATGGATTTGGAAGGTGATAGGATTTTATATGGAAGATTGGAGGAAGCTTTTGTATTAGCAAATTTGGGTGTTGATTTAGATTTCATTGCTTCTATGAGACTTTTTGGAATCCACATGATTTTTGACTTTGATATTTTCTTTGTGGGACACTGTGGCCTTTGATATTTTTTTCTTTGATTTATATACCTTTGTGGTCTTGGAAATTTTTATTTTTTCTTTGATGGGCCTTTGTGGCCTTTTTGATTTTTCCTTTGATTTTGGATCAAATTTTCTTTTATTTTTGCATGCCTCTTTGAGGAGACATGTTGATCCTTTGATACATGCAAATATTGATATGGAAGCTTTTGAAAATTTGCACCCAAATTGCTTCCAAGAGAAATAGGAAAGATGGATGGACATGAATGGTAGGGGGGTGTCATGAATGAGTTGTTGGTTGTAGAATTTTGAAAGGGCATCAAGGATGTGTTCCTTTGTTGTTCTTGAGGAACAGGATATGGACCTAGGATAGAGGGAAGGTTTGATGAACTAGGATGATGACCTAAGATAGATGGTAGGTTTGATGGACTAGGAAACTTAGGTGTATAACCAAGGCCATGGTAATATTGGTTTTCTTGAGAAAAAAGGGGTTCTAGGATACCTTGTTCATAAAGTTCTAATCCTTTGCCTTTGTAGTTCATACTTTGATACATTCGTTTACCAATGGGATATGTGTTATTTGTGAAACAAGATGTGAGTCCATTTTGGGAGGATTTGATATGGATGAAAGGATCGGTGTTGGATATAAACTGAAGTGGATGAAGGTGGAGGATCCCAATTTGTAGGTGTGGGGTTCATGGATAGCTTGCATACATGTGATAGGATCTTTACATGGGGATGATGGGGTACTTTTATCTTGAATTTGAAGAGGATCACGAGGTGTAGAAGATGAAGTAGCTTGTTCTTCATTAGGTGTGGAATCATCATGTGGTGGTATGGAAGGAATATCTTGATCTTGAGAAGGATGAATCGACATTAAAATTTTCTTTGAAGCAACATGTAAACAAATCACTTAAAAGAGGGGAAAAATGTATACACCTAAAAATAGTCATCATATTCAATTAATTAAATATGACCTATTTGATTAATACTTCAACTACATATAAATAAGTTCTTACTTTATTTATATTGTTCACTTTCCTTTTAATTCTCCTAATTCACATTCTTCTAAATTAAATAAACTAAAATCCCTAAAGCACACAATCCAAACAATATGATATGATATGAGAGGTGTAGGATGAGCCATATAAATAAGGTCTTACTTTTTCCATTTCATATTTTCCCTTTGGTTATTCCTATCAATGTCTTAGTTTTATCTGCTATCGAAACCCAACACATCGAAACTCAAAATAGTGAAATCCAAACCACCATGTTTGAAATAGATGAGGATCAATTGAATGCTTTAGCTCATTAAATGAAAAACCTTCAACAACAAATCTGGGATATGCAAAGGGAAACAACCATAGAAAGACATTTGCTACCACACATATATTCCTATCCATCTAATAGAAATATGGACATGAGACCTTCTCCACCAACAACTACATCATCCAAGTTCAATGTCTTTGAATTTTTGAAAAATTTAAATGAGAAGCCCAAATATCAATCCTCAAACACAAATGATATTGAACAATCATACCATGTCATGCATCTATCTTCATCTCCCATAAGCCAAAATAAATCTCAGGATTCTTTCACCCAAGTCAACGATTCCATACAACCTCCTTCTGTCATATATCTTCTACATCCAATGATTCATGTCAATCTATCAGTCTAAACCATGCTATCATAGACCCCTCTGCACCTCAATATCAAAGCATTCTTTCCAATTAATCCAATGATACCAAAATTCCACAAGTTCTTCCAATCTTTGACCAAGACTAAATCTCTCAAGAATTCTATGATGATCCCCTCCTCTCACTTTTCATCCACGATGATTACCTTCCATCTCAAGAGAAAAGTATCTTTCCAAGTCCTTCTACCCCATCTAATGAATCCATATCATCTCATGATTCCATTGCATCCTAGGATCATGATAATTCTTCCATCCCATCTAATTATGTCCTATCACCTAATGATCAAGATATGCTTTCTCATCAAGATCAAGATATGCCTCCATCCGAGGATATCCCTTCATTCCATGAGGATGTTCATCCTTATCAAGATCAAGATATGCCTTCCATACCACCACATGATGATTCCAAACCTAATAAAGATTAAGCTACTTCATCTTCTACATCTCCTGATTCTTTTCCAAGTCAAGATCAAAACCCCCCATCATCCCCATGTCAAGAGCCTATTGCACCTATTCAATCTATTCATGAATCACACAATTACAAATTGGGATCCTGTACCTTCATCTACTCTAGTTTACTTCCAACACCTATCCTTTCATCCATATCATATCCTCCCCAAAATGGACTCGAATATTTTTTCACAAACAACACATATCCCATTGGTAAATGAATGTGTCAAAGTATGAACTACAAAGGTAAAAGATTAGGCTTTCATGAACAAGGTATCCTAGAACCCCCTTTTTCTCAAGAAAACCCATATTACCATGAACTTGGTTATACACCTAAGTTTCCTAGTCCATGAAACCTACCATCTATCTTAGGTCCTCATCTTAGTTCATCAAAATTTCCATCTATCTTAGGTCCATATCCTATTCCTCAAGAACAACAAAGGAACACATCCTTGATGCCCTTTAAAAATTCTACCACCAACAACTCATTCAAGATACCTCCATACCATTGATCACATACAAAAGACATGGTTTTCATTTTCCTGTAATTAAGCTACATTACTAACTTAACCAAAAGGAAACATGATGTTGATTATCCCTTTACTTTAGCTATGTTCCTATCTTAACCAAATGAAACAAGTAAATTACGTCCAACCCCTACAATATGTTCGTAGTTTATGTTTTGAATGTTTTTGGGATTTTTGATTTGTTTTGAATGGGATGATCAAGATCAACTAGATAAGATACAGACACAAGGCCGCAATATTTTTCCCCTATTCCTCATCAAGACCAAGGAAAGGAAGAAAGGATGTATCTAGTAAGAATGATGAAATATGGATAAGGCGAAGGATATGGTACGAAAGATATGGATAACACATATAAGATAAGATACATGATGTTCAAGAAGATCCTTAACTTTTTCAAGATCAAAGGTGGAAAAGTAAGGAATGAGCATAAAAGGGATAATGACCATGAATGATAAGATGAATGAAACTTGTCCCTAAGTGTAGAGTGCAAGAGGAATATGGAGAATAGGATATGGATGATAGGAAGATGGAGGAAGGACTTAAGCATCAATTTTTACAACCAAATATCTTTCAAATACATGCTCTAATAAACCATGGCAATGGGAAATTGGACTCCTAAATGTTGGCAGATTTAGGGTATGATGGGATAATGGATATGAGGTTGAAAGGTTTGTTGATGGATAGATGGAAAGGATGGAAAGATTAAAATTTTCACACACCTTGAAGGGTAATGAAGTGACGGAGGAAAAATGGATTTGGAAGGTGATAGACTTTTATATGGAAGATTGGAGGAAGCTTTTGGATTACCAAAATTGGGTGTCAATTTAGATTTCATTGCTTCTATGAGAATTTTTGGAATCCACGTGATTTTTGACTTTGAGATTTTTCCCTTTGATTTATAGACCTTTGTGGTCTTGAAAATTCTTGCACGAAAATGGAACCCACCATTGCATAGCTTATGAAATTCTACCCCATTTCAAAAAAATATTCTTTATTGAAACTACGTCGTCTCTGAGCTTTGAACATAGGCAATGGTGATCTTAGATTATCCCCCGAGACATTTTAGGTCAGTCTTATAGGTGTTTTCTATGTTCATATTTTAGTCTTGTAAATCTTGGTCATGTCATCAGTCGAACTACGTGGTCTCTGCATGTATAATGTAGGCAAGGCTAATTTGTTGATCAGCCCCTGAGGCTCCTAGGATAGGTCTCTAGGTTAGGTCTTGGTCATCATCATCGTGTCTCACTCTAGACTAGGGGAAAAATCCTTCTCTCACTAGGAGAAAATAAACTTTGAGCTTGAACCAATAGGAAAACAATCATCAGACCAATGTTACAAACAAAAACTTTAAATGGATGATGATCTTTCTGAATCAAGGGTTTATCACGTTAAACACAAAAGTTCAAATTGTTCTACTTTGATTTTTGATATCATATCTCTCAAGTCCTGAATGATGTATCGAACTAGAGGAGCAAGGAAGGAGTATGATTTTTCTTTGTCTGTTGTCTATGAGTTTATCATTATTACTATGCAAGTTATCATGGGACGTGTTCTACAAAGTATCACTAATGACATTATGAATTTGAATAGGAAAAAGATTAACTCTTGTCTGTTTACACAAGCGATGCTAAGGTCATATTGGTCTAAAATATGCCATCAATTCTTGTACTCACAAGTTCAACATTTTAAAGGCCCAATGATGATAAAAAGCATGAAAAGTTGGTTAATATAGATGACAAATTTTCAAAATGAGATTTGCATAGTTAAGTTAGATTGAATTCATGTTAGCATTGCATGTGTATTTACAGGGTTTTTCACTGCTGAAACAAATTTGTAATTGTTTCATCTCTATTATTAATGGATTGAGTACAATGGACATTAGCCAAAAAATACATCATTCTCATTTAGTTGCACATCAGTTGCATCATCATTTTCATATGTTAGAAAACATTCTCATTTCATTTATATCCATACATTCCTTCATGATATTTGCATCATAAAATACAAAAGAAAAATAATAAATAACATACATTGCATATCATTTCCAACATCACAATCATGGCACTCACTACACCTGAATAAGTGAGTCTCTTCAAATTTCCAAGAAAGTGGGGAAATATGTTAGAGTTATGAAGCTTAAAAGATCAATCTATTGTAGTCTTCCCACAACTTTTGGAAGTTGGACAGACTCAATTATTTAAGCTTATGGTCATGAACATTTGAATTCATGCACATTCAATCATCTACATAATCATTTGCATTACATCATTCATCATTACAAAAATCATTATTGCATCCATAGAATATCATAACATCATAATCATCATCATAACATGGAAATCAAATGCATCCTATAATCATAATAAATCAAATCATGTTGCATTACACATCATAATCACATGGCATTAATCAAATCATGTTGCATAATCATAATCATTGAATCACATTACATAAATCATGATCACAAATACATCACATTTCATAATCATTCTCATCACATAGAAATTAACTAAATTCACAACATTTCATATCATAACATGGAAATCAAATGCATCATAATCGCCACTGCATATCATATATCATTAAAAATTTCATAATGTCCATGTGTACAAGGATATCCAAAAAAATAAGATGAGATACAACAAAAACCAAAAGGGAACTGTATCATGGGAAACATATCCTCAATATCACAAGAAGGTGTAAACACAATGTCCATGGCATGTCACAAAATGCTATGTCAAGCTCCCACCATATGTTGTTTCTCTCATGGAACTGGTACCCCCTCTACCTGATAGACCTACACCTGGATCTCTCCAATCCCCATGCAATGGTTGTGTAACACCCATGCTAGCAGTCCAAGAATGAGATCTACCAGAACGAGATTATACAAAAACTATCTCGTCGCCCAGGAGGAACCAACTCATGATATTTACCTTTGTAAAACTACAACTCCTAAGAAATATTTTTGATCTCTTTGAAGAAATTCGATGTAGCTGTGGATAGTGTCGTCTATTGTATCCTCTCAACAATAGCCTCATCCTGCTCTGTCTATTGTTTGAAGGCATCCCTGTTTGAAGTAAGTATAATTATCTGTGCCTACAACTACTGTATCTACTGCCTAAATTTCCCTCTATCAATCCATAAAATAGCAATCTATGCTTGACACTGCCCTAACTCATCCTAAAGGGACACAATCTATTCTCGAGCCTACACTATCTCGCTTTGAAATGACTGAATCTCTACCTGCAAGGATGCTATCTGTGCTGACTACCACTGTGAGGGTATCCCAATCCGAATCTTAGGAAGCACCGCCTGAGGTACGATGACGCTCCTCCTATGCCTTGAAACTACAAAATCCAATGGATGACTATCATCTTCCTCCATCATCACCCACTACACCACCATCACTCTCCCCACCATCATCATCACTTCTGCAGCCACCCTATGCATCACCCTCATCACCTATGCAAGCCCCATGTCCACCATCATCACCACCCTTGTCATATCCTCCCTCTCCATCAACTAGTGGTACTAGCTCCTCTAGATGAGTAAATATATGAAAGGGATGAATATGAAAGAACTCTGAATAATCCTCAGTCATTCTGACATCGATAATATACGAAACATAATCCCATAAACTAGGGGTCAAGGTATATTACTCGGTACAAGTTGTCTCATATGATACACATGGGCCCCACTCTAAAACATCTTGTCATCATCATTCATAATGGGAAAATCCTAGGGGCATCCCCTGAACCTGTCCAAACTGTCGACATAATCACAGATACAAGTAGCACTCAAGTACGACATGTATCCGTCCAATTAGATATCGGGATAATAACATATATGGCATCCTCAGCTGATCCTCTGGCCACTGCTTGCAATCCAAGTACGACTGCCATGTGATAGTCTCCATTGGATTTTGCAGTTCCGAGGTGTAGGAGGAGCCATACAAAAGTCTTCCATCATATTGTATTTAATAAAGTGAACATTCTTCTAAGTTAATTAATTGATGCACGCATGCTTCATAGTTACATTTTATCATCTCCATTGCATCATAGTTACATTTTAGGTTAGTTTTCTTTTTTGTTGCATTTGAGAATATGCATAATCATGGATAGTTCACTATAGTTGCATATCATCTCACTCATCTCCACTTGTCCATCTATCATCAACATCATCCTTCATTTATCATTGCATCCATTATCCTTTCCATCGTTTTGTTTCATTTAAAAGAATACCACTAATCATTCTAGCACACATTTGCATATCACTAATCCTTCCACCACACATTTTCACATAGAAATCATCTTAGCTTATATACTAAGCATCAAATCTCATTTTCTAGGTAGTCATTTTAACAACCTTTGTGCCCATAGAAATCTAAGGGCCAAATGGTTTAATAAATCCCTAGAAATAGAGGACAATGATACATATTTGAAAGGTTTGATTGTATTATGAACAAATTAGTTTTACTTGCTTCAAACTTTGCATGTAAAGCGTCTCATTAAGGTTTTTGTTGATATTAGAAAAACCCACTCTACAAATTCGACACACGCACACTTCTAATATGGTATTTTCTTCCAAATACTCAAATATTTCATATTAGGAGGTTTTCAATTTGATAGGTCATAAGGAGTCTTTTAACTGATAATTACTTGTGTTTGTCCTATGTTAAGTATGTATATTGTAGTATGAATTGCTTCTCGCCAGTATACATTTGGTATATTTTCTTCCTTAATCATGGTTCTTGTTGCTTCGTAAAATATCATGTTCTTCCTATCCACAACTCCATTCTATTGAGGAGTCTTAGGAGCTAATAGTTGTCTCTTTATTCCATGATCTTCAAAAAAAATATTAAAATCATGGGAGGTGAACTCACCACCTTTGTCAAACCTCAAGCACTATATTTTCAAACCCATTTCATTCTCAACCATAGATTTGAAGGCTTTAAACTTATCTAGAGCTTTTGATTTTTCTTTGAGAAATGCCATCCAAGTCATTCTAGAATAATCATCTATTAATAACATGAAATAAATGTCACCTTAAGATCTTCTTACTCTAGTAGGTCTACATGGGTGTATATGCACCAACTCCAAGGGTCCTATGGTAGAATATTCTTTAGTTTTGAACCTCTTCTTTGTTTTCTTTCAAAACTAACACTCTTTGTAGATTGCATTGATATGCTTTGTAATCTTTAGCAAATCTCTCACAACATCAATAAAACTGATCTTCACTAGGCTCTCAAAGTTAACGTGATCCATTATTTTATTCCATAGCTAGCTTTCATTGATTTGTGACATGAACCACTTAATACCGCCATCTATGAGATGATAAAAATTTCCTTGTACCTGCAACAACCAAAATTTCAAAGCTTCCTTTTCTAATTTCACAACCATCATCCTGGAACACCAAATTATATCATTTGTTGCACATTTTTCCTACATTGAGAAGATTATGTTGAAGACCCTTGACATAAATAATATCATCTATTTTATGCTTCCCATAAAAAATAAATGAACCTTTTCCATAGATCTTAGCATATGTATGTGTGGTTACTAAATCTGCATTTACCTCAAATATCAAAAAACTTTAGAGTTATTAGCAAATGAAGTAAAACCAAATTAAGGAACTCCTATGAAATACAGAATCATGCTTCATAATGCAATCAAAAAAATAAAATATCAAATGAACTAAGTGAAAGCATAAGGAAGCAAGAATCAAACTCTATCTCATATTGGATTGGTGCTTCTATGGAAAGAAGCCCTTTTCCAATCCTTGCTTAAGCTCCATGATGAAAATTCTATGAAGAATGATATGGAATGCTAAGATGATATGGATTCAAATGACAATGGTGCATTTGTGCTTGAGCTTGTGGAGTTGTGAAGGATTTGAACAATAGAGAAGCTCTCTATTTATAGAATATAATGATATAAGAATGCCAAACATGGAGGATGTGGGACTAAAAACAAGCCAATGAAAAGAGGCCACTTGTCAGCTTGTGATAGGTTGAGGAATGTGCAAGTTTTGGCCTATGTGCTGAAGAGGGGGAGATTCAAATTTGAATTTGTGAATTAAATGTTGAGTTTGACTTGTGCAAGGGACATGTAAGAGCTCATAAATTCCTTGTTGGATGTACATGTCCACTTCACTTTGAATTCAAATTTGAGGGAATATTCCTCAAAGATGCCATGTTGATGGAAAATGTTGATTTTATAAATGAATTAAAATGATTTATTGGTGCAAGTGGGAAAAGCTAGAGGATGTGATGGGTGGTTAGGTTAGGTTAATTAGGATAAGATTAGCTTAATGATGATTAGATGATTTGACCCTTTTGACTTGAATATTTTGATATATTTAAATCAAAAGGGATGGAAGGTGATTTCATAATTAATTAAATAAAGGTTTAATTTATTTAATCAAGGAGGGTGATGCTAGGATCAAGTTGATTTATTTAATTTAAGTTGCTGACATTAGGAGATTGATAAATGAACTTTATTTATTTAAATGACGAGCGAATATGATTATGCATGATGTTAATTTCACTTGTCTACATTTTTCCCCTCTTTGAAGCAATGTACTTGTTGCGTTGGTTCAAATAATAATCTTACCTCGATCAAAATTCAAAAAAATTCTGATTATTTTCTCAGATGCCCCACCGAAAAGTACACTGGTACATTTCCCCCTCAAGAGATCGAGCAAAAAGATTCGATTTGAGGGTCGATCTCACAATAAAGAGGTTCAAAATGGACATATGGATGTTACAATGATGATGCAAATGAGATGATTTTAAGATGCTCAGAATAACAAATCTATATTATCTTAAACAACTTAAATGATGATATGATGGGATGGTGGATGAGATGGATGATGTGATATGATGTGATTATGTAAATGTATGATTTATGCAAATGCTTATACTAATAGATCTATATTATGATGATGATGCAAATGCAATGCATGTGAAATGATCGATGTTTCCTATTATGTATGATATGGATGATATGTGGTATGCTGATAGTTTTCTGGATGCATGATGGATGCATTGGTGATGTTATGCTAGTGCGAAGAAGAAATGAGATGATGACAAGAGGGTCCCACAAGTCCATGATTTGATGATACTTTATTAGAGATGATGATGATGATGATGATGATAGATGATGATGATAAATGGATGATGAAAATTGGATGATGAAAATTGGATGATTTGCTTATCAAGGATTGGGTTTTTAAAAGAGCTACTTACCTTATGTTTGATAACACACATAAGCACAATGCATCAAGGTATAAATAACCAGGATAGCGTTGTACCTAGTGCGATGGACTTTGACTCGACAAATAAATAGGAGTATTCTTGATCACTCCTAACATACGAAAACCTTGCTAGGGCGTACCTAACAAAGTAAGTATTCACCAAGTTATTTTACAAGAACATCCAACAAGCACAAAAGACAAAAGGATAATGATCGTTGCCCCATTCCTATCTCTCTAAATCCTTTGTTCGGATATCATCAAGAGGTCTTTGGAATGAGCACAATAAAATAAATCAAAAGAAAAGATGAAGTACGCAAACAAGTCAATGTTCTTCATATCTCTAGCCAAAGGGATTTGTTTTGATAGGATAAGAATCCAAGGTGATATCCAAAATGATGCCCATTATCAAAATGATATATCATAGGAAATGCATTTTATAAGATGATGATGGTTTGATAAGTTGATTGATAGGCTGTTGATATAAGGTTGATTGACATGTTTGAAAATGATCAAAAGTTTGATTTTGCATTTAAAAGTTTGTTGTTTGCTTTTGATTTTACGATTGAAGCTTGCTTTTGCTGATTGTTGTGATTGTTTCTGTTTGTTTTGCCAAAGGATGAAGGTGATGATTAGCTTATTATGGATGATTGATTATTGCGGGTGCAAGAGAGATGAGACAAATGGATTTTTTCAGATATTTGGATGTTTTTGACGTTTTGAAATGTTTTGAGGCTGTTTTTGGGATTTTTTTGGATTTTACAAATGTTTTGATTTTTGATTTTTTGAATGCTTTTGGGTTTTCTGAGATTTTATGAATGTTTTGGATTTTGCATCTTGGTGGCTAATAAAAGATTAGCCTTGCCTATGTTTAAGCTCAGAGATGTCATAGTTTGGATGCCATGTTTTTGATGTTTTTTGTTTTCGACTTGTTTTTGGATTTTGATATGTTTTGAGTGTTTTTGGATTTTATGATGTTTTTTGATTTTCGCATGATTTTGACGATTTGGATATGGATATGTGTGATGATAATAGTGCTCTATTTGGGGATTTTACTAAAAAATAAGCTAAGGTTGATTGATTAGATCGATGGATTGATGATGATGATAACATTGTTGAGGATACACAACAATGCAAGGATTTGATTGATCAGGATTGATGACGATAACATTGTTGAGGATGCACAACAATGCAAGGATTGATTGATCATGATTGATGATGATAACATTGTTGAGGATGCACAACAATGCAAGGATAGTCTTAAGCAACACAAGGATTGAGATGTCAATTGGATTGATGATGATAACATTGTTGAGGATGCACAACAATGAAAGGATAGTGTTAAGCAACACAATGATCGGGAAGAATATCCCAAGATTATGAATTGATTGGATTTGATTGATCAAGATTGTTAAAGCTTGGTTTGGAAAAAAAGTTGTTTGAATGATCTGACATGATGTTTGAACTGTAAATTAGATGCGATTGATAGTGATTGTTTGGATCGATGTTCGATTGAAGATAACACTTGATAAGGAACATCTTCTTTTCAAAATATGCCATGGGCTAGTGATTTGGATTTTTTCTCACAAATGTTTGACCAATTTGATTTCACATTTTCCAATGTTCAGATCACCACATAAGTTGGAGGATATAGATCAAGATTTATTCTCAAAGCAAGGTGCAAATATCTTCCCCTAGTGTCTAGCAATGTATGTAATGTCATGGATGGATGCTCAGATAGGTGTATGGATGGATGGATATGGTAAGCATGCAAAGGATGCCAAAGATTATCTTGTGATAAGATAAGGTGTTTAAACGATGAAATGCTTTATTGGATAATGCTTCATGGCTTAGATAACACTGGGTAGGATAGGATCAATGAAAATGACTCATGTCAAGATGTTTACCATAAGCAAGTGTAAAGTGTGCACCAAACTTTGTCAAGATCAAGATACCTTCAACAATGGATGCAGATGGATGAAAATGGATTGGATAAATGGTTCATGGATAAAATGGATTTATTATGGTTGAAATGGATGGAATGCTATATTTATTATGGATGGAATAAGATGCTTTCACTTGAAGTGGTGCACGTAGATGCTTGATTCTACACATGCCACCTGTTTGCCATATTTTCATCATGTTCTTTCCTAAAGCATCACACATGCGGTTTTCACTAGAGGATGATTTTTCTCTTTACTGTTTTCAATCCTTTTTCTAACTTTTTTTTGTTTTGGATTTTCATAATTTTGGATTTTTTTTAATTTTTCTGAAAGATTCATGTTGACCAACCTAGTAGTTTCGATGTAGATGCTTTTGTCATAATGTTCCATCGGTATCCTGCCTTTGCTAATATATGTGCACTTGAATGCAACTTTTGGGATTCCTGATTTGCTTCGTCGATACCGGAGTTAACTTTGTCTTTGTGTGTACATCACAACAGAGTTCTTTTTGAATCCTTATGGTAAAGGGTTGTTGCCAATACATGGTCAATATGCGAATTGGATATCATTTGTGGAGGCATGGATGAAGTGTGTTTAGGGATAGGAGATGGACTGGTTGATAGTTTGGAACCTTTGATTCTCCAAACTTGGGAAGATGAGCAATGATGGGTGGATATGGAAGTGTGCATGGAATTAGGACCAATTGCTTGATATACCTTGTAAGTCACTTGAAAATCCTTCTTTTTCTTTTGTGGACATCCTTCATGGATACTTTTCCCTTTTTTATTTTTCCCCATAGTTTCTTTGACTGATGGAGTTTGATAGGGATAATCTTTCTTTGTATTCTTTGGTATCCATATGTATTTAATTTTTCCATTATGCTTCTCAACTTCTTTTTCTTTGATAATGTTCTTGGTATTTTGATTCTGTAGATATGCTTGCACCCACAATAATCAATCATCCATAGTAAACCGATCGTCACCTTCATCCTTTGGTAAAACAAACAGAAACAACCAAAAAAATCAGCAAAAGCAAGCTTCAATCGTAAAATCAAAAGAAAACAACAAACAATTAAAACAAAATCAAACTCTTGATCAGTCGCAAACATGTCAATCAACTTTATATCAACAACCTATCAATCAACTTATCAAACCATCATCATTCTATACAATGCATGTCCTAGGATATATCGTTCCGATAATGGGCATCATTTTGGATATCACTTGGATTCTTATCCTATCAAAACACATCCCTTTGGTTGAAGGTATGAAGAACATTGGCTTGTTTGCATACTTGATATTTCTTTTGATTTATCTTATTGCACTCATTCCAATGACCTCTTGATGATATCTGAATGAAGGATTTAGAGAGATAGGAATGGGGCAATGATCGTTATCTTTTTCTACTGTGCTTGTTGGACGTTCTTGTAAAATAACTTGGTGAATACTTTCTTTGTTAGGTATGTCCTAGCAAGGCTTCTGTATGTCAAGTGTGAACATGAATAATCCTATCTATTTTTCGAGTCAAAGTCCATTGCACTAGGTACAACGCCATCCTGGTTCTTTATACCTTGATGCATCGTACCTACATGTGTAATCAAACATAAGGTAAGTAGCCCTTTTAAAATACCAATCCTTGATAAGCAAATCATCCATCTATCACCATCATTTATCATCATCATCATCTCTAATAAAGTCTCAAAAAATCATGGACTTGTTGTCCAGATCCTCTTGTTATCATCTAATGGCTTCTTCCCCGCACTAACATCACGTCATGATTAGTTAATCATCATCATCAGTGCATCCATCCTGCATCCACAAAACTATCAACATACCACATATCATTCATATCATACATAATAGGAAACATTGATCATTTTGCATGCATTTTCATCATCATAATATAGATTTGTTATTCTAAGCATCTTAAAATCATCTCATCATAACCATCCATTTTGAACCTCTTTATCGCAAGATTGACCCTCAAATCGAATCTTTTCACTCGATCTCTCGAGGGGGCAATGTACCAGTGTACTTTCCGCTGGGGCATCCAAAAAATTAGGAATTTTTTAATTTTGATCATGAAAAGTTTATTCTTTGAACCAACGCAACAAGTACATTTCTTCAAAGAGGGGAAAAATGTAGACATGAAAAATTAGCATCATGCATTCGATTAGGTCATATTCATCCATTCAGCAAATAAATAAAGTTTATTTATCAATCTCCTAAAGTCATCAGTTTAAATTAAATAAATCAACTTGATCCTAACATCACCCTCCTTTTAATTAAATAAATAAAGCCTTTTAGTTAATTAAATCTGAAATCACCTTCTGTCCCTTTTGATTTAAACAAATCCAAATATTCAAGTCAAAAGGTCAAAATCATCCTAATCATCATTAAGTTTATCTAATCCTAATTAGCCTAACCTAACCACCCATCACATCCTCTAGATAATCCCACTTGCACAAATAAATCAATTTATTGATTTATCAAAATCTTTATTTACTTTCAACTTGGCATAAAGGGAGAATATTCTCCAAGTTTGAATCTCCCCCCAATTTGGCATGTACATCCAACAAAGCAATTAATAAGCTCTTACATGTCCCTTGCAAAGGTAAAACTATGCATTAACTCTCATTTTCAAATTTGAAATCTTCCTCTCTTTGGCACATTGACCAAAATGTGCTGAACCTCCAACCACTCACAAGTTGACAAGTGGCCTCTTTTCATTGGCTTGTTTTTAGTCCCACATTGCTCTCTCATAAGCACTCTTAGCATTTTAGAATATACAAATAGAGGCTTCATTCTTGATCAAATCCTCCACAACTCCACAATCTCTTGCAAACTCACTCTCCTAAACTGAGAATTGATTTTTCCCATCCACTCCATCTTCATAGCATCTTAACACCAGGCTTATCAAGCTTAGCAAAGGATTGGGAAAGGGCTATTTTCCATAATAGCACCAATCCACTATGGAATAGATTATTCATTATGCTCTTTAGGATTTCAATTAGTTTGTTTTGTTGTTATATTTCTAGAGCATAAGGGATTATTTCTTAAAGAATACCATTTTATTTTCTTTCTTTTAACAAACTTCATGCTGATATACATGGAATAGAATTAAAAAGTTTACAGATTTCCGGTGTTACAAATTCAAATCTTTCTTTCGAAGTTGGTCCCAATTCATGGATGAGGTGATGGGTGGATGAAGATTCATGATGTGGCTAGTTGTAGTATTGGCATCAATTTCATCATAAGGATTCTTTGTGCTCCCTATGTTGACATTTTCTTGAGATGAAGTTGTCCCCAGTATTGTGGAAGTAGTACCTTCATGCTTTGATTCTGCCTATTCTAAGAGCTCTTGTTTAGAATGCATTCTCTGACAAACGACCACTGTAGATGATGTTATTTCAATTGGATGCTCTATTAACTCTGAAATATCTTGTTCCATCCGACCTGCTTCCTTGAGTGGATAATGTTGGATATCTTCACACATGATGTCTTCAATCTATATTTTGGATATATCTGATCCTCAAGTTGACAACTCTATTTGGCTGTAGGAATCAATAACCTGCTCTTTTTCTGTAATAATATTAGGAGTAAAGGGATCCTATTCTAAATGAAGATCATTTATGTGTCCATCCATAGAAACCATCTCATGGGTAGATGGAGGAGTATGTGCATCTTCCATAGATAGGAGAGTTTCCATTACATCATTGTAGCATCTTGGAGATACAAATTCTTGATCTTGAATGATTTTGGAATTGCTTTCGACATGCTTTGGATCAAGTTCCTAACATGGGTCAGTTTCAAAGGATGCTTGGATATCTTTATTAGGCATGGAAATTGGCTCAATATCCTCTTGATCTTTGAGTGGAATTAGATCAAGTATCGAGTTGAGGATTCTTTCAGCATCTGTAACCATGAGGTCAATGGGTGTCAACATGTCTTGGAATGGACCATTGCTAGACCTTGGTGAAAGATTTTGATCATGCTTTGGAATAAATTCTTGAGATATGTCCTCTAACTCATAAGGTGATGTAGAGATATTTTCAACATGATCATAGGTGAAAGGATCGTGCATTATGTCAATAGGATCAAATAATCCTAACACTCCTTGAAATAGATCACTAAAAAGTGGCTCTTGATGTATTATGAGTTGATCATCAAATTGTGTAGATACATCCTCAATGTGCTCCTTAATTGAGAGATCTTGAACATTTTTTTCAACAATTGTGGCAAAGAGATTGTGAATGTCTTCAACCATAGGGTCAAGTCATGTTGACATTTCTTGAATTGGATAATTGTCGATTATTGTTGGTGGGTTTTGATCATGATTGAAGAGCAGCTCTTGATGTACATTAATTTGATCTTTGGACGAGATACGAACATCTTCAATGTGCTATTTGATGGATAGATCTTGATCATTCCTTTCAGCAATTGTGGTGGGGTGATTGTCAATGCTATCACCAGTGGTTGAATGTTCATCGTTATCCCCAATAGTGATTATCCTTTGGTCAATGAGGTCTTGGATGATATTTTTGATTCGAATACGACTTGATGTTGTGTGTCCCTTTGTTTTGTGAAAATCACAATGGTGCTCCTTGTTATACCCTAGTGGTTTAACTAGGGGTTCTTGATAGTTCCCATAGATGGGGAGCTTGATGATATTTTCTTGTACCAATTGTTGCAGGATTAATTCGATTGGTCTCCCTAGTGGTGTGTATTTTCTTTTGTTACCTTTGCTAGACTTGTGATTGATCTTTGAGATGTGGGGGTTGGATTTGTTGATGTGGTTGATCTTGATATCTAACTTCTTGACATTGGAGATATTGTTCTTGATGTGGTTGTGGACACAGCTCAACGCTTTGATGACATGGATTAACCAATGGAAGAGTGTATTGATTTTGGAGTGACAATATCTCTTGGCTCAATAATTCAATTAGTTTGGCATGTGAAGCAAGTTGTTCTAGAAAAATTTGATCTTGATATTGACACCCTTGATATAGTTGATTTGGCTTTTGTTCGAGCAGATTTGGAATCCATACTTGTGGTGTTTGAATGGGATCATAGAAAAATTGATTTTGGGTACTGTTTTGATTTGGGATGATGCTCAAATTTGGCATTATGGGTTGAAATTGAACATTGTTGATGTTGGAAATCGCATTGCCTTGATTTAGGTAACTTTGATTTTGCATGGTGTTACCTTGATTTGGATCAATACATGGAGTTGTTATCATTGTGTTCAAGGACTTTGAACAAAATTTGTGTGAT
Organism: Sequoia sempervirens; assembly: GCA_007258455.2. Classification (NCBI taxonomy): domain Eukaryota; kingdom Viridiplantae; phylum Streptophyta; class Pinopsida; order Cupressales; family Cupressaceae; genus Sequoia; species Sequoia sempervirens. The sequence goes on along the minus strand of VDFB02270651.1, from coordinate 389,846,204 downwards.
TCGAAAACATATCTATCCCAAAGTTTTCCAAGTTTGGATTCAAAATGTTCATGTTTGGTAAATTTGTACTCTGTACATTCTCATTTGGCATGTAGGTATTTGGTGGGATGGCATTGTTCATTTCAAGGCTCATGCATTGATTGTTCGGTTGGTGGATTTGTAGGTTTGGACTTGGATTTAAATCTACCATTGGGAAAGGTGTCGCAAACTTTGATTTGGGCATACTCACATTTGTTGTACTATTGACATTTGTCGAAGGCAATGATCCCATGTATGGTATGTATAGATGTGAGTGTTGATAATCAATCGGCATTGTAAGGCTATGATAGCTTGGTTAACTTGGATTACTCATGATGTATGGATCAAGTTTATATTCCATGTTCCTTTTGTGTTTTGACCTTGTTGAAAAAGTGACCTCTAAGGTTCTTAGGACAAATGATGAGATGATGGATGAAAAGGGGAAATGATGTGTTGAAAGTTTAGGGACTTTGTATCAATGCTAGACTTAGGATTTGATTTTGATTTTTTTTTTATTTGGATAATGAACTTGTAAACCCTAAGATGTTGGATGTGATCTTAGGATGAACTTGTTCAAAGGATTGCTAATTCAATCAAATGTATGAGAAATGATGCATTCCCATACACCTAACTAAACAAGGTGATTTTGATTTTGATGATTTACCTAAGTCTAGAATGATGTTTCCAAAGCTCTAAAGTTGTTTGGTGAGATGGGATGATAAAGTTTTGGATGGATGAAGTGTTTGATTTTGATCCTAAATGAATCTAGGAAGGACTTGTTTACAAGACCAAGATAGTGAAGAACATGCTTTTCTCTAAGAGTAATTCAAAATTAAAAGACCAATGTTTGCATGAAAACCATATGACCAAAAGATGTCAAACACATATGCGGGGTCCAATTTGATTTAATCTTTGCTTAATGGATTCTTTTTACCACAAACACGTTCTTGATTAGATTTCGAATCTAGATGCCTAATGTCTCAACATTCCCCTTATCTCGCAAAGTGTATTATGCGGAAACCAAGGAAATTTGAGGCAAGAGTTACCTATTGTTGACCTTAGTAGGAGAAAATTGAGATGAAATCCAAATGCTTAGAAGCCTCTAAGGATAAAATCCCAAGGGAAAGCAATAACATGCAAATTTTTTCAAGGATATTTGCTTCTCCTAAAGGGTTTGAGATTTGATGCTCATGTTCCATGTTGGTTTTCTAGTGTTTTCAATCAAAGCATCGTGTTGTCAAACCACAAGCAATATGACATCCTAGCTCAATTGGTACATTTTTCTTAGTGGGCTTGCCTCATGCCCTTCATAGTAGAAGAGATGATTTTACATTCAACCAAGGATAGAGTATAAAGGTATGTTAAGAATGAAGTCTTAACCTTTATACTTTAACCAAGATCGGACATGGCAAGTAACTTCTTGGAACCTAAGTTCCAATGCACCACTTCGATAAACTCGGTGAATGGATCAATTGGTCACTACAAACAAAGGTTTTAGTTCAGACTTTCCATTCATGGAGATTGACCCATATGGAAAGAGTCCCCTTTCGGATCCATCTTGTCGGAATCAACCGCATGATATTGGCGTTTAATCCAATACCCACATTTATATACCTGTTGGAAATACTCTTGGCTTTAGAGTGTTACCAGTTGAGTCATTCCCTTGGATGATTACTTTTTCCCCAAGGCAAGCCCTCTAAGATAGACACAAGCGAGTAAAAATATTCATAGTTCATCAACCTTCATTTAGAAACAAAGGGAGAACACATGCAATAAGTTTACTCACACTCGCAAAGTGTTCAATTTTTAAACCCAAAATGAGGTGTGGAGGCAATCTTTTATGCAACTTAATGTCACCAAAAATACTTTTGATTCTCAAGATCGCCATGAAGCACGAGAGAAGTGCATATGCCTTTTTAGATGAGATTACTTTAAATAAGAGATTACGAAACGTGAAAAACACATGTTCATTTTAAGCCTCAAAGCAATGATTTTGATTCGTTTTAAGCACCAAAGGAAAGATTAAGATTTGATTGTTCAATTTGTTACTCCAAAATTTTAAAACTAGTGAGTTTGACTAAGTTCCTTTTAAGCCCCTTTGTCACAAAAATCAAAATCTTCTTTTTAAGAGCCCAATATAAGTGAGTTAGTCTAAAATAGAAAATTAAAGCATGTGATGAAATCTCCAAGCATTAAAAAAATGATTTTTATCAACTCCACTTTTAAATGCTTAAATTCCCTCCAAGATTCTTCAAAGATCACTTCTAGCAAGCTCCTTGTGCAAACAAAAAATCCCTCCTTGCTTTTCCTTCGTTTTCCTTTGACACCTTTGTTTTCCTTCTTCGTTTTCCTTCCTTCCTATAAGTAAAGTAAAAGCAATTAATGTTTAGAGCACTTAAAAGCATCAAATTTTTAGAAATATGATAACACTAATTACTAGTCAACTCTCTTTAAAGTAGCTATTTTGATCAAGGATATCATTCTAATTAATTAAGTATATCATTCTTAATTAATTAATTTAAGTAGCTACCCACAAGCAATAAGCAATTAGTGTACCCAAATAAGCAATAAGTAATTATCCCTTCAAATAAGCAATAAAAGAATGGAATTCTTCTAAATACCCACAAGCTTAGCACAAAAGGGAAAGATACGCATTGATTGATACACAACATTGACGGCTTAGTTCAGTCTCATCAAGATCAGCATAAAAGTTATATCTACTTTGTTTTTGATTGTTTTACTAGATTGTGTGCATATGAAGGAATACTAAGAGGCATTTTAAGTAAATACTATTGGTAGGTTTAAGGCCAACTTCTATCTTAAATTCCTTTGACAGATGTAGAAAGATTGAGATCCCATGCCAATATCCCTACAATAAACTTTAAATGCAACATCGTCCTCATCTCCCATCTTTAAATGTCAACATCATCCTATACGTAAAAGAAAAACATAGCTTTTTGAACATGAACAATCACTTTTGAAAGGATGCCTCAAATCAGATCTTATCTTTTGGAATGCATTGATTTCAAACATACAAGATGCTTCAAATTAGATGTTGCATTGATTTCAAACATTGAATTTATTGAAAAGGTCTACAAAATTTCAAGAAAACGCTATTGGCTGGTGTAAACCTTTGTGTGCAGAAGTGCAGAAACTGATCCGCATCTTTTTGTAAATCAGAAACCATTGAGGGAGCCTTACCCTGCATCAACTACAGTGATTCTCCATGATATGTCTGACCTACATCAAATGACCTCTACCGATGTCTCTGGAAAAACAAGAAAAGTAAAGTCTCTGCATTCTCTTGAATCTCAACCAGTGTCTATCAGTTCAAGCACTTCTGTTATTCCTACCATTTCTCCCTTGAGTTGTGTACAAATTCAAATAGAAACTGTAGAATCATACCTTTTTTCTTTTTTTTTTGTTTGCAGTGAAAATAACCAACCTGACCTACAAAAATTTTCATGTAATGATGTCTTCATTGCAACAATAAAAGAAAATGTCAGTTTTGAAAGTCAGGAAATACCATGCTCTCCATTTTCTAAACTTGCTATTGGAAATTTTCAATTTTTTTGGAGCCTACAATAGTAAAACCTATTGAGGAACATGAAAAACTCAATGAAAAAACTCCTCAAATGCAGAATATTGCTAGGAAATATTGGGGTACTTTGAACTCTGAAGGTGCCAAAGTAGTTCTCGGTTTAGTAAGGACATCAAAAGATATTCTAGCACAAATGGAGCTAAATGACCTCACTCATGCATCGAAGAATATTTTGAAACGGTTTCCTTCCATGGGAAATAAGGCAACTACACAAACAGTCTATGTTACAGAACACAATATAGATCTACCCGCACCAGCAAGGGAAGGGAGCAAACTAGACCTAGAAATCTGGGTGCCATATAGAAAATGTCCACTTGATACGACCAATCATATTGTAGCACCATCATGGGGGTTTGGAATGTGAACTTATGCCTCCAAGGAATGATACCACAGGGAATGCAATGACCGTCAGTTACATAAAATAAATTTTCTAAAAAGAGGTTTTAAAATTTTCAAGCAAATGCATTTAGTGGGTATAAAGCCAAAATCCCCAGCCATTCCAGCATCGACCTATAGCTCCCTATAAAAAGCATAGACAAGGCACGTGAACTACTTGACAGAAAGCCTTAAAGAAATGGGTTGTTGGAGCTGACACATTCATAGGATACGCATGAGATAGATTTCTTGCAAAGGAATTAGCAACTTTTAGGAATATGCAAGCTATAGGTGGAGAGCCAATGAGCAAGATGGAAGCATAGAGAGGGCACACGAACTATTTGATAGAATGCCTTGAAGAAACATGTGGTGCAGCTAAATTCTTTTGAGAACATTTCAAAGCTAATGTAATTGGTTGGGGTAAGAGCGAGTTTCTATAACTATTCCCAACATCCTCTTTGTGCTTCCTTCAATGGTAAAAGGAATGGACAACTAACAGCTATTGCCTTAAAAAGGTTTGTTATGCAATAGACACCATGTGGTAAAAGGACTCGGCTCTCAACAAAATGATAGAGGATGAAATCAATGGATGTGTTAATACTTTGTAGTGTATTTCAAAGCTCACATTTGTGAAATGCAATAGTAATGGCCTCGACATACAAATCTTGAGCTCCTGCATGTATAGTTAGATGCAAATAGATAAATGATGAAAAAAAATCATGATGTAAATGAACAGTGGGCGCCAGAAAAAAATGTGAGTAAAAAACATGGACGCAAATACAAGTCACATGAACTATTGATAGCATGCCTTGAAAAGAGGGGGGAGATGAAAATCTTCCGTTGTTCTGCTTGTAGTAGAGGCAAAAGAAAAAAAATTGTGCCTTTTACTACACCATTAAATGATGCTAACCAGTACACAGTGTAAATCTTACGAATTATTAAAGCTTTGAAAAAACATTGAGTAGACAACAGGATGGGTTGCATCCTAGCACCTATCAGCAATAACTTTGCACATAGGCATGGCTGTAAGGTGACCGTTCACTAGATCTATTAAATAAAAATGTGATTAAGCAACTCTACAAATGTGCCCAAGACATTATAGGAATTATTAGAAATGGTGAATATGGACGACTAGTAAGGTCATGTGTTGCTAACTTTGAAATAAAGCATAAAACAAATAGAAGACAAGAAATCTTGGCATTCACACGATAAAGTGTATGTTGTAGCTACTAAATCATGTGAGCAGTTTATCTAGATTTAGAATCTAACAATAAAAAGTGAAAGATCTTGCATAGCCCTCCTTTTAGCACCATTTTGTGATTGCTAAATCTGCATTTACCTCAAATATAAAAAAAAAAATAGAGTTATTAGAAAATCAAGTAAAACCAAATTAAGCAACTCCTATGAAATACAAAATCATGCTTCATAATACAATCAAAACAACAAAATATGAAATGAACTATGTGAAAGCATAAGGAAGCAAGAATCAAACTATCTCATATTGGATTGGTGCTTCTATGGAAAGAAGCCCTTTCCCAATCCTTGCTTAAGCTCCATGATGAAAATGCTATGAAGAATGATATGGAATGCTAAGATGATATGGATTCAAATGAAAATGGTGCATTTGTGCTTGAGATTGTGGAGTTGTGGAGGATTTGAAAAATAGAGAAGCTCTCTATTTATAGAATATAATGATATAAGAATGCCAAACATGGAGGATGTGGGACTAAAAACAAGCCAATGAAAAGAGGCAACTTGTTAGCTTGTGATAGGTTGAGGAATGTGCAAGTTTTGGCAATTGTGCTGAAGAGGGGGAGATTCAAATTTGAATTTGTGAATTAAATGTTGAGTTTGACTTGTGCAAGGGACATGTAAGAGCTCATAAATTCCTTGTTGGATGTACATGTCCACTTGATTTTGAATTCAAATTTGAGGGAATATTCCTCAAAGATGCCATGTTGATGGAAAATGCTGATTTTATAAATGAATTAAAATGATTTAATGGTGCAAGTGGGAAAAGCTAGAGGATGTGATGGGTGGTTAGGTTAGGTTAATTGGGATTATATTAGCTTAATGATGATTAGGTGCTTTGACCCCTTTGACTTCAACATTTTGATTTATTTAAATCAAAAGGGATGGAAGGTGATTTCAGACTTAATTAAATAAAGGAGGGTGATGTTAGGATCAAGTTGATTTATTTAATTTAAGTTGGTGACTTTACGAGATTGATAAATGAACTTGATTTATTTAAATGATGAGAGAATATGATTATGCATGATGTTAATTTCACATGTCTACATTATGATCACCAAACTTAACAAGACTAATGTCATACTTCCAATGTTTAAAAAACTTACTCTTGTCACTTATCACATGATTGAGCACCCACTATCAATTATCCAATAATTTCTCTCCTCTCTTGCATGAAAAGCATTCAACATAGTTCTTTCAATATTGTGATCTATTTTCAGAATACTTTCCTTCATACATATTTCAAGATTAGTAGAATTGGTTTCAACATTTAGGTCTATGAGCAAGCACTTTTCACTATCATCATCATGATATTCAAATTCCTTATCATTAGATAAACCATTGTATTTTTCTACATAATAACTCTTCTTGATAGATTTACCTTTATGATCCTTATGTTTTTCATTTGCAACTTTGATTGGACATTTAGAAGCACAATGACCTTTCTACAACTGAAACATGTAAAGGGTAACTTACCTTTGTATTTTCCTACATGCCCTTTTTCAATCTCCTTAAAAATAATGCTTCCACCTCTTCAAGATCATCGGGATCTAATTCATCATCCTTCTCTACCTTGTTGACTTTAAAGGTAGTTTCTTTCTTTGTAGAATCTTGACCAAACTCTCTCAATTCATAAGAAAATAAAGCACCAAACATTTAATCTCTAGAATATTGATCTAAAGTCTAAGCTTCCTCAATAGTAGAAACTTTAGAAATAAAAGTTTTAGGAAGAGTTATTAATACCCTTTTTACAACTTCACTTTCCTCCATCTTACCACCAAGACCATTAATGGCATTAACAACTTTATCGACTCTAAGCATGTAGGTTGTAATGTCTTCATCTTCTGACATTGTTAGGTTTTTAAATTTGGCTTTGAAATTCTACATCTTTTCTTTCTTGAACTTATCTTCTCCTCCATAAATGTTTTCCAACTTCACCCAGACCTCTTGAATAGTTTTGAGACTTATCAACTTTCCAAATTTTGAATCAAAAAGACCACTCAGGATAGCATTCCATGCTTTTCTATTATTCTCATAATCCTTGACCTCATAATCACTTGTCATACCATTAATAGGCATAGTATATCTAGTTTCAATTGACTTACTGACTCCAAATCCTAGAGAAACAAGAAAGGATTCCTTCCTTTCTTTCGAGTAAGCATAAAATTCACCATCGAACATAGGAGCTTTGACACCCTTCTTATAAGTCATCGGATATATCTCAAGTGATTAAGATTCTTCCAAGGAACTACAACTTTGGTACCAATTATTAGACCAACTTGACAACTAAGAAGGGGGTGAATAAGTTGTACATTAAAGCCTTAAACCCTCTTAAATTTTTAAAGCCTTAATAAATTAGATCCATATTAAGCATCAATAGAAAGTAAACATGTGAAATATTAACATAACACCATACACAAGAGAACACCATATTTAAGTGGAAAACCCTAATTATAGAAAAACCATGTGTGTGATGAGGATTAAATCACATATATATGAATAGAAACAATAAATACAATTGGATCACTGCCAGAAGGGCTTACTACCCAAAAGAGAAGAAGGGATCGCTACCCAAAGGACTCAATGTATAAAAGAAAGAAGAATAGAAGAAGACTATTATAGAGAGATTCACTATCTCAAAGTAATAGGAAAAATCCACCACTACAACTATCCACCATCCGCACCCTTCTACTCATTGCCCCAAGAAATTTTAGGCACACTAAAAATGTAGACACCTTTTGCTTAGTACATCTGGTAGCCTTAAGTATTTATGCTCGCACTCATATCACCACACTTGATCACATTCACATCATACAGAACTTGCACATCTTCCACTCACATCTCCAAAAAATTACCTTCCTTATATATCATCCACAACCTCAAAAAAATTCTCCATGTTAACTACACTAAAACGTATGCACCTCAAACTTGCAAACAAAAAATAGTTTGGCACCAAACACTTTTGTGATGGAAAGAAGTGAAGGAATACCACACCAAGGGTTAGCTAGGAACCAAATCTACACCGACATGCTTCACCACACGTCCACAGACAACAAGTAATCTCGACAATTAGTACTAGCACCCAAGTTGGCCAAACCTACACTAACACTAACAAGCAACCACATGCATGCCTCTCTCGGTCCAGAAAAACATGCATACCACATAGCAACACTCTATAATATCTTAGAATAATCCAACATTATCAAAATATTCTACAATACTACCACAAACACCTACAACTGAAGAAAACATTCCTTTTTTACAACCAGACACACTACTACATAACACAACTTATGAATCCAAGCTTATAGAACAATTGAGCACTAGATACTTTAGGGGAAGGTAAGTATAGAAAATATTAGCATATTCCCAAATCTGCAAGACAAGAAACCTCAATATAGAGACATACAAAGCAATCTCATTTCTTCTAAACAACCTTCTTCATAGGGTGCTGCCACAATAGTGGTTTACACTTTCTGGGAGATCTTGATTTGTGCTAAAATCACATCTTTTTAGAAAATATAATGAGTTAAGCCTTGAAATGTTCCATTTAAAAGATTCCAATTGAAGATGGTTTGATCAAACCACCTTAGACCAAGCCCCCTTGGATAGAACCTTGCTAGTTTTAGATCATACCTATAACAAAGTCTCCTTTACACCTATCAAAATGTTGATTAAAAAAAACTTTTTATTTACCTTTTGGGGGATCAAATGAATTCATTTAAAATTTGTTTTTTGTATGTAGTCCTTATTATAAGCTTTCAAAAAAGTATAATTTTAATTAAACTTAATTTGATTATTATATTTATTTTTTATTTCTTGTGAATGTAGGTTTTCCACTGAAAATCAAGCTCTCTATTCTACACATGTGGAAAAATAGAAGATTTAAAATAAGATTTGAAAAATATAAGTGCACCAGATATTGAACTCCTTGATCCAACAAAAAAAATAAAAATAAATTTTGATACACACAAAAAAAGTTGTGTTATACGGTCCGCCTATATTTGAATTGTAATTGGTTTGACTTCGAAACTCGATAAAGGAAAGAATATTCAATAAAACACTATGAAACCAATTGGAAGAATTAAATATCATAGTTACAAATATAAATTTGAAAAACTTAGAGTGTTATCCTTCATCCTAAAAGAATTATGTGTTATACAGTGAGTGTCACTCCTTAAAAATGGTGTTTACTAAAAAAAAAAAATTTTTTTTTGAAGGAGATGGAAAAAGAAGTGAAATATAATTCCAAAACAATTGAAAAAACTATACTTAGAATCTGCAGAAAAAATGTCACAAATCACTATTTTGCATCATCTTCAAATTCCTCATGGTTTAGTTGCTATAGGTTTCTAAAAGTGAAGATTTAGTTAGAAAAATTTAGTTCAGTTTCCAGTTTGGCCAAAAATTGTAAACCAGTATTGTGGGATCACCCCGCAGGTAACATACTGTCAAACACAACTTCCACTGTCACATGATCCAGAACTTGAAACTCTGGATATTGTACCTTTGAACACCTTTGATCATTACATCCAAACTGCACAAGAATATCTTCAACCATGAATAAATGCAGAGTAAAATGTTCAACACACCTTTATCACACTACACACTCTTTTATTCAAATTTTCTCAAAAGCACTTGGAAACCAAGTGAACTAGCTACATTAGCAACACCAAAAACACATGTTCAACATATCTACAACATCTACAACACCTGATCAATACCACATACATTTCTTAACATGACCACACTAGAGGTTGACATCAAATCACAACACTAACAACAACATAGTGTAACAATCTCCAACAATCTCCCTGACCATACTGGAGGTTGACATCAATGCAACATCAAACCATAACACATCCACACTAGGGTTGATATCAATGATAACACTAATGACAACACCAAAAATCTCCAACATTCCTAATATGTGTTGGAAATAAATATTCATGAGACCTCTAAGTTTAATTGTCAAAGACAATTTTTTGTCAATTAAGACAACTATTTACCACATTTTGATAAGAATGATGTGTGAAATTTCTATTGAATATTTGATAAAGTAAAAAATTTATCTTCTAAGAACAAGTTTTAAAGATGAAAATTTATATTAGAAATCACCAATGTAGGATTAAGAGCAGTTTCTAATAATACTAAATATTTTTTTTATCCAATCTATCACCAATGCTAGTAGTCCAATTTTTTAAATCCTATACAAATACAAATAAGTAATAAAATACATCATATTTTCTATAATTACAAGGCAAAAAAGACACTCTAAAGAAGATTACTACAATAACAAAGTAGAAATGACTATTTTAATGTCCCTCCCAAATTTATTCAAGTAGGTTTCTACTATCTTGGTCATAGTTAAAAAATGTTAGAAAATAATCAATAATATGTGTAAGCATCTCATCCACATTAATACTCTTACCTTCTAAGAACAAGTTATAAAGACTAACATTTAAATTAGAAAACACCAATGTATGATTAATAACATAATACTAAATATTTTTCTTATCCAATCTATCATTAATGTTGATTGTCTGTTTTTTTACATTCTACACAAACATGCGTAAACAATAAGATACACCATATTTTCTATAACTTTAAATTTGAATATTCTTTCTATTTATTTTTTGGTGTATTGAACATCACATAGTTACAAGACAAAAAGACAGTTTAAGAAAATTTACTACAATAACAAAATCGAACATGCATATTTTGATATCCCTCCCAAATTTATCTAAGTTTGTTTCTACTATCTCAATCATAGTTAAAAATGTTAGAAAAAAATCAAATAATATTTCTAAACATATCTTCCACACTAATACTCTTATCTTCTAAGAAGAAGATATAAAGACTAACATTTACATTCGAAATCATCATTGTAAGATTAATAGCATTATACTAAATATTTCTCTTATCCAATCTCTCATTAAGGTGAATCGTCCATTCTTTTAAATCCTATACAAACACAAATAAGTAATAAAACACATCATATTTTCTAAAATCTGAATATCCTTTCTATTTCCTTTTCGTGTATTGAGCATCCCAGATTTACAAGACAGAAAAGACATCCTAAAGAAGATTGTTACAATAACAAAACAAAACATGTATATTTTAATGTCGCTCCCAAATTTATCTTGGAGGCGGCATTAGAATCTATTACAAAGATCTACCGAATGATAGGATTGATAGAATTGTACAGCTAATTTGGTATCGCCTACTTCACTGCTAATAGAAAAAGAAGCCAGCTACAAGAAAAACCTGAGAGTGACATTATATTCTACAGTTTAATCCATTGTGAAGCTCGCCCAAAAGAAGAGATCGAGGGCGATTATTCCAAAACCTCATTAACAAATTCATTATGATTTCTGAAGCCTTTAAAATCCCTTCTCCACAAGCAATCTGCATTCCGATTTTCAAAGCTCTTGATTCTTTCAGTTTCCAGAGCTTTTCTTCCTTTCGGTCTTCTGGTTATTAATATTTATTGCTATGGCATTCATGGCGAAAGCAAAGACAGTAATGGCTTTCGTGGCCATGGTGGCATTGATTTGCGCTGCTGACGTGGCTGCACAGTCAACTGACTGTACAACGGAGATTACTAGCTTGTTTCCCTGCCTCTCCTTCGTTGGAGGCAGCGATCCAAAGCCATCTGACGCGTGTTGCAAAGCCTTTGCTAACGTTGTCCAGACCAATGCCAGCTGTCTCTGCCTGGTGTTAAATGGCAATGCAGGATTACCTGACGTCAACGTCACCAAGGCGTTAGAACTTCCCACGTTGTGCAAGGTCTCAACCCCAGATGTCAGCGGCTGCAACACAGGTATGGGGATTCAAGTTTCAATTTAGTTGCAGGAATTTGTATAAAACATGGGTTTGTTTTTTTGGCCGATGATGGTGATGATTAAGAAGTTCATCGGTAGAAGATTTTATAAGTTTATTTGAATCAGTTTAAAGAATACTTTTTTCGAATTGAATGTGTCAAATTTTGATTATCGATGTTTTGCATCAAATTTTATTATCCATCATTGAGTATGAAAGAAAGAGAAATGATGGATTATGGAGGTTGATCCGAAACACTGGTAATAAAAAATCTACATGATCAAATCCAGAAAAATATTGGCTAAACAATCAATATGTATTATGAGAAAATTTTATGGTTTTAATTTTAAATAATTTATATATCAATATAGATAGAGAATAATATAATAGTTGGTATAAGATTTTTACTGTTATATGATTTTTTTTCATTTTAATTTATATAATTTTCAATTGAATCAAATTCATTGCTCCATCACTAGAAAACAAACGAAAATAGTAGTCAATATTATGTTATAGAGGGCAAACATAACAGTCTTAACCAAACATATATTCTTCTTTTCAAAAAACATACGATACTAATGATATCATATGAAGTTCCAACAATCCATATTGTTGATAAATATTGTTTTTGGATTCAATTGTGTTGAATTTTTTTCATCAATGTTTTGGATCACACTCTGTGATCCATCATCGGGATCAATTTTTTGTTGAACTCAGCTCCCTATTATCCTGATGATGGATCACAATGTGTAAACCGAAACATTGGTGCCAAAACTCCATCACAATCGAATCTAGAAATAATATATATCTATCATATAAGATATGTTATATCTTAAATTCAAGAATATAAGCTCAAGTAGGATTCAACTATGGTTATTGCACAATCTATTCACCATCAGTTGCACATTCTTTAATAGTAGTAGATTTGTATGCAAGTTTTTGGATTCAACTATGTAAGTTTTTCGGATCACACTCGATGATCCATCATCAGGAATCTTTATCCTCTTCTTGATGATTGATCACTAAGATGTGATCTGAAATGTTGATTGAAAATCATAGACAGATGAATCCAAAAGATCTCATACAACTTCATGGACTGAGGAAAACTCATACTAACAATAAATTTGTTCTATTAAATGATTTTTATTGTAGAATTAAAAGATACAAAATTTTCAAAGTTCATAATATTAGTTGATATATATTTCTAGATCTGATTATGTAAACTTTTTATCTTCATCAATATTTTGGATCATATTTCATGATTATCTTTTTGTTGTTATTTAATTTTGACAACAAATTATAAACCTAATCAAATCTAATATACCGAAGTAACTTTGATTGTTGAAACAATCTCACAGTGAATACCAAAAAAGCACCTTAAAGACCTGCAGATCTGTAAGGAGGCATCCCCCAAGATCTGTAAGGAGGATTCAGCTATGGTTATTGCACAATCTATTCACTATCAGTTGCACATTCCTTAATAGCAATAGATTTGTATGCAAATTTTTGGATTAGATTGCGTAAGTTTTTCCAATCACACTTGGTGATCCATCTTCAAGAATCTTTATCCTCGTCCTCATGATTGATCACTGAGTGTGATCCAAAACGTTGATTGAAAATCATACATAGATGAATCCAAAAGATTCTTACAATTTCATGGATTGTGGAAAACTCATACTAACACTAGATTTGTTCTATTAAACGATTTTTATTTATAGAATTAAAAGATTAAAAAAATTCAGAATTCATAATATTAATTGATATATTTTTAAATTTGATTATATAAATTTTTATTTCATCAATATTTCTAATCACATTTTATGATTCGTGAATAGATCCTCAACATCATTGATGAAAATATTCACCTTTATGTTTCTATGATTTTTAGCAAAATGATAGTTCTAATTTTTCATGTTTCTTTATTTCTTTTACAAGTTGCGCCTGCATCTGCTCCCTCGCCTTGTCCAATGCCTGGAGCTCCTGCTCCTGACGTAGGCACAATGTTGCACCTTCAATGGTTACGATTGTTTCGATGGCGGCACTGGTTTTAATGAAGATTCTCAGTTAAGAATGATCGTAGAAATGGATTGGCGAACTTCATTCTGGTTTGGGGATTTTTTCCCATTATATAAGGCGGATTTTTGGAGAATAAAATATTGTAGTCACCATGGTATTCCTTAGTATTTGAAGGACAACTTTGAGTGGGTAATAAATTGTTAATTAGACTTCTTTTTATCAATGTCATATCTCTTAGCTTTTGAGAAGAATTTAAAAGACTGAATTTCGCTCTGAGTCTGTGTTTCATGGTAGAGTCATGACTCCCTGGAACAAAGTTCATTATCGATTTTGTACTAGGTAGTTATTATTATTATTATTAATTCAGTAATGTTGGAATTATAATTAAAAAGGTAATTAAGGAGTCAATTATTATATTTTATATTCTATTTTGTAAATTTTGAATTATTATAGAGAAAATAAATATGGTTGATTAAAAAATAATTAATGGATATAGAGTAGATAAATTCAAAGAATTTTGCTATTTATATTACAGATCATACTCAATGATCTTAGTGTTACTTTTATGGATTACGGAAAACTCGTTCTTAAAAGTGTAAGAAATTAAAAGGGTTTAATTCATGTAGTTAATGACAAATGTTTGTGTTTTGTGTTCAATGATTGAAAATAAGAGATATTGGGAATAGATTTGTAATAAACAATGACTAATTTCATACAAGATCACACCATTCATCAATATGTAAATTTATTAAAACATTCCTGTCAAATAGACAGAAAATGCCAATGGGTCCTTGGTCTCTTGGTGAAATTGAAAGGTTCTAATTGAGCCCACTAGAGATCAAGATTGTTAAGTATAAAGTCTTGACAATATAAGAGACGAAACTAGGATTGAGATGAGGCTAGGGTCATGCCTTAGGTAACTTTAGTGGAATGGATACCCCTTAGTTCTTGGCAAGCTCAATCAAAGAGGTTTCAATCGAAGACTCATGCTCTTGTATTATGTAGATAATAATTTTGCTAGTTTGATACAAAGCCCTCCAATGAAAGAAAAAAGGATACCAAACTAATGAGAATTGACGTGAATATGTAAATTATGCCATTATAATATGAATGAATACATAGGAAAATTTTTTATAGTGTGTTGAATTATGTGATGTTCTATTAAGATTCAACTATATAGTTTTTGAGTCAAACTCATTGATTCATATATTCATAAGTAGTGGTTCACAAGAACCTGTCTCCCATGAACACGACTAGTCCACTTAGCACTTATTGCATCTACATAATACTTACAAGGATGAAATATTAATATGGGTGACATTCCAAAATAAATCTCGATGCTTAGAACATTGCCTACATATATCAAATATTAAACAAACCATTCACAATTAAAAATAAAAACTACTTATAAATCTCTACTCATTAGTAAATAGGCTACATATAGTGTGAGATTTGAGCCTAAAACAAGTATCATGTTTGCAAACAACTATTGAGTTATTGAAAATGAAGTTTCAATTGTCATTAAGTGGTAAATCAGTTGTCATTTAATGGTAAAAGCTTCAAAATATCAGGTGAAAGCCTCTAAAATCTCACTTATCATGTAAAAGTCAGATAAATATTGATTTCCAACTGGATGGGAACATTCTACTTCCATTTGCAATATTTTTTGTCAATTTCATGGGAACTTTTCTTTTCATTTGCATTACTTTATGTTTTAAATTTGCATGTAAATATTTCAAAATCAGATAATACCCAATTTTTTGAAGAAAAAACCTAAATTCATTTTTAAGTGAAAAAAAAAAAAACTAGATTTGTCTAAGTTTATTTCATTACATTATTTAGCACTCATTATTCATTATTTAATCCAATCACATACAACTAGAACTTACAACACATTACATCCATATACATCCATGCACAAACACATACTCTCTAACATATTAACATAAACTTTCTTTAAATACAAGTGCTAGTAGAAAAACAAATCAAACCAAATCTTGGTTTGTTCATACAAAACTTCTTGAAAAATAAAATGTGCAGTGTTAATAGCTTAAAAATTATAGGAGATAAGGTGATAAATGTTCTAGACAATTTGCATTTCCGCTCTTTAGTAATCATCCTCTGATGAGACTTACGTATTTAATATCTACAGAAATGCCAAAGACCGACTGCCGACTGGTTATCCCCAGCGCGTATGACGTTTGCATGTCGTCATCCCATGGACGCTTTGGGATTATTTTTCCCGTATACGACGACGACGACGAAACGATAAAATACCTCGCATACAATAATGCCATATACTATTTGGCATACTTTCCGTATACGACGGCGACAAATGACAAATACCTCATAGACCATAATAAAATATCAGCCAAGACTAACAATTTCTATTTTATAATTTAAATTTTCCTTTCGAATTTTTCTTCGCCACGACTTTTAATTATATTTAAAGACCTACTGTACGACTGCGTGGAAAAAATCACCTACAATAATTTAAAAATAGCCAGCTCAAGATTTTCACTGTAGATATATACAGACAAAAAATTCATTTGTTTCCATTAAAAAAAAGATACGAACGGATTTAATTTAGGCCTTTAAAATTCCCTTTCCTTTAAACAAACTGCATTCTGGTTTACAAAGCTTTTATTTCTTCTGTTTGTTTGTTTATTTCCTTTTGGTCTGCTAAACATTTATTGCGATGGCATTAATGGTGGAAGCGAAGGCAGTAATGGGTTTGGTAGCCGTGGTGGTCCTGATTGGCGCTGCTGACGTGTCTGCACAGTCAACAGACCGTACAACGGAGATTAGTAGCTTGCTCCCGTGCCTCAACTTCGTTTCAGGCGGCGATAAAAAGCCGTCTACACAGTGTTGCACCGCCTTTGCTAAGGTTGTCAGTACCAATAATTATATTATTTATTTTAGTCAATTTTTAATATGAAATTTAAACTGTAACATTTTAAAATAAATTTAATATATTATTTTAAATTATTTATTTTATATATGTATTTTTTATTTATTTAAAATATGGAATAAAAATTAATTGATATGTAAATTTTTTTAGTGTAAATTTAAAATTGTAAAACATGATATATAATATAAAACATAAAGTTAAATGTTAAATTTTAAATCTAATAACAAAATTATTATTTAAATGTTAAAAAGTATATTTTATATATAGTTTAAAAAATAATATATTAATTAAATGCAAAGTAGATAGTAATGAAAATAATAATTAAACATAAATAAAAGTAATTAATAAACTTATTAAATTAATATATATGTAAATAAAAGTAATTGATTTGGAATGGTACAATTTTTTTGTCAATGAGTTATTCAGTAGCTTTTGTTTTCACTGTATGTTGTGTTTGTTATCTTGTTTGGCCATAGTCGCAACTCAAAACAAATACAAAGGGTAGGTTAAAAGAAGAGATAAGAGATTAGGTTACCACATCCACATGTTAGGAAAGTAGGTTTGAATTTTTTTAGTGAGAATTAATTTAGATTAATAACTTAGATAAGTATATTTTAATTCGAAGAAAGTAATGAAGAGGATAAAGGTATATAGATTGTGAGGATGTGGAATATTTTGTTTTTCATCTTAAAAATATAAGTGTTTTTTTATCAAATGAATGTTTTAGTTTCCTTGTTGATTTTCAATGCAGTCTAGAGTTGATTTCTTTATCAGATGAATGTTTTGGATTCTTTTTTAGTTTTCAATGCAATCTAGTGTTGATTCTCGCTCTTTGGGTCAAATTGATGACTATAGACATGTCATCTTCCTCCAAATTTGTATATACTTAGTGTGTGACTCTACTCTATTATTTATGTCACAAGTCTCTATTTGTTCTACTCTTCCTAGTAATTTGAGCACTAATAATATTTAGAAATAAATGGTAAGAGTTTTTATTTTTTCACAAGGAGACATGTTCTTCTAGGTCAACTCTTTCAAAATACAATAGACAAGGACCCTAAGATAATATGTGTAGACTTCTTACTCTTTAAGTGCACCAAATCCAAATATTTATGATTAATTACTCTTCAATGCTCTAAAATGAGAGAGGATGCTTTGATGTTTGAGAAGCGTAAAAGAATGCAATTAAATTCCTTCAAATATCAACATGTAAAATCAAATTCTACAAAAAACGGGTTTAGTCAGCTCATGGAAAAGAACTTTTTCTTTTTAGATTGCAAGAATCATAATTGGGTAGTTGTCCCCCTATAAAGTGTAGTGCGATTGGTAAACTTTAAAAAAATTTCACGTGATTGGTGATGCTGGTGTGACAATTCCCTCTGGTACCATGAGGACGGTGGGGAGACTAGACCTCATGACCTCTTGCCTGCAACAGGATGCTTTAGCCAATTGAGCTAGGTCCACTGCCCTAGCTCATGGAAAAATACTCAAGGGGCTAGTTGGATGGAATTATTTTTTAAAATTTTCAAAGAAAAGGGTCAGGTCTACAACTATGGAGTCAAATCTATAACCATGGAATAAATCGTAAGGAATGAAATGGTTAGATCAAAATGTCTTACAAATAAATGTAAGCAGGTTTATTGATAGGTGCAATAAATGACAAGTGTAAATGATTGCATTAGAGTGTGTGCATACAAGAATAATGTAGGTGCTAAGTATGTATAAATATGTGTCTATAGGGATAGGCTAAGGCTAGGGAAACATGCCCATCTTTGCACAAGATTGCACCATTTGCTAATATATACAAGTATTAAAATATTTTCTTAAAATAGCCATAAAATTAAATGAGAAATGACATGGGTATTGCTAATTTCACCATTACATTTTTTCCCCACTTAAGTTGCATATAGATCTAAATTATCATTCATCTCAAATTATGTAACATAAACAAACATGTATGATAAGTAAATAATCAAACATCAAAGTCTATGAAAGAGGGTCCTATAAAGTTAGGACCTTGCAAGGATGTGATCATGTTGGTGTCTCCTTTAGTATGTTCTCTTCATATAGACCTATAAAACTAAGAAATATTGGACAATGCATATTTTTTGTCTCACAAGTGAAAATTAAGTACAAAATGAAAGCTTTGCCAACTATTTAGGAAATAGGAACAACAAGAAATGAGTAAAATTAGAGATTTTATTTTGTTTAGAAAATGATAACGGTGTGAACTTGGTATGGTAGCTATGGGATGACAAGGTTCATGGAGCATAAGGCATGCATATAATATTGATCCTTTTTTGTCATGATGGTATGAGTCTCTGTAGCAATTGTCATTAATTGAAACTCAACATAAGAATGTAAGTGATAATTTATTCCCTCTTTAATTGGTTGCATTAACAGGATGCAATGAATTAAATGTGAGTGAAAACTATACATGAAAGTAAATGTAACACATAGATAAGAATGTGAGCATGTGATAATAATAATGAATACATTGTGTGATAAGTATTACTAACATTGAGAATTATAAAGAATAAAAGGAAAAAATTGGCTGGAGGCATGATCTAGAAGGTAAAATTACCCTCAATATGGGAAATAAAAATGGTGAGTAGCGCTTAATGGCCAAAAACATCCATTTACTTATATGATACATTCCTTCCTACAAAATATTATTGCAATAAGAAAAATATAAAAAATATAATCTATAAATAGAAAGCACAAGAATTATAGTGTATCTAAATGATAATTTCATCTTATAACAAATCATGCGCCTCTTCAAAGGACAACTTCTTAGACTAATGTTCACTATAATATAATTCATGGATACCCGATCTACTATCAATACCCTATATTTATACTAATACTAGCCCAAATAACTATTACCTTCCAAACATGTAAGATAAACTAATTTAAAAAATGAAATTACAAAACATATGCATTTAATGCTTTAATTGATTCTACATTTAAAAAAAAAAAACTAAGAAGAAATAGTTAGCATTATGGGTCATAACATGCCTCCCCCTTAAAAATATTTGTCCTCATAGCTAAATATGAGGAAACTATTGTTATAGTTGGAAGATGCATTCCCATGTCACATCTTCTAGATGCATAACTTGTAATTGAATTAGGACTTTAGTGATGGTGTGGCTATACAAGTGGTATGAATGATGGTTCAGAATAGATTTAGGTGTCAAGAGGATATATCCCTCTATATCAAGCTAAGTTAAGGTAGATTAAGCATGACAGGTTGTCCAAGAGCCTTATTCAAATAAGAAACACAAAAAAATGAGGTAGATCTTTGAAGAGAGATGGAAATCCAACTTGTAGCCAACTAAACCAATGAGTTGCACAAAATTTTATAGGGTCCACAAAACTTGGATTCTAGTTTCTAATAAGATTTCATCTCCAAGGATACCTACTTGTATAGATGGGGCAAAAATAAACCATGCCACCAATGGGAAAGTGTGTTGGGTAGTGTTGCTCAACTTGTTGCCTCATGCATTTTGGTGCTATGTGCATAGTATTTTTTAGAGTGAAGAATTGTGTCACTTGTGCAAAAGGTAAAAACCATTACATGAACCTTTAAATTCATAGAAACATGTGTCTAAAGAGACGGTGGAAATGAATTATAGACTACTTTAATGCATTAGCTTGATAGTACTATAATAAACTGTATTATACTAAATACAACAACCCTAAATGAAAAATATAATAAACAAAATAAATAATATATATTAAATTTGACAATCAACCCTCCGTGTCAAACCTTTTTTTTTTTCCAGCTACTACTGGAGGCAACACTAACGCAGGCGCAGATTTTGCACCGCCGATGGTAGCGATCGTTTCTGTGGCGCACTGGTTTTAAAGAAGACTCTCAGATGAGAGAAACGTCGAAATGTTTTACCGCTTCTTCCTGTGATTTGGGGATGCATTTGGCCTGTTTATAATCAGGGGACTGTTGCTAGTTATTCGTAGGTTTCGTTTTCACTGTATGTTGTGTTGGTTATTTTATTTGTTGCCATAATTGCGACTCATAAATCAAAGAAACATGGTAAGTTTAATAAAAGACAAAAGATTAGGTTACCACATCCACACATGAGGATGGTAGGTTTGAAATTTTTTATTCACTAATTATTTGCTTTTACCTAATGCATATCACTAAATAATTATTGTGAAGAAATATGAAGATAAATCAATTATTTCAACGTTAATTTATGTCAATCTAATTAAATGAATATAAATAAATAAAAATTAGTTTGGATTGTTAAATGATAGTGTTGATTGATAAGTAAGTGTATTTTAATTTTAAGAAAGTAATGAAGGTATTTAGTTGGTGAAATTTTTGAATATTTTGTGTTTGTATTTTTAAAATGTAGGCTCTTTATTATATGAATATTCTAGATTCTTTGTTGATCTACAATGCAATCTAGGATTGATTCTAATTGTTTGGACCAAATCCACAATTATAGACTTGTCTCATTCCTTCAAATTTATTTGTACATAGTGGTTTTTATGTTCTATTGTTTTCCTTAGAGTCTTTGTTTACGTAGCGTATAACTCTAGACTCTATCGTTTATCTTTTAAGTCCATGCTTGCTTCTCTCTTCCTTAAAATTTAAAAGGCCAACAATATTTAGAAAAATTCCCTTTTTAATTTTTTTATGTAAGGAGACAAATTCTTTCAAGTCAACCCTCATAAATGTGTATAAAGAATCAAAAGACAACAATTAAGGGCCCTAAGATGATATATGCAAATTTGTTTCTCTTTTAGTGCATCATGTCTAAATATTTTATGATTAATTACTACTTAATGCTCTAAAATGAGAGGATACTTCAATGTGTGAGGATGATAAATGAAGTAATTAAATTCCCATAAATATTAGCATACAATATCAAATTGTACAAAAAATGTGTTTAGTCACCTCATACAAAGAAAATGAAGGGGTTAGTTGGACAAGTTTAAGTTTTGAATTTTGAAAAGAAAAGGTCAAGTCTACAATTGTGGGGTTGACCCTATGACCATGGAAATGATAATTGGTAATGAAATGGTTTGATCCAAGTGGCTTATAGATAAAAGGAAGTAGGTATATTGGTAGGTATAATAAATGGTAAGTGTAGGTGAATGCATTAGATGGGTGCATACAAGAATAAGATAGGTGCTAAGTATATGGGAATACATGTCCTTTAGGGTTAGGCTAAAGCTATGGAAATAAGCCCAACTATACACGAGAATAACATCACCATATTATCATTACATCACTACATCATCACAAAGTAACATTACCATATTATCATTAAATCTGTGAGAATAACATAAATCATACATTACAAAGTCCTAGCATCCATCACATCATCATCATCATCATCCATAAGTATAATTCATCATAAGAATTCATAGAAATCATCTAGGAAAGTAATTGAATATGATTCATTCATAAACCATATGCATAAAAAATCATCCAACCATCATGCATAATCCATAAAACACAATACGTCATATGCATAAAATAATCCTAAGATATCATACCACATAAACATTCATCATGTCCATCATAAGCATCACATAATATATCATATGTCATTGATTAATCTCATCTAAAATAAAAATCATTATATAAAGTGTCATCAATATCTATACAAGGGGCTGAAAATTCCAAAAAAATTGTAAACAAAAGAAATAATACATATTACAGTCTTTATTTTCAAAATGTAGGCTCTTTATTAGATGAATGTTCTATATTCATTGTTGATCTGCAATGCAATCTAGGATTGAATCTAATTGTTTGGGTCAAATTCACAACTATAGACTTGTCTTGTTCCTTGAAATTTATTTGTGCACAATGTATTATTCTACTTTATGGTTTTCCTTATAAGTCTTTGCTTATGTAGTGTATGACTCTACTCTATTGTTTATGTTTAAGTCTATGCTTGATTCTTTCTTCCTTATAATTGGAGGGCCAACAATATTTAGAAATATCCCCCTTTTTTATTTTTTCATGCAAGGAGAAACACTCTTTCAAATCAACCCTCATAAATGTATAAATAGAATTCAAAGATAACAAACAAGGGTCCCAAGATAATATATGCAGATTTATTGTTGTTTCAGTGCACCAAGTCTAAATATTTAATGATTATTTACTCATTAATTCTCTGAAAAGAGATGATGCTTTGATGAATATAAATGAATGCAATTAGATTCCTTTAAATACTAGAAAATAACATCAAATTATAAAAAAAATGTGTTTAGGACCAGCTCATACAAAGAACACAAGGGGGTTAGTTGGACAAATTTATTTTTTCAAATTTGAAAAAGAAATGATCAAGTCTACAATTGTAGGGTTGACCCTATGTCCATAGAAATGATCATAGATAATGAAATGATTTGGTGTAGGTAGCTTATAGATAAAAGGAAGTAGTTGCATTGGTAGGTGTAATAAATGGTAAGTATAGGTGAATGCATTAGAGTATGTACATAAAAGAATAAGATAGGTGTTAAGTAGGTGGGAATACCTGTCCTAAAGGGATAGGCTAAAGCTAGTGAAATTAGCCCAAATCTATATGAGATTGTACCATTTGTTGATTTGTACATGTATAAAGACATTTCCTCAAAATAAACACAAAACTAAATAGGAAATGACATAGGTATTGCTTATTTCACCATTGCGTTTTGAACCCACTTTGAGGTGCATGTAAATCCAAATGATGATAAATCTCAAAGTATGTAACATTCACAAACATACATCTCAAGTAAATATTTAAACATTGAAGCATATGAAAAGTGGTCTGCAAATAGTGGACCTAGCAAGGATGTGATCATGTAAGTGTCCTTTAATATGTACTCTCTCCATACACATCTATAAAACATATAATATTGTACAATGAGCAGCTCTCATCTCCCAAGTAAAAATTAGACTATGTGCATCACTCCAACTCTTATTATAAAAGTGACATTTGATCTACTTAAGTAGTTTATATGTACCACTCCAGTTCATACCATGCTAGATTTCTCCAAATATTTATCATTGAAAGGGATGCTTTAGACGTTGAGCTAGGTTTTTTTCTCACACAAGGGTGATCCCTTACCTTTACAAATAAGATCTTCACTTGAAAAAATCTTATGTATTCTACCCATGAAAAAGGATGCTAACCGTTCTTCATAAAATTAAAAATAATATCCATACTTTATTAAAAGACTACATAAATATGATCATACAACCATCAAATTTTTGCGTGAGTACCCTCCATAAAAAATAAGAGCTATACATAAGACAAAGAGGAGGAAAACTGCTAAAAATGACAATAACAATGTAAAAGGATAAGCAGATAAGCAGAGACAAAACAAAAATGATCGCACAGAGGAAATCTTATAAATAGCAGCTTTTAAAAAAAAATGTTGTGTAGTTCTAAGATTTTATTTCTTTTACCAGCTGCAGCTCCTGCCCTTTCTTTCCAAGTCATAGATCCTGTCTCGACTCCCAGCACCTTCTCACTACATAAGATTTATGCAATTTTCTTCTCTACCTACATTGAGAATGCGTTATACTTATCAAATTATTCAGAATTTTTTGGGTTTTTTTTTTTTGTTTTTCCAGCTATCAAGGCAACCCTGATACAGGCGCAGTTTTTGCACCTTTGATGGTCGAGATCATTTCTGTGGTGGCACTGGTTTTATTGAAGACTCTCTGTTGAGAGAATTATTAAAATTGTTTACTGGTCTTGGTTGTGGTTTGAGGATGGATTTGGCTTGGTTATTATCGAGGAATTCTTTTTGTTGTCAATGAGTTAGTAGGTTTCATTTTCATTGTTATGTTTTCTTACCATAATCACACGATTCTTAAAGAAAAGACAAAATGTTAGGCTACCACAATAGAAAAGTAGGTAAGGAATTTTAGTGAGCAATTATTTGTTTTTAATTTATGTAGCAATTTTACTCTTGTATAATGTGTATATTAATGATGATTTGTTGAGTCTACTTTTTTTTGATATATAGGAGCAATGTATGATGTCATTTGCGAGTTTATTCAATAAGTGATGTTTATAGGCTAATATATATTTATGAAAACAAAATAAGAGTTCATTAATATTTATAATTGTTGCATCAAGTTATGATGGTTGCCATTAAAGATGTTGAATTTTACCTACATTTGAGTGCTCTTACCAACAACATAAAGTTTCATTTTATGAAGTGATAAAAATGGCTTGCAATGAGGCAATTTATAGACTTTTGGCTCAAGGATTGGATAGATAGGATCAAAAGTAGAGATTCAGGACTCAAATTGGTTGAGACCTTTGGGAGGATGAGAGGAGGACAAGTGCCCTCACATGATTGGTGGAGATGAAGGGTAGATAGATTGAGAAGAAATCAATTGTGTAGATTCTACCCTAGGAAGAGTGGATGGTTAGGATAAAAGGGGT
This sequence comes from Sequoia sempervirens, assembly GCA_007258455.2. Lineage (NCBI taxonomy): Eukaryota > Viridiplantae > Streptophyta > Pinopsida > Cupressales > Cupressaceae > Sequoia > Sequoia sempervirens. The sequence continues at coordinate 389,820,793 of VDFB02270651.1, read as the reverse complement.
ACTTGTGAGTACCCTTGAGGGATGGGAAAGTCCTTTGTCCCATGTGACATTGATACCAAGGCCATGGCCATGTCACATGTACAAAGGGACCATGCCTCATGTACAAAAGGCCATACTTTTGTACACATGTGGGAATATGAAAAATTTGAGGAGTTTGACTTGTGCAAATGGGGGGTTAGTGAGTTGATTAATTTTAACTTAGTGATAAAAAATGGATGGAAAAGGAAAATCAAATAAATAATATTTATTTCATTTTTTTGGACTTGGGGATATGGAACTCTGAAAGTAAATAAATTTGTATTTACTTAAAGTGGACATTAGAGGAAGGATTGTTAAGTGATATTAGGATAGAAATGGTATTGCATGAATAGTGATTTTATGAATTAATTAAGGGATGAAAATTGAACAATTAATTAGATAAATAGGGATTTGTTTACTTAATTATAGAGGAATTGATCAAGTAATTAGGTAATTGATAATGTGTTAATTTTAGGAGTCTAAAATTAATGGATCTTATTAAAGGATTTGATGCCTTCAACATCTAGTTGATCCCAAGAAGTAAGAACCATTTTGTTGGTGCCTTGGATTCAGTAACTAGTATCTTAGATACTATAGTGTAGAAAAGTGCATACCTTTGCATTTTCACACTTAATTTAGACCTATTTTAGCACCCCTTGTGTTAATTTCCCTTTAGGTCACTTATCATGGGCCCCTAAGACCCCTTTTTGTGCATCTTGAGGCATATTGCAACCTTAAACTTGATCAAAACCCATAAGCAACCATTAATCTTGGTAACCCACCTTTTGAATTGGAAAATCAAGCCTTGTGGGACCAAGATGCCATTGGTGGCATCTTAGTCACGCCTAGTGGGACCAAGATGCCATGGGTGGTGTCTTAGTCTTAGGGACTTTATTTTTAGGAATTAAGATTGGGAAATGAAAATATTTGAGTTTATTTGACCTTTTGTCAGCCTTTGGGATCTAATAATTGGGTTATTAGGTAGAAATGCCTATAAAAGCAAGATTTACACCCCATTTTCACATAAGTTGATAGAAGTTGACATAAGTGGAGCAATTTGAAGGAAGTTTCAGAGCTTTGGAGCAACCTTCTATTGTGTTTTTGTAGGTTTTTCAAGTTTATTTCCAAGCCAAGATCTAACATTTCCAAGGATTATTAATGGATTCCTATTGTGGATCATGAGAGATTCTAGGTTGGAGATGCAACTAGCCATTTATCCAAGACTAAAGACTTGTTTCTTGATTGATTTCGTCTTCCATTATTGCTCTATTTTCTGCCTACGGAAGGTACATTTTGTGACTTGTTAGGGTGATTAGAGATCTCCTTTATAGGTCATTTAAATTTGCATCTTAGGAATCTTATTCTAACACATTTGAATAGGGTTTCTTCCTATTCTAGCTTGCATAATCTTCTAGACACACTTAAGATTAGGGTACACACACATTTCCATTTTTAGATTTATGCTTTTTCACCAAGGTTTAATTACCAAACAAGGGGTTTGACCAAGGAAAACTCCCATAAGCAATCAATCCAAATTCCTTTGTTTTGCAGGTCTCTTTGCAAGTTCAAATTTGAAGACTTGGTGAAGAATGAAGTGTAGATCTTGATCTCCAGGACCACACTCAAAAACTCTAGAAATTTATAATGGGACTAATACACCATCTTGGGAGTCTTAGTCCTCCTAGGCTTATTTTCAGAGATTTTCCAAGATTTGAAGACTCCATATTTGCCCCAAAAAATTAGCAACAGGACTAATATGCCATCCTAGGAATCTTAGTCCCCCATAAAACTTTTTGGCAACATCTTTACATTTCTAGAATCCTCACATCTCTAGAATTTCCAGGTACACATATACTATCTCCCTATTGCATAATTTCATCATTTTCTTCTCTCATTTAGCTTACATTTCTAGTTTCAGGTCATTTTGCATATCACACTGTGTTTACAAAATTTTCTTTTCCAAGCATTTGGTTGGTGGTGAACCACTTAGAACTCAAAGAACCCCCTCCTAGGACCTTCCTAATTGTGAATTGACTCACATTGTGAGGTTGTTATTCAATCCAATTGGGATCCCTAGGACATTAGTGAATGATTGTGTGGAAAAAGTGTGATATCTTTAGGTATCCATTTTTCTACACATCATTTTCGTGAACCTGCTACTTTTGAGCATTCATTTCATTTTTTATTTGGATTCCACTAAAGTCCTTAGATCTAGATTGCATTCATTCTTTCATTTCATCTTGCATTAGTGAAAGTACATCTAAGGTTTCTTGCATTTTGCATTAATGAAATTGCATTTAGGGTTTCCTACATTTGCATTAGTGAAAGTGCATATAGGTTGCATCTTTACTTTATTGCATCATTTAATTTCATTTAAAAATTGAAAAGTACATTATTGCTCATCCTAATTGGATTTAGAAACATTGTTATTACATTGAAAATTAAAAAATTGCATTCAATTGCTTATTATTAGTTGTTTTTCTTTACATCCATTTGCAAAATTTCCTATTTCCAAACATCAGGGGCCTAGGTAGACAACTTGGGAACACTATTTTAAACTTAGATCTTGCTATTTTTTTTTAAAAAGCCTTCACTGGGACTAAAACACCCTTACTAGTGTCTTAGTCCCTCTTAGGGTTTTTTTTCCAGAATCCTATCCGAGTTCTGTGTTGTCTGTTCCAATTTCTAGAATCTCTAAATTTCATTAGGAGGACCAAGATTCCCTTCCTAGAATTTTAGTCCCTATATAGTTGGAGGTTACAGTTTGTGGGATTAAACAATGCATTTTTGTGCTTCTATTTGTTGTAGTTAGATTTATGTTTCAATTTGCCACTTTACTATTTTATGCATTTTCATAGTTTATGTTTACATTTGCTTGATAAAGATATTTTAGTAGAATTCCATATTGTTTGTTGTAGACTTCATTCATGGGTATGTGCAGGATCATCATGGAAAGAAAAGGCCCTTAAGTGGAAAAAAAATCAGAAAAATCAGAGTTAGGCAACTTGATGTAAAAATTTGAATAAGTTATCTATATTATATCAAAAATATGTAAGAATAGAATTTGTATCAAATTGAATGTAGTTTCTAAACTACTAGGTTTGTTTAAAAAAATAAAAATCTATTTGGTGAAAATTTGAAATTTCAATGCAGTAGTACTTAAATTTGTGGAAAAAATAAGAAGTAAAATTCCACCAACACCAAAAATGATAATATTATTTTATAATATTTTAGATATAAGTAGAGGATTCATGTCTCGATGTGATGCATATTTTTTGTAATTTTTTTCCAAGTAAATAATGAATTATGAATTTTTTATTACAACTTTTAAAAAATATTAAAAACTCGTATGTCCGACCACCTTAACTTGGTCAAAACTTCATGAAATTCAATTTTTATTTTTTTAATCCTATAGTATGAGAAACATAGAATGTGACTCATGTTTTGGATTCAAAAAATGTGATGCCATTTGAAAGCTATAGATGTTTTTCAATCAAGACTTTAGTCATAATTTGAGTAGAAAGTGAATAATAATTACTTATTAAATTCAAAGTAAAGCATAATTTTTTTTTCTAAAAGCTGAGAATCTCCTTTAAAAACCCTTTTCGTTTCATCAATTTTGGGTAAAAAAAGGTCATCAACCACATACCCATCATATGTCACTTTTTGGCCCATCATGATCCTGCACATACCCAAGTCATCTATATTATTTCAAAAATATGTAAGGATATAATTTGTAGAAAATTGAATGTAGTTTCTAAACTACTAGGTTTATTTTAAAAAAAAATCTATTTGGTGAAAATTTGAAATTTCAATGCAGTAGTACTTAAATTTCAGGGAAAGAAGCAGATGTTTGTTTGACCACCTTAACCACAATAAAATGATAAATTTTTTTATAAGATTTTAGATATAAGTAGAGGACTCATGTCCCGATGTGATGCATATTTTTTTGTAATTTGTTTCCAAGTAAATAATTAATTATGATTTTTTTATTACAACTTTTAAAAAATATAAAAAACTCATATGTCTGGCCACCTTAAGTTGGTCAAAACTTCATGAAATTCATTTTTTTTAATTCTATAATATGTGAAGCACATAATGTGATGAATGTTTTGGATTCAAAAGATCTGATACCATTTGAAAGCTATAGATGTTTTTCAATCATTCTATCAATCAAGACTTTAGTCATAATTCAAATAGAAAATGAATAATAATTATTTATTAAGTTCAAAGTAAAGTATAATTTATATTGGTGGAAAGCTGAGAATCTCCTTTAAAATCCCTTTTTGTTTCATCAATTTTGGGTAAAAAAAAGTTGTCAGCCCCATACCCTACACATACCCATCATATCGCCACTTTTTGGCCCATCATAATCTTGCACATACCCTCATTAGAAAATCAAAACATAAAACCAAAACCATTAAACTAAACATGCATAGATGTATGATTTCTTATGCATGTCAATTCCCTTTTCCAAAGTTAGCCTAAACCTCAAGCCTTTTAGTTGTGATGACCTTGATATGTTAGATGAAGCCCTTAAAGACTTCACCTCACAAGGTTTTTCCACTAAGGAATATTCAAACAAACCTAACCAAAGTGAAGTAAACGTTATCAAATCTAAACTTATTAACAAACAAAGGCCTTTTAGTTGTGATGACTTTGACATGTTAGATGAAGCCCTTGAGAACTTCCTCTCGCAAGGTTCGTCCACTAAGGCTTGTTCAACTAAATCTAAGAAAAATGAAGTAAACATTATTCAACCTCAACTTATCCTTTATCCACCTTCAAATAAACCTCAACCTTCAAAACAACCTTTCCTTATCCTTGATGGACCTAAAGAGAATGTGTCGCAACAACTGAACTATATCACTATTGCTCATACATATAACACAAGGAATAATAGACAACCTTAAAATAATCTCGTTTCATTACCGTTATTGAATTGTGTTGCCTAGCACTCCTCGTATACCATCACATAGTGGCAAGGAGTATGATCTTGTTGAGCAACTTAAGAATAATCCCACTAAGATTTCTTTATGGAATCTTATTTAAGCTTCACCTAGTTATCACACCTTGCTTCAAAAAACTTTGCAATAGGTTGTGGTTTCTCCTAATACAAACACAAACAATGTAGCAGCTCTAATACAAGGAATGTTCATACAGTTAATGTAGACAATACCTTCCACCAACATGAGCTCCCTCCCTTGGAAATGCAAAAGAGATATGATGCATTCATGATAGTAGCTAGATACAACACTATGAGAATAAAAAGGACCCTTGTTGATAATGGCTCAGCTCTAAAAGTGTGAAATGTAAATCTTTTAGATAACTTGGGAGTAGATAAATCAAAAATAAAACTTGATTCCCTATTGATTTGAGGATTTGAAAATATACGAAAGCAACAACTCGGTGTGATTACCTTGCACATTTCAGTCGGAAAGGCTATCCTACACACTTCTATCCATGTTATGCCTCATGAACTTTCATACGATATTCTTTTAGGCAAACCATGGATTCATGAGATGCATGTGGTTCCTTCAACTCTTCATCGTATCATGAAGTATATTTATAAGAACAAGGTATACCAAATTGAAAGGGACCCCGAACCTGAAAGTTTCTTGTAAATTGAAAAGGGAACTACCAGTCCTTTGAAAACATTAATTCCAACATAAAAAATAGAGCCTATCATTGAGGAAACACAAGAGATGGAAATAGTGTCAAAATTAGTAGATGATGATTGGGGTTCCTTGGAGTTAACACCTTCATTCATGGGAGAATATATAATTACAAGAAAAGAAGATGAAAAACAAAAGCAACCAATGAAATTATGTCAACACAAAATTTAGGAGAAAACTCACAAGCATCTACTCTTGAACACGACACAAGCTACACAACGAATTTTGATGAGATAGACTATCAAAAACCACCAAACCAAAAATCAATGGAACAACTTTATGGGAGAGGTTATGAACTTCTGAAGTAATTAGGTTATAGTGGAAAAGGGTGTGGAAAGAAAGAGCAAGGAATCCATGTCCCTATAGAACCTAACATGCAAGAGAAGAAAAATGGTTTGGGATATTGTCCTTCTAATATAACGCAAGCAAAGAAATGACCTTCATTAAACATCAACACCATTACATATAAACAAAAAATCACTCATTTTGAAACATCCCAAATTACTTGATATGGAGTTATCACCATCATGGGAGTACTTTGAAAATGATGAAGCCTTGAAACAAAGGCTCAGAGTTTATGATAAACCATCTACTCCTCACAAGAACAAGGTTACATGCGCTATGATAAGCACCAAACAAGTAGATGGAGAGAAAGAGAATAATGAGACAAACATTCATAGTGAAGAATACAATCCAAAATTTCTAAGATCAAACACACTTCCTTTAGGGGATACAATAGACATAGAAATGGGCATCAATGATAAAGATAAAGTCATTAAGATGGGTAAATGCCTTGATGATGATGAACAAGAAGATATTGCAACCTTGCTTCATGAATTTCCTGAACTTTTTGCTTGGACTTATTCAAATATGCTGGGAATTGATCCTAAGATTGTAACACACAACATAGTCCTTGCTGAAAATGCCAAGCCTGTTAGATAGAAAATTCAAAAAATGAATTTGAAAATAGCCTTGCTAGTCATGGATGAAATTGAAAATCTCATTGATGTTGGTTTCATAAGACCTATAGATTACTCTCCTTGGATCTCAAACATTGTTGCAGTCGCAAAACCTGATAATCGTATTAGGATGTGTATGGACAAGTTTTCATGATCAGAATAAAGCATCTTTAAAAGATGAATTTCCTCTTCCTAATATCAACATGATAGTTGATTCGACTATGGGACATGCTTTTTTTTTATTCATGGATGGATTTTTTGGATACAATCAAATTTTCATCAACTCTCAAGATCAGTACAAAATAATATTTACAACTCTTTGGGCAAAATTTAGTTGGGTTATGATGCCTTTTGGATTGAAAAAAATAGGAAAAACATATCAACGAGCTATGAAACTGATATTCCATGACTGGGTATGTGCAAGATCATGATGGGCCAAAAAGTGGCAATATGATAGGTATGTGGCTGACAACTTTTTTTTTACGCAAAATTGATGAAACAAAAAGGGTTTTTAAAGGATATTCTTAGATTTACACCAATATAAATTATGCTTTACTTTGAATTTAATAAGTAATTATTATTCATTTTCTATTCAAATTACAATTAAAGTTCTGATTGATAGGCTGATTGCAAAACATCTATAGCTTTCAAACGGTATCACATTTTTTGAATCCAAAATATGCGTAAAATTTTATGCTTTGCATACTATAGGATTAAAAAAAGAAAAATTGTATTTCATGAAGTTTTGACCAAGTTAAGGTGGTCAGACATACAAGTTTTTATATTTTTAAAAGTTGTAATAAAAATTCATAATTAATTATTTAAAAAAATATGCATCACATCAAGACATGAGTCCTCTACTTATATCTAAAATATTATAAAAATATTATCATTTTATTGTGGTTAGTGGTTAGATAGACACCTACTTTTTTTTTCCGAAATTTAAGTACTATTGCATTGGCATTTCAAATTTTCACCAAATAGATTTTTAAACCTTAGTAGTTTAGAAACTACATTCAATTTGCTACATATTCTATTCTTACATATTTTTGAAAATATAGATAACTTATTCAAATTTTTACGTCAAGTTGCCTAACTCTGATTTTTCTGAATTTTTTGCCACTTAAGGGCTTGTTTTTTCCATGATGATCCTGCACATACCCGACTGCATACAAAATATCTTGGAAGATTATGTTGATATTCTCACTAAATATTTAACATGACAAGATAATGTGAATATTCTTTGAAAGATCTTTGAGCGAATTCAAAAATACATGAGATTGAACCTGAAAAAGTGTGTCTTTGGTGTAGATAGTGGGAAACATTTAGGTTTTATCATGAATATCTCATAGAGGCGTTGAGGTGGATACAAAGAAAATTGATGCTATAGTTAACATGCAACTTCCTAGAAACATCTCTCAATTGTGTACCGTACAAGGAAGAATTCAATCCATTTGATGATTTGTAGCATCCTTAGCAGATCGAACATTAGCATTTACACATCTTCTCAAGAAAGGAATACACTTTGATTGGAATGAGTATTGTAAACAGACTTGTGGGAGTTTGAAAGATTATCTTGTCACTAAACCTATTTTACAACCTGCTATACAAAACAAGCCATTCATTTTTTACACATCAGCTTTAGCCCATGCTCTTGCTGCATTGTTGGCTCAACAAGATGACAAAGGTAAATAACATCTTGTTTATTACATTAGTTGAAGATTGATTGATTACGAGAAATGATACACCACAATAGAAAAATGATTTTTGGCTCTTGTATTCGCTACAAGTAAGTTGCGACATTACTTATTGAATGCCAAAATAAAAGTAATGATGAAGTTCGACCCTCTAAAACACTTGTTCACTAAAACAGATTTATTTGGACACTTACCTAAGTGGGTAATGTTTTTGACTGAGTTTGACCTTAAATTTGTTTCACAAAAAGTAATTAAGGGTCATGCATCGACTGACCAGTTAGCTGATGCTCCTTCTCTTTTAGTGTTACTTGGTAATGATTCTTTCCCTGATGACAATGTGCTAACCATAGAAGAAAATACATGGGAATTGTATTTTGATGGATCTAAGTGAAGAACTGGCTTTGACACAGGGGTTATAATAAAACTGCCTACACAATTGAGCCTATTCCCTTATCATACCAGTTAAATTTCCTATGTACAAATAACACCGCTGAATATGATGCATTAATCATTGGTTTGTGTGTTGCTCTAGTTATGGATGCTAGAAACATTAAGATATTTGGTGATTCACAATTAGTCATCAAACAAATAAATGGAACATATCAAATGAAACATGAAATATTATCAAAATACAAAGATCTCACAATGATATTGTGAGAGAATTATGAATCCTTCACCATTGATAACATCCCTCAAAAAGATAATCATCACACAGATGCAATGGAAAGTGCCACTTCTCTCATCTCCCCTCAAGATCCTTCAAAAGTCTTAAGTTTCATTGTGCATACAATTATGAAACCATTGATTGACAATAAGGTAGATGAAGTATTAGCAACAACAGTCAACAACTCGAGTGAATGGTATGATACGATATTCAGTTATTTGAAAAATTATACCTTTCCCAATCCAACGAATAAAAGAACTCCCCCCTGTCTTCAAAAAATTACATGATCTAGATATATCATCCTAGCAGACATCTTATATAAGTGCTCCTTTGATGTCCTCTTGCTTAGGTGTCTTAAACAAATCAAAAGACCTATAACACTTGAACATGCCAATGCAGGTGCTTGTGGGGGGATTTCAGAGGAAGATCATTAGTTCAAAAGTTACTCCACATAGGATATTATTGGAAGAATATTGAATGAGATTGCTTTGAGTACGTTAAAAAATGTTACAAGTGTCAAGAGCATCAAAACTTAATTCACGCTCCTACCTCTAAGCTTTGTGCACAAGTTCCTACTTGTCCATTCTTGGTATGGGGTTTGGATATTATTGGAAAAATATCTCCACCCTCATCCGCATGACATACATTTATAATCATAGCGACAAATTATTTCATGAAATGTGTAGAAGCTATCCCCTTACGTTCAATGAAAGCTGATGTAATATGTCGTTTCATATTGGAACACATTATTGCTTGCTTTAGGCTTCCTTCCACATTAGTTTCAAACAATGGAACACCATTTAAAAATAATGACGTGAAGAAGTTCTTGGAAACATTTAATATACAACATCGATTCTCAACACCTTACTACTCGCAATCCAACGGAAAAGCTGAATTAACTAACAAAACTCTTGAGAAAATCCAAAGAAAGATAGTAAATAAACATAATAAAGAATGGCATATGCAATTAACATACACATTATGGGCCCATCATACTAGTATCAAAAGGTCAATAGGAAATACACCTTATAACCTTGTTTATGGTGCTGAGGCAATTATGCCCCTAGAGTTAGAGATTCCTTCATTAAGAATCACTTTTCAAGGGCTAATTGATGAAAATACTTATAGGGAACAATGATTAAACCAACTTGAAATGACCGATGAAAGGTGCATCAACACCCTCAAACATCTCTAAGCCTATCATAAGAAAATGCAACAAAGTTATAATGATCACGTCATCCCTTGTTCATTTAACAAAGGTGATTTGGTGCTATACGAAAATTAACAAAATTTTAATGCCAACCTGACAAAGAAAGGAAAGTTTAGTGAGCAGGTAACTGGTTAGGACCTTATGTAGTTCAAGAGAGCTATGGGTCTGGAGCATATCTAATATCCGAAATGGATGGCACACCTCTTCAAGAACCTATTAATTTCATGCATTTGCATTAGTATTATGTCTATCCCTTTTCTAAATAACTAGTGTGAGTTTTAAAGCAATTATGTTATAGTTAATGGATAGTATGTCAGTATCTCTCACATTTTCTTCATTCCTGACACATGCTTCTTTGTGTCTTGAATTATGGGTTAATGGGTCCAATGTGGTTTTGGATTCTTACTTTAGGTATCATGTTATTCAGACCTTTTGATGTATGCTATGTTACATTAAATCCTTATTGGTATTTAATGTTTTACAATTCAATCATAAGTGCATTTAATTTAGCATAACATACTACATCATATAAGAAAATTTAAAGAAAAGACATATTATATCATGGAGATATTTATTGAATAGTCTAATATAGAGCATAATTTAATAAATCACATTGCCATCTAACACATAAATATAAAAATCCACACATGCTCATATATATATATATATCAAAAGTTTTAATACATCTCATCAACAATACAATGTCACTATGGTCTATGGCTGCTAGATTGGTCTAGATGGATTGTTTGCACCCATCAAGAGATGCTGGTGTGTGACCTAGATGTACTCATGTTGGCCATCTCCTGCATAGTCCATAGTGACCCACGTAGCTCACTAGGCCGTGTATCACTGCCTCCACCCGCTTTTGCTTGACGTAGTCTCTACCAGCTTGGATCCTCCTCTAACTCCATTGCTAGTGCTGATACCTGACCCTCAACATGCTTAGTGCGCCTTGATACATCAACATATGCTCCCCTGAGCCTCACATAAGGCTTGAATAGGTCCATGCGCTCTGCTACGATTGGTGGGGGCATGAACTCTATGGTTGTAGCCTCATTTGTAGGAAGGGGTGGCACTATTGTTGCAGCTGCACATTGGAATAGGTCTTTCAACTCTATCATGTGCCATACAAGATAGAAATCATAAGAATAATCAACATCCATCATCATAATATATCCATATATATGAGCATTATATACATAAGAACATAAAACATAATAACAATTATTGAATCACTTGGATCTGGGGTGATCCCACAATACTGGTTTACACTTTCTTGGAGATCTTAATTTTTGTTGAAATCACATATTCTTAGAAAATATAATGATTTAAGCCTTGAAAATTTTCATTTAAAGGATTCCAATTGAAGAGGGTTTGATCAAACCACCTTAGATCAAACCCCCTTGGATAGAATCCCACTAGTTTTAAACCATACCTATAACGGAGTCTCCTTTACACCCATCAAAATGCTGATAAAAAACCACTTTTGATTTATCTTTTGGGGGATCAAATGAATTCATTTAAAATTTATTAAATTTTGTATGTATTCCTTATTATAAGCTTCCAAAAATTATAATTTTAAATGAATTTAATTTGATTATTATATTTATTTTTTATTTCTTGTGAATGTAGGTTTTTCACTGAAAATCAAGCTCTTTGTTCTGCACATGAGGGAAAATAGTAGATTATCAATTTATTTTTTTTTTAAAATATTAGTGCAATAGATATTGAAGTCCTTGATCCAAAAATAAATAAAAAAATTGAATTTCGATTATACAAAAAGAGTTACGTTGTATATAGTATGCCTATGTCTCAATTGTAATTGGTTTGACTTCAAAACTAGATTAAGGAAAAAATATTCAATAAAACACTATGAAACCAAATGAAAGTGCTAGAAATCATAGTTAAAAATCTAAATTTGAAAAAATTAGAATTTTATCCTTCATGGAAAAAAGGTTATGTTGTATATGGTGAGTATCATTGCTTAAAAATGGTGTTTACAGAAAAAACTAGTTTTCGAAGGAGATGGAAAAGAAGTGCAATCTGATTCCAAAATTTTTGAAAAAAATATATTTAGAATCTACAAACAAAATGTCACAAATCACTAGTTTTCATCATCTTCAAATTCTTCATGGTTTAGCCGCTATAGGTGCTCGAAAGTGAAGATTTTGTTAGAAAAAATCAGTTCAATATCCAATTTGGCCAAAAATTGTAAACCAGTATTGTGGGATCATCCTCTACAACATGATCAGCAGGAATCTCAAATTCCCTACTACTCTCCCCATTCTCTTGGGCACTGGCATGTGTAGACTATGGCCTCGTAACTCGTGTGGGGATTGTATCTTTGCACTTGCGTCTAGGAGGGCCAGTCTCACCTCTATCACTGTCCTCACTCATTGGCTAGCTCTGTTCATCTTCCGTCTCCTCATCATCCTCATCATCCTCCTCCCCCTTGTAATTGTTGTCCTACTTTGTCTCCTCATCCTCACCTGGGAATAGGTCCACCGGATCTACCCTCCAACCTAACTCCCTATCCTCCTCCCTTGAATCTAGTAAAGCCCCTGCAAAGCCCATAGGGTAATTCATAGGAAAGATGGCTCCTAGTTGTATCACCTCCAACCAATCATCATACTCTAATGTCATGCCAACATCATCTGCATTGGAAATCGGGGGCATGTCTGTATCCTCCTCCTTTGTGTCACTCAAGATGACATCATCTGTTGTTAGTCGTTTAAGATCTCTAGGTCTATGGGCGCTCCGTACTAACCATTTGTATGAATCCTGTAGCCGTGGTCACCTCTATATCTTTCTAAACTACCTCATGATGTGATCATAGTAGAAAGGTCTTAATATGTGATCGCCCCATCCTAGTAACAATATGTTACTCTGCATCCGTCTCAGTTGTCTTGTCATGTCTAGCTAGAATAGCTCCATGAGGTAGGGTCTCCATATGATATCCTCCTTGCTTAGTCTGTCAAACCTCACCCTCTAGAACAACAAATCACTGTGCTAACATGCCTATCTCAAAGGATAGTTGAAAACCCATAGATACCTACCGCTATGGCAATCGGAAATCCTATAGAACAAGTATAGGTGATATGCAGAGCTAGAATCCATGTTTGGAGTAGGGTAGAGTGTAGCATGATATGCATCTCTCAATAGGTGAATCAACCAAAATCATAGTATAAGTGTGTCAGTATGCTCCGACCCCAATCAAAGACCACACAATAGTGCTCTATGTCTCTAATCAGGTGCACTAATCCTCCCTCCAGATGTGCTCTGCGGCCATCAGGGACTAGTGCTAGTGCTACTGTAAAAATCAGAATGTGTCTCAATAGTGGTGAGTGTGCATGCAGCAACCAAGAAAGCTCGATGCATTGTCTCACAATCCTACAGTGGACTAGTTTTCCTAGGCAATGCTCAGTGTCTGCCTGCATATCCTTGAAACTCCTGCCCTGTGCTAAGAATACCCTCTCTCCTTAGATGGGCACCCACAATATGCGATACACATCCTCCAATGTGACTATCATCTCCCCTGTCAGTAGGTGGAAGGTTCAGGTGTCTGTATCCCATCTCTCCACTAGCTGCATCAACATGGTGTCATGGTATTGTAGCATGACTGACATAAGATAGACCGAGTAAAGACTCATCTCTTGGAGGATTTTCACGTCCTCCTCAGGTCTTTTGATTGGCAAGCTCTCAAAGTCAGCTAAATATTTGACTGCCCAGGTGTTGGCAAGATCAAGGTGTAGTTTGTCATAAGAAAAAGAAGCAAAATGTCATCTAAAACATCTTAAAATTTTGAATTTGTGCTTTAATGGTTAATTTTTTTGCTAAAGTTCTAGAATATTTTAATTAAGGGTTCTAGACACTTTATTCCTTAATTGGGACACTTTGCAACAAAGTGGGACTCTTTGTGGCAATCAAAAAATGCAAGAAAAACCTTCCCTACCCTATAATTTCATTTAAAAATTTCATGAAAGCATACAAAATTGATAAAATCAAAGTACAAAGAAGGAAAAATTCACTCATAGTGTGTTGTAGCTTGTCTCGTGCGATCGCCTCCCACAAAATCTCAATCCATGGATGAGTGGATGGACGTCTACTTGACATGGTGGCTCACTCTCTTCCAAGCTCACTCTGCAAAAGGTAAAAAGATGAAATGAATATGATTTACTCTCTCTTTTATCTTTTTATACATGCACTTTTATGACATTTTTGTTAAAAAGACAAGTACTTTTATTCAAATTAACATATTTTGAGCTAACGAATTCCATTTTTGACACCGTTTATTGTGTTGGAATCATCGTTCTGCTCCCATCCTCATAAAATGTCTATCATCAAGTGGCATGGTACTTGGAAATTCCCTATGATGGACTTGTCTAGTTCGATGCGATTGATTTGCTACCTTGATTCCACCTCTGTAAAGCAAGGAGAATAAAGGGGGCATACATCTACCCTCGAATGTAATTTGCTAAGAAAGTTAGATAAGAGGATTACTTTTGAGCTACTAACAAATCTGCGATGCAGGATGTGGTTCCTAACATTGTGGTTTTGTAGGTAACTACAATGGGGGCTTCATTCTCCCTAATAAATCCATATGAGTATCCTTTTATAAAGTTACTTGTTTAAGTACTTTAGCTTGCATATGCATGTAGTCTCATATGGGAACTAAAGTGGGGGCTAAATGTAGTGTAGAAAAATGCATACCTTTGTATTTTCACACTTAATTTGGACCTATTTTAGCACCCCATGAATTAATTTCCCTTTAGGTCACTTATTATGGGCCTCTAAGACCCCTTTTTGTGCATCCCAAGGCATATTGCAACCTTAAACCTGATCGAAACCCATAAGAAATCATCAATCTTGGTAACCCACCTTTTGAATTGGAAAATTAGGCCTTGTGGGACCAAGATGCCATTGGTGGTGTCTTAGTCACACCTAGTGGGACAAAGATGCCATGGGTCGTATCTTAGTTCCAGGGGCCTTTATTTTCAAGAATTAAGAGCGGGAAATGAAAATATTTGAATTTATTTGACCTTTTTTCAGCCTTTGGGATCTAATAATTAGGTTATTAGGTAAGAATTCCTATAAAAGCAAGATTTACACCCCATTTTCACATAATTTGATAGAAGTCGACATAAGTGGAGCAAGTTGAAGGAAGTTTCAGAGCTTTGGAGAAGCCTTCTATTGTGTTTTTGTAGGTTAATTTCAAGTTTATTTCCAAGCAAAGATCTAGCATTGCCAAGGATTAGTAATGGATGCCTATTGTGGATCATGAGAGATTCTAGGTTGGAGATGCAACTATAAATTTATCCAAGCCTAAAGACTTGTTTCTTTATTGATTCCATCCTCCATGATTGCTCTATTTTCTTCCTAAGGAAGGTACATTTTGTGACTTGTTAGGGTGATTATAGATCTCCTTTATAGGTCATTTACATTTGCATCTTAGGAATCTTATTCTAGCACATTTGAATAGGGTTTCTTCATATTCGAGCTTGCATAATCTTAGACAGACTTAAGATTAGGGCACACACACATTTCCATTTTCAGATTTATGCTTTTTTACCAAGTTTTAATTACTAGGCTTATTCATTGCTTGTGGGGGTTTTGTCCATAGAAAACCCCCACAAGCAATAAATCCAAATTCCTTTGTTTTGCAGGCTCAAATTTGAAGACTTGGTGAAGAACGAAGTGCAGATCTTGATCTTCAGGACCACACTTAGAAACCCAAGAAATTCAAAATGGGACAAATACACCATCTTGGGCGTCTTAGCCCTCCTTGGCTTATTTTTTAGATACGTTATGAGATATGGTTTTGAGATTCTGAAGACTCCATATTTGCCCCAAAAAATAGAAAAAAGACTAATACACCATCATGGGCATATTAGTCCTCCACAACACTTTTTGGCAACATATTTACATTTCCAGAATCTTCACAACATCTCCTGACTTCCCAAGTACACATATACTATCTCCCTATCATAGAATTTCATCATTTGCATCTCTCATTTTGCTTACATTTCTAGTTTTAGGTCATTTGCATCTCACACTGTGTTTTCAAACATTTTCTTTTCCAAGCATTTGCTTGGTGGTGAATCCCTTAGAACTCAAATAATCCCCTCCTAGGATCTTCCTAATTGTGAATTGACTCACCTTGTGAGGTTATAGTCAATCGAATTGGGATCCCTAGGACATTAGTGAATGATTGTGTGGAAAAAGTGTGATATCTTTAGGTATCCATTTTTCTACACATCAATACCTTCATTTTCTCATGATTAAATAAATTAAAATTCAGTTGACATCCATTCCTTTTGTATCAAATATTGTGACTCACTTTCAAGTGTTGAATGATAATCAACATATATTATAATTCATTATTAGGTATTTTTTAAGCCCAAATCATTAATGATGTTGAAAGAGAGGATGCAAAGGTTGATAACAAAAGAATATTCAACTTGACGATAAACAAAATCCCTACAAGGATGGTGAAACTAGAGCATCTATTTGATGAACACTAGCTAAGTAAGCTAAGGATCTTTTCTAATGTTTAAGGAGGGACATGTCTTCCATGTAATATAAGAGACTAGTAGAATGTGAAGAACATCTTTGTACTAAGGAGGAAAGGTTGGAATCACCATGATAGCTTAAAGGAATTTCATGGGATGATAGCATGGAGTTATGAGGATATATGGACATATGAGACCTTTATTAGATCACCCATATGATTCCCTCCAAGCTAGGTGGTAAACCCATTAGGTAGAAGCAAAGGCATGCTAATGCATCATTAGAGCCTCTAATATTCTAGGAAGTAAACAAGCTATGAGCCCTACTTCAATCATCTTCTTAGCCACAAATTCTACATAGGTTATAAACCTACTACTAATGAGGAAGAAAAAGGCATAAATCAAACCTTATATCAACTTTAGGAATCTTAACAAGGCTTTAAAGGACAACTACCCAATTCCTTCTTTGGATATGAATTATTGTAGATTGTGAATAGGTCCCAAATGATATCCTTCTTAGATGGATATTATAGATATTAGGTAATGGTAAACTAGTAAGACAAACTAAAAGCTACCTTCATTGAACTAAGTGTGGAACATTTTCTTATAGGAGAATGCTATTTGACATGATAAATATTGGTGTTATATTTTTAAGAGCCATGGAATTCACTTTGAAAGGTTTGGTGAGGAAATACATAATCACATACATGGATGATTTAATTATATTTTGAGGGGAGGCATCCATGTCTATGATTTGAGGAAAGTGCTATAGAGGTGATGAGAGCATGATATATCATTTAGCCCAAATACATATTTATGGTTAATAAGGGAAAAATACTTGGGTTTATAATCTTAGAGAAATGGATCTGTATTGAACTAGAGAGGGTGGAGGAATTTTTTTCAAAATTTCTCCACTAGCTAGCCAAAAGGAGCTTAAGCCCCATTTCCATAAAATTAACCTTCTATGTAAATTTATCATTGGTTTTGACAAAAATGATAGGACACTCAATTCCATGGTTAAACAAGTTGCTAAAGTGGAGTTGACATCATGAGTGAAGGTTGTCTTTCATAAAATAAAGAAGGTAATAGTTAAATCTCTTGTAAGTTAGCTAATATAGACTACTCCAAGCCATTTGATATTTACTCTTTTTTTTTGGACATAAAATTTACTACTATGCTAACACAAAAAAGACCAAGGATATGAGAGGTCAATTTCCCTCATGAGATCTCATTTCAAAATGTTGAAATCCATTATCCTTACATTGAAAAATAAGCATATAAACTTGTTAAAGATATTAATGATTTTATACATTACATCTTGAGAGGAAAGGTTATTTTTATACTACTTGATGTTGTAGTAAAGACCCTATTGATGTAGAGTAAGATAGGTTCTAGAATAGGTAAATGGATCACTATATTATAAGAATTTAATATGTAATTTACTCTAATAAAGTGAGTTAGAGGAAAAGACTTAACCCACACCATTGTAAAGGTGGATCTAGAAATATCAACTACTAGTATGTTCTTGAAGCAACTACAAATTATTGATGGTAAGAGAATTTGTGATTATATCTATGAAAAAAAATCCCCACCCTACCTAAATTCTACCTAACGCAAAGCCTTGCACCTAAAAAGAAAGGATTTTATGATTAAGGTTGATGTTTTATTTGGAAGAAGACATGATAGGATTTATCTTGAATTATTTAAGAAAGAAGTTGATAGGATCCTAAAAGAGTTCAATCATTTTTTTGGCACATGATATAGATTAGGTTAAGCTACAACTCACTAAATCTTCCAAGTAAGCTATTTATATCCTACTATCTTTAGGAATTCCCATACATATGTGAGATCATGTAATGTATATTTGTAGTGTAGAAAAATGCATAACTTTACATTTTCACACTTGTTTGGGCCCGACTTGCTTTATTTGTGCTTCTTTATGGCTTAATTGGCCCTATTTTGCATCCAAAAGCCTAATAAACTATATATTTTTATGGAAAATCCTGACAAAAATCAAAAGATAAATGATCGTTTAATGTTTTTGTCTTTGTGTTCCTGATTTATGGACTGGGACTAAAATGCCACCTAGGGTGTCTTTGTCCTCCATGGGTCTTGGGACCTTGATTTTGAAACCACCTGTAAAGGTCCCTTTTTGGAGTATGTGCCCCAAGATTTGAGCATTGGGTCTAAGACGCCACCTAGGGCGTCTTACTTCTCCTAGGCTTATTTTTGGGGTCCAATTTCAAATTTAGGTGGGATTTAGCCCGAGCCTCTATTTAATGAGTTAATATGTCAGCTTGGTGTGATGTAATTTCAAGATATTAAGTATGAATAAGTATAAATACAAGGTTCCTCCACTCATTTTCATATAACAGGATAACAAGCATTCAAGTATTCATTCCTAAGGTAGTTTTATGCATTCAAGAGCATTTCATCAAGCATTTGGAGCCATAATAAAGATTCAAGCATCATGTCAAGGGTTTAGTGCATCCATTCATGTTATTGAGCGAAGATTGTGGATGTAGCATTGAAGATCTATTTGCAACCATTGATCACATCTTATCCAAGGATCCAAGATCTACATTATTCATGGCCACTACATGATAGATTACATATTTTATTCACAAGACATCATACAAGGTGATATCATTTACATATTTCATGTTTCATGCCTCATTTCATTCATTTCATCATTTGGTTTAATTACCTACAAGGGGTTTGACCAAGGCAAGCCCCCATTCACTAACAAACAACAATTTTTTCTCCTCTTGTGTGTTTATATTTAAAAATATAGGTTGAAGACTTGAAGATCCTTTAAAGTGAAAAGTTGTCAAAGTTGCAAAGTTGCATTGCCAAAGTTTTCATCTTCACAAAAACTCACCTATAGGTTAGCTCTGGAAGTTTCAGGACCTCAGATATGGGGAGAGACAAGTGAAAACTTGGGAGCTCAAGACCACTTTCAAAGATTAAAAAAATTTAGAACGAGACTAATACACCACCTTGGGATTCTTAGTCCTCCACATGGTAGTTTTTAGAGATTCTTCAGGATTCTATTCTGACATCTGAAGACTTCATATTTGCCCCAAAAAATAATAGCAGGACTAATACGCCATCCTGGGCATCTTAGTCCTCCACAACACTTTTTGGCACCATCTTTACATTTCCAGAATCCCCACAACATATCTAGAATTCCTAAGTACACATATAATATCTCCCTATTGCTTAATTTAATTATTTGCATCTCTCATTTAGCTTACATTTCTAGTTTTAGGTCATTTTTCATATAACATTATGTTTTCCAGCATTCTCTTTTCCAAGCATTTGCTTGGTGGTGAACCCCTTAGAACTTAGAGAACCCCCTCCTAGGACCTTCCTAATTGTGAAATTGACTCACCTTGAGAGGTTGTTAGTCAATCCAATTGGGACTCCAAGGACATTAATGAATGATTGAGTGGAAAAAGTGTGATATCTCTAAAAAGGTATCCATTTCCTATTCATCATTTTGGTGAACTTGACTCTTTTGAGCATTCATTTCATTTTCTAATTTTGATTCCATTAAAATCCTAGATCTAGGTTGCATTCATTCTTTCATTTCATCTTGCATTAGTGAAAGTGCATCTATGATTTCTCATATTTAGTGAAAGTGCATATAGGGTTTGCCATATTTACATTAGTAAAAGTGCATATAGGTTTCATTTTTTCTTTATTGCATCATTTTATCTAATTGAAAAACTAAAAAAATGCATTGCTAATAATCGTAATTGCATTTAGAAATATTGTTATTGGGTATGTGTAGGATCATGATGGGCCAAAAAGTGGCAATATGATGGGTATGTGTAGGGTATGTGGCTGAGGACTTTTTTTTTACCCAAAATTGATGAAACGGAAAGGGTTTTTAAAGGAGATTCTCAACTTTCCACCAATATAAATTATGCTTTACTTTGAATTTAATAAATAATTATTATTCATTTTCTATTTGAATTACAACTAAAGTCCTAATTGATAGGTTGATTGAAAAACATTTATAGCTTTCAAACAATATCACATTTTTGAATCTAAACTATATCACATTCTATGCTTCACATACTATAGGATTAAAAAAAAAAAAATCATGAAGTTTTGACCAAGTTAAGGTGGTCGACATACGAGTTTTTATATTTTTTAAAAGTTTAAATAAAAAATTATTAATTAATTATTTACTTGGGAAAAAATAACAAAAAAATATGCATCACATCCGGACATGAGTCCTCTACTTATATCTAAAATATTATAAAAAAATATTATCATTTTTATTGTGTTTAGGGTGGTTAGACAAACAACTACTTATTTTTTCCTTGAAATTTAAGTACTACTGCATTGAAATTTCAAATTTTCACTAAATAGTTTTTTTTAATTTATAAATAAACCTAGTAGTTTATAAACTAGATTCAATTTTCTATATATTCTATTCTTACATATTTTTGAAATAATATAGAGAACTTATTCAAATTTTTATGTCAAGTTTCCTAACTCTAATTTTTCTGAATATTTCGCCACTTAAGGGCCTGCTTTTTCCATGATGATCCTGCACATACCCTATTGCATTCAAAATTAAAAAAAATTATATTCACTTTTGCATCCGATTGCTTCTCATAGTTACTTTTTCTTTCATTCATTTGCACAATTTTATGTTTCCAAACATCAGGTCCGTAGGTAGGAAATCTGGGAACACTATAAACAACTTAGAATTTGTTGTTTTTCTATTAAAAAACCTCCCCTAGGACAACAACACCCTTACTAGTGTCTTAGTTCCTCTCTAGGGTTTTACCTCAGAACCTTGTCTGAGTTGATTGCATTCTATTCAAGTTTTTGGACCCTCCAAATTCCTTCAATAGGACTAAAATAACCTTATTGGCGTCTTAGTCCCTGTTGGGCATTGAATTTGTAGTTTTTCAGAGTTTAAATATGATTTTCTGTGCTTCCTAAGTCTCATGGTAACATATACTATAAGTGTGGAAAGTTTCAGGAACATCTATTTTATGCATCTAGGTCAAAAACATCAATTTAGGGCACTCATTTTTCAAATCATTTCAATTACTAGCATCATTAGATCTGAAAATGATCACATTTCTAAAACTTTGCATAATATGGGTAAAATTACTTTTAATTTTGCATATACAATGTTTACATTCATCAAGATTTGCATAAGTTTGGTAAAAGTGCTTTTAATTTTAGGATATACATTGTTTGCATTTGTAACATTTTGCATACATTGAATAAAAATGTTTTGCATCTTTGGATGTACATTGTTTACATTGCTGACACATTGCATGACATGATTACAAGTTCTTTTCATTTTTCTTCAAACAATATTAGTTTCTTACATATCTAGGCATGCTAAGAAACAATCCCATCCCTATGAGAGTGTTTTAGTGAAAGAGAATACAACCTTGGACATTCCTATCTTCTCGTAATATCTCTCCTATTGGCGAAGAAGATATTCTGGTGTTAGAAGAACCAATCAATGAGATTTTTAAGAGTCCTAGTTGTTTCTCTCCTATTACCTCTCTTAATGGACAAGAAATTGATGAATAAGACAACACAACCATAGACAATTGTGACAATAACATTTGTTCTTCTTCTAGTATCTCTCCTAGTTGTGAAGAAGATACTTTGATCTTAGAAAACACAATCAATAAAGGTCATGAGAATCTTAGCTATCCCTCTACAACTAGGAAAACCATTATTGAGCAAGAAAAATCAACCATTAATCATTCCCCTACTTGGGTATGTGCAGGATCATCATGGAAAAAATAGGCCCTTAAGTGGCAAAAAATTTAGAAAAATCAGTGTTAGGCAACTTGACGTAAAAATTTGAATAAGTTATCTATATTATTTCAAAAATATGTAAGAATAGAATCTATAGAAAATTGAATGTAGTTTCTAAACTACTAGGTTTATTTAAAATAAATAAAATATATTTGGTGAAAATTTGAAATTTCAATGTAGTAGTACTTAAATTTCGGGAAAAATAAGAAGTAGGTGTCTATCCACCACCCTAATCATAATAAAAATAATATTTTTTTATAATATTATATATAAGTAGAGGACTCATGTCCAGATGTGATGCATATTTTTTTGGTATTTTTCCAATTAAATAATTAATTATGATTTTTTATTACAACTTTTAAAAAATATAAAAACTTGTATGTCTGACCACCTTAACTTAGTCAAAAATTCATGAAATTTATTTTTTATTTTTTTAATCCTATAGTATGTGAAGCATAGAATGTGACTCATGTTTCAGATTCAAAAAATGTGATACCATTTGAAAGTTATAGATATTTTTCAATCAACCCATCGATCAGGACTTTAGTCGTAATTCTAATAGAAAATAAATAATAATAATTTATTAAATTCAAATTAAAGAATAATTTATATTGGTGGAAAGATGAGAATCTCCTCTAAAAATGTTTTTCGTTTCATCAATTTTGGATTAAAAAAAAGTCATCAGCCACATACCCTACAAATACCCATAATATTGCCACTTTTTGGCCCATCATGATCCTGCACATACCCACTTCTGATGAAGTCATTTTAGAATAACCTACCTTTGAGTGTCATGAACAATTAGTTTTTGGTTCTCCTAAAAACTCTCCTCCTAGGGAGGATATCATGGTTCAAGAAAATATAAACATCGACACATGTAATGAGGCTTCCTTAGGTGAAGTGACAATAGCTTCTTCTTGACTACTTGAGATCATGCAAATAAATACAATATTATTGAGGTTCTAACAACACAAATTGGATCTCATTTAATTACTGAGCTTCCTAACTCACCTCCCATTAACGGATCACATAAGAAACTAAGAGATTTCTTGAGATCTACAATGCAATCTAACAATGTTTTGCAACAACCAAGATATAACACAATTTCTCAAACATGTAGGGGACCACAAATAGCTCCTGCAACATCACCATCACCTCAACATATTTTTCCTAATGCTCCTCATTCACCTTTTCATAAAATAGTTGAAGATCTTAAGAAGACCCCTGCTAATATATACATATGGTAACTTATTCAAGGGTATGTGCAGGATCATGATGGGCCAAAAAGTGGCAATATGATGGGTATGTGGTTGACGACCTTTTTTTACCCAAAATTGATGAAACAAAAAGGTTTTTAAAGGATATTCTCAGCTTTCCAACAATATAAATTATGCTTTAATTTGAATTCAATAAGTAATTATTATTAATTTTCTATTCAAATTATGACTAAAGTCCTAATTGATAGACTGATTAAAAAACATCTATAGCTTTCAAACGGTATCACATTTTTTGAATCCAAAACATGCGTCACATTCTATGCTTCACATAATATAGGATTAAAAAAAAAAAATTTAATTTCATGAAGTTTTGACCAAGTTAAGGTGGTCAGACATAATGAGTTTTTATAGTTTTTAAAAGTTGTAATAAAAAAATCATAATTAATTATTTACTTGGAAAAAATTACAAAAATATGCATCACACCAGGACATGAGTCCTCTACTTATATCTAAAACCTTATAAAAAAATATTATCATTTTGTTGTGGTTAGGGTGGTCAGATAGACACCTACTTCTTATTTTTTCCCTGAAATTTAAGTACTACTGCATTGAAATTTCAAATTTTCACCAAATAGATTTCTTTTTTTTTAAACAAACCTAGAAGTTTAGAAACTACATTCAATTTTCTACAGATTCTATTCTTACATATTTTTGAAATAATATATATAACTTATTCAAATTTTTACGTCAAGTTGCCTAACTCTGATTTTTCTGATTTTTCTACCACTTAAGGGCTTGTTTTTTCCATGATGATCCTGCACATACCCTCAAATATCACCTACATACAAATGCATATTTCAATAAATGTTACAAAAGTAGGAGTAGATCCAAGATTCTATGAAATTGAATAGTTTAACATCCTCCTTTCATCCCACACAAGTCACACAATCAAAAATCACATTCCCTAAACATGAATTTCCCTCACTTGAGACTCAAAACAAGAATGAAGCCTTACTGATAAAGGTGATCATTAATGAAACTGTAGTTAGATGCACTCTCATAGAAAATGGAGCATAAATTAATGTATGTAGCATTAAACCCCTAAAAAAAATTGGAGTGGACAAAAGGCTCATTTAATTTAATGATATTCATATTTGTGGAGCTTTGACAATGTTAATAGGAAACCACTAGGGATGCTCACATTATCTATTGAAGTCGGACCTGTCGTGTTGCCTACCCATATCCATATCATGCAAGGACCCCTTCCATACAATCTTCTCCTAGAGAGACCATGGATTCATGCTATGAAAGGAGTCCCCTCTACTCTCCACCATGTAATGAAATTTGAATACAACAACAAGATATACATGGTTTACACAGATGAACAAAGCTATGAATAAGATGATCACAACATTTCCAACTCCCCTAATTATGGGTAAAAGCACAAAGTTGTGTCACACTTTATAAAGGAAATGACCAACACTGATCCAATTTTTAAACTTGAATCACTAAAAAGTGGCATATATGTTTTGAATTTTGAAATGATGTAAACTAGTAAAATATGTATTTTTTAGTATATTTTATGTTTGTATTTTTGAAAAAATTAA
Organism: Sequoia sempervirens; assembly: GCA_007258455.2. Taxonomy (NCBI): domain Eukaryota; kingdom Viridiplantae; phylum Streptophyta; class Pinopsida; order Cupressales; family Cupressaceae; genus Sequoia; species Sequoia sempervirens. Next base: position 389,795,432 of record VDFB02270651.1, on the reverse strand, counting down.
AAAATTTATTTTAAACTAGTTTTTAATAAATTAAAACTATAATTTAGTTGCTGATAAAATGCTGAAAAATGAAGTTGCATGGGATGTCTAACTTTTTCTAGTAAATTTTAGTTTTTTTCTTTCAATTTTTTTGTGTGTATTTATAACTTGACATTTTAGTGCATGGATATATTTTTTTTCAATTTTGATAAATAGATATTTTTCAATAAATATTAAAATGTGTGTTAATTAAAAAACAACTGTTCTCATCAGACGTCAACTTTCATATGAAATATTAATCTAAAATGGAAAAAAATTTATACCATCTTAAAATAGATTCTTTTATCTAGTGCATCATATTTTTTTCATTTTTTTTTAATAAGTTTTATTATTTTTCCTTGGCATAGTAATCAACCTAATATTTTGTGCTGATAACCTAATTTTAGTAAAAACAAAAAATAAAATATAAAAAGTAATTAAACTATTAAAATAAATATATTTTTGAAAACTACACTTATGGATCTACAAAAGGGTATTTTTATAATTTTAAAAAAATGTTATTTACATTAGTTACAAGAGTTATTGAAACTTCAAGTTTTTCAAATAATTTTATATTTTTGGTAAATTGGACTCAAAGTGGTGCTCCATATATTTTTAGCCAACAATTTTAGTTGAAAAAGTTGTGGAAGTATCTAACTTAGCTAGAATGAATCTTACTAGATCATATGTTTGACCAAAATTGATTTTTAGTTAGAAATACTTAAATTCAGTTGTGTTGATAGGTTGGCTGAAAGTGTGACACAAGTTGATGCTATACAAGATCAAAACTTGAACCTATACAAGTTGATGCTAATCCTTCACCTACAACAAAAATCATTAGTGATAATTGGGGGTCATTAGATTTTACTCCTATCAATAAAGTTTCAAAAATCTCACCCTCATGGTCCAAAGAGTCATATACAAATGATTCATTTTTAGACACAAGTTCTAGTAACAATTGGGTTTCACACCTTCCTTTATGAGAGAGTGTGAAATATCACAACCTAAACCAAAGCAACCTTGGTTTCATTCACTCAACTTAATTCTACAACATTACCCCATGGCAATGATGGGGGCTATATAACACCCATCCCTCATGAAGGAACAACACATAACTTTATAAAGGATTTGTGTTCTCGTGAAGAAACCAATCCTTCTCAGAAGCATACACCCCCTTCATCTAACTTGGAAGATTGTTATGGTATCAGATACAATATCCCTCTTACACATGGAAACAATGAATACATGAAGCAAACCGACATACCATACTCTTTCAAGAAAGATCTAGGTTTACAACCTTTATCTCCACTTTCATCTAAATCCTTGTCATTTAGTGTGTATATGACATCTTGCACAACCAAAGGAACACCTTCTACTATTGATCAAGAGAACATCTTTCTGAGACTCCTCCAGGATCGATTAATATCTCTCCCTCTGAAAACCTAAAAGATATTTTACTATAGTAGTTCATTTTGTGCATATCATAGAGTTCAAGGTCATTATACTAATGAATGTAAGGCTTTAAACAACAAAATTCAACATCTCAAGGATTGTTGTGCTCTTCCTTGTATTGAAGCACCTAATTCCTCTAGCTGATACTTACTTTCATCCTATTTGGCTCATCCTTGTCTTGTACTAAGTGGGGGCAAGGGGTTAGGTAGCATTGTCCTCATATGTCACCTGCCATTTCCTCTTTTGGCTAGTTGACCACCTTTCATGTACATATAAGAGCAAGCTTGGGATGTGGACGACATGCCTTAAGTTGGCTCACATGTGACATACTATCTTTTGGGGCAACCCTCTTTTCTTTTTCAATTTTTGGCTACTTTAAAGTAATTTATCATAGCATGGTGTTAGCAATTTCTTTAAAGTGGGGGAATACATTGGCATTATTTTGGCATGATAGCATTTGCATTTGTACTTATGTTTCATTATGTGATTTTTTTTCTTCCTGTGATGTGTTTCTTTCTTGGTGGTGTCATTGGGCTTGATTTCCTCCAAGAGCATGATATTTATTTGACTTGTCCTCTCTTGTAAACATTAAGCACAATGTTCCCTAAGATGACACCTTGAACGAACTAAGAAAAATACCTTTGAACATCCCCCTTGGGTATGTGTAGGATCATCATGGAAAAAATAGGCCCTTAAGTGGTGAAAAACTCAGAAAAATCAGAGTTAAGCAACTTGACGTAAAAATTTGAATAAGTTATCTATATTATTTCAAAAATATGTATGAATAGAATCTGTAGAAAATTGAATGTAGTTTCTAAATTACTAGGTTTATTTAAAAAAAGAAAAAATCTATTTGGTGAAAATTTGAAATTTCAATGCAGTAGTACTTAAATTTCAGGGGAAAAATAAGAAGTAGGCGTTTATCTGACCACCCTAACCACAATAAAATGATAATAATTTTTTATAATATTTTAGATATAAGTAGAGGACTCATGTCTAGATGTGATGCATATTTTTTTATAATATTTTCCCAAGTAAATAATTAATTATGAATTTTTTATTACAAAGTTTTAAAAATATAAAAAACTCATATGTCTAACCACCTTAACTTGGACAAAACTTCACGAAATTAATTTTTTAAAATTTTTAAATCTTGTAGTATGTGAAGCATAGAATGTGACATATGTTTTGGATTCAAAAAATGTGATACCATTTGAAAGATATAAATTTTTTTCAATCAACCTATCAATCAAGACTTTAGTCGTAATTCAAATAGAAAATGAATAATAATTATTTATTAAATTAAAAGTAAAGCATAATTTATATTGATGGAAAGTTGAGAATCTCCTTTAAAAACCCTTTTCGTTTCATCAATTTTGGGTATACAAAGAGTCGTTAGCCACATACCCTACACATACCCATTATATCCACACTTTTGGCCCATCATGATCCTGCACATATCCCCTTTCTTAATGTTTTGCATTTTCCTTTTGTCCTTATTAAAGTCATGGAGGTATGAGTTTCATATGGACCCCCTGGGGCTCACCTAGTGAACACCTAGCTTCACTAGCCCATGTGAGCATGCATTTTTGTACCTTATTAAAGTCATGGAGGTATGGATTTGATATGGTCCCCTGTGGCTCACTTAGTGAAGAACTAGATTCACTAGCCCATGTGAGCAAGCATTTTTCTCTTTGTCCTTATCATAGTCATGGGGGTATGATGTTGATATGGACTTCCTAGGGCTCACCTAGTGGACAACTAGCTCCCACTAGCCCTCGTGAGCATGCATTTTGTTTGCATAGTGGACAACACGTTCCACTTGTAAATTTTTTGGACAAACAACTTAGACCTAGTCCACTACGTCTTTGATTGTGTATGTTGGTGATCTGATTATGGCTTCATATATCATCCACATGTGTGTTCCTTTGTACCTATGTTGGTTTTTCATAAGATCTCGACCTTGGGGGCTTGATTGTCCCTCTTGATCATTGTCATCCTATCTTACTAATGTTGGTACATTCAAACCCCTCTTGATTGTGTGGTTGGCTACTTTAGTGTGATTTTGAAGTAAGTTCATCCTCTCACTAAAGTGGGGGATAAATGTAGTGTAGAAAATAAACACCTTTGCATTTTTACAGTTGTTTGGGCCTTCCTTGCTTTATTTGTGCTTCTTTATGGCTTAATTGGTCCTATTTTGCATGCAAAAGCCATATAAACTATATATATTTATGGAAAATCCTGACAAACATCAAAACATAAATGGTCATTTAATGTTTCTATTTGTGTGTCCTTGATTTGTGGACTAGGACTAAAACACCACCTAGGGTGCCTTTCTCCTCCATGGGTCTTGGGACCCTAATTTTGAAACCACCCGAAAAGGTCACTTTTTGGAGTCTATGCCCCAAGATTTGAGCCTTGGGACTAAGATGCCACCTAGGGTGTCTTAGTCCTCCTAGGCTTATTTTCAGGGTCCAATTTCAAATTTGGGTGGGATTTAGCCTCCTTTATTTAATGAGTTCATATGTCGGCTTGGTGTGATATAATTTTAGGATATTAAGCATGAATAAGTATAAATACAAGGTTCCTCCACTCATTTTTCATATAACAAGATAAAAAGCATTCAAGTATTCATTCCTAAGGTAAGTTTATGCATTCAAGAGCATTTCATCAAGCATTTGGAGCCATGATCAAGATTCAAGCATCATGTCAAGGGTTTAGTGCATCCATTCATGTTGTTGATCCAAGATTGTGGATGTAGCATTGAAGATCTATTTACAACCATTGTTCACATCTTATCCAAAGATCTAAGATCTACATTCTTCATGGCCATTACATGATAGATTGTAGATTTTCTTCACAAGACATCATACAAGGTCATATCATTTACATATTTCATGTTTCATGCTTCATTTCATCATTTGGTTTAATTACCTGCAAGGGGTTTGACCAAGGGAAACCCCCATTCACTAACAAAAAAATAAGTTTTTCCCCTCTTGTGTGTTTGTATTTGTAGATCTAGGTTGAAGACTTGAAGATCCTTTAAAGTGCAAAGTTGTCAAAGTTGCAAAGTTGCATTGCCAAAGTTGTCATCTTCACAAAATCTCACCTACAGGTTAGATCTGGAAGATTCAGGACCTCAAATCTGGGGAGAGGTAAGTGTAGACCTGGGAGATCATGACCACATTCAAAGATTCCAGAAATTTAGAATGAGACTAATATGCCACCTTGGGCATCTTAGTCCTCCACAGGGTATTTTTCAAAGATTCTTTAGGATTTTGTTTCAACATTCGAAGACTCCGTATTTGCCCCCAAAAATAGTAGTGAGACTAATACACCATCCTGGGCATCTTAGTCATCCACAACACTTTTTGGCAGCATCTTTACATTTCTAGAATCCTCACAACATTTCCAGACTTCCCAGGTACACATATCATATCTCCCTGTTGCTTAATTTCATTACTTGCATGTCTCATTTAGCTTACATTTCTAGTTTTAGGTTATTTTGCATATCACATTGTGTTTTCCAATATTATCTTTTCCAACCATTTGCTTGGTGGTGAACTCCTTAGAACTTAAAGAAGCCCCTCCTAGGACCTTCCTAATTGTGAAATTGAGTCACCTTGAGAGGTTGTTAGTCAATCCAATTGGGAATCCTAGGACATTAATGAATGATTATGTGGAAAAAGTGTGATATCTCTAAAAATGTATCCATCTTCCCATTCATCAATTTCAAACCTCTATAGCGAGAGAAAGAAATCCTATATTACAAAAGTTCCATCCTATTGTAGAGGTGCACCCATTTGCATCATGGGGCTTAGATTTCATTATCGTGAAGAACTCACCTTCTTTGGCTAGACATAGTTACACTATCATGACTACATACTACTATACTAAGTGTACTAAATCCCTTTCATGAAAAAAAAATTCACATCTGAGGTAATGATTAAAATATTACAAAAAACTCATTGTCATGTTTGTAAATCTATTTTCCTTGGTATGTGATAATGACCATGCTTTATTTTTATTTAAAAATTGTAAATGGGTGTTTGATCATGAAATACTTCTAAATTTTTCTTCCATCTATTATGCAAAAGGTAATAGAGCAGATAAATAAAATAATAAAAATATACTTAAGTACATTAAAATACTATTAAACAAAAACATATATAGTAAAATGTGCAAATGAAACATAACTTATGTGTGGATAGGACAAGAATTAAATATGTTTCAGGCACTTCACCCTATGACCTAGTTTATGGATTGGATCATATCTTCTCAAATAACTTGAAGATCCCCACTCTACAATTCATTCATGAATATGCTAAATTTTATGAAAGGATAGAAGCTATATTGTTCTGACTAGTACAACTAGAACATAAAAGATATGCTACTATTGAGTACTGTTGGAGTAAATAGTTTTTACCATTTACCTACTTAAGTTTACTTAGGCTTAATTTTGTATTTAATCTCTCAGGTGGTTTTTTCCTGTGTGTGTAGCTTTCCCACTCGTGATATATTTTCTTTCCTTTGAAAGGTTGTACCAGTATGTATTTTATTCATCTCATTTTTATTCACTCATATTTGGTGAAATGGCCTTGTGTTGCCTCTCTCGTTTCCCGTGAGGGTGTTTTGTTATAGATGGTGCTCCTAGGAGGTGGATGACACCAACATGGTATTAGAGCTTGCTATCTATGACTCCTTCTTTGATTTTTTTCGTCGAGTATTTGAGATCACTTATTTTTCCAAAATTTGAAATTTTTCAAAATTTCAAAATTGCCTAATTCTTCCTTTTTTTTGATTATTTCAATTTCCTCTTGCTGGCGATTGGAGGTTCGATCTATTGTCCAGTGGCATTTTTCTCTGAGGCCTGAGTTTTTGCTCCATAGGCATGATTCATTGTTGTGATTGAAGGCATAATTTTTTTTGTTTGCAGATGGGATTGGGTGTTGAAGAGAGCCCAATTTTTGAGCCAAGATGAGCATTGACTAGTGTGATTTATATTTATCACTGGTGGAAATTTTACTTTATTGTGGAGGTAGTGTATTTTTTTGGAAAAGCAATCATTTTTTCTGTAAAGAGGGTGCACCATCCTTGAGGAGTGTTGTGGTTTTTTTTCTTCTTATTAGAGGCACGGGTTTTGTATTAAAGGGTGGCCTCATTTTCTTTGTGCTAGGCACAATTTTCCTCTGGAGGCACAAATTTCCTTCTTGGAGGGTGTGATTTCTTTCCTTATGTTTGGTGTTTTGTATTGCATTTGAAGGCCTAAATTCCTTGCTGGTAGTGAATGAATTGAAGGGGAGTTTCATTTAAATTTTTTGTGGAGGTAATCTTTGATGTGCATTTTACCTATTGGAAAGGGTTGATACTCTTCAATGGGTTGTGATTTATCTATAGGTGGCATGATTTTTGTGGAAGCCACAAACTTGTTTTTGGCAGGCCATGATTTATCAATAGGATGCATTTCAAATCTACATTGGGCAAGATTCATTTGTTGACTAGTAGAAAAGGCACATTTGAAGGCTTGGAATCTCTATCAACATAACATTTTGCCATGAATACAACTTTTGAAATCACCATTTTTGGTATATTGGTGGTGTCCTTTTGAGGCACGAGTGGATAGACCATATCGAAGCCATTTCAAACTATAAAGGAGGTCATTCCGTAATCATGACATGATTTTTTTTCAAAAAACAGTCAATTTCTTGCAGGTTGTTTCATCTTCTTGGCTACAAAATCACTCTGTGAATTTCCTTTGTGGTGTCAATTCAAGGAATTGGCATATTTTTTCATCACCTAGATGATTTCATCGTTGTTTGAGGCTAGATTTTCTATTTGAGGCTAGATTTGTTGTTTGAGGCTCATTTCTTCACTATGGGTATACTTTTTTGAACTTTATACTTTATAAAGTTTCAAATCAAAATATTTATTTAGGGTTCAAGTTGCTATGGAGGGTGGTGTGGGTCCCAATTTTTTGAAGTTATTTTGGGAACATTTATCCAACATTGATAGCATGGAGGATCTTTTGGCTAATTAAATAGCTTTGCAATGCCTTCAATTGTTGTGAGAAAGTCTCACAGATTGTTTCTCATGTGTGGTGATTGGTGCTTGTGCGCTCTTTGGAGTTGCTTGGTGAGTTGATTTGAGATCTAGCTTGGTGATTTGGTGTGATAATCCAGCGAGGTGCTTAATTCTTTGCTCAATTTTTTTTAGATTCTCAACCCTTTTTTGCATTATTTCTTCCTGAAGTATTTTTAGAAGGCTTCATTTGTAGTATTTGGGAGTTTCTAATTGTTGTTGAAGGTTAATGTCTTTGTATTCTTGGAGATTTTTCATACTTGATTATGGGGTTTTCATTTCATCTTGTTGTGATTATGTTGAAAAGGGGAAACTATAAACAATGGAGATATTGTATCATAAAACATCTCGGATGGCTTCATTTGTTTCCAAATTTATATAATCTTGTTCCCCTTCCTGGTATTGATAGTAAGAAATATGGATGAAATTGAAAAAGGGATCATGTCCTAGGAGTTATTGCAACGCATATTGATGATGCGACTTTGAATGCTATTCATCACTTTGAGTGTTCTCATATTCTTTGGACTAAAATTTGGGAAATACATGGAGATCTTGATACTCAGTTATTCCCAGATGATCCTATTTCAGATTATCTTATGCCTCTTTATTTTTCAAATAGGATGTACCCTATGATCATGCTACTATGTAGGAGTTTGAAGTTTTGGAATACTCTGAATCTTCAGATGAGGATGATGAGGGTTATTCAAATGCTCCTTCTTCTCCATCAGGGATAGTTGATGTACCTTCACCTCCAATGATTCATTATTCAGATTCATTGATTGAGGCTCCTATCATTCTTGTTCAACAGAACCATTGATCTTGTGTTGATGATTCACTAAGCACTTCTAGTGATTCATTACAACAAGTATTTCATTGTCTTCCTGATTGGGATTCCTATTTTTTGGACATTGGTTCCTTGTTTGTGGAGTCTCATATTTCAGACTTGGAGGAAACATTTGAGGGTATATCCCTCATATTTGATGATAGTTGTGGTACAACTATTGCCAAACCATCTTTGTCTTTGGATATTGTTCAAAATCAGTTTCCAATGGTACCTTATTTGTCACCTTCTATTGTGATTGGGCATGTTCTTGATTGGTTCATGGCATCATCTTCTAACGTCTTGGGGACACATGAGTAGATTTTAGAGACATCATCATACATCTTCATGATTCTTTATTTCAATTCCTATCTGGAGTGGGAAGCATTCCTGCATTTTTACTTGGTTTTGTTTCTTCCAAAAGGGAGACAAGTTGTTTGTCGATATTGGATCACTTTTTGTCTTCAGGAACTTACCATTTTTGTAGGTGATTACACATTGTGGGGGGGATATATATTATCTCCCTTTCCCTCTTATGGGAAGGCTATTGATTGTATATATACATGATGTACGTAGTCCTTAGGGGGTGTGATTGAGTTCTCCTTCCATGCATCATTTTTTTTTTCTTTTCTCTATTTGGAGAGAGGTGTTTTCCCACAAGGTTTTTCTCCTTTTCTCTGATTGTGAGAGATTGCATTGTAAAGGGGTACCTAACATGGTTGTGTAGTCGAGACCCTTATTGCATCTTCATTTTGCATAATAATTCTCCCTAAGTTTGCACTTAAGGGGGGTGGTAGTGTGTTAAGTTTAATTTAGGGATAACTAGTTTTTCTCATAGGGTAGTTTTTCACTCGTTTGTGTTTTTCATAGCTTGAAAAGCCCCCACAACATGTAATTTTATCATCTCATTTTTTTACTCATTTTTATGGTGAAATAGCTTGTGTACTTCTCTCTATTCTGTGAAGGTTATTTTCTGCAGATGGTGCTCCTAAGAGCTGGATGAAACCAACAAGTACTTTAGAAAGCACCAAGGTAAAGTCAAACAGTAGTTTGAAAAATGAGGTAAAATGAAAGAATTCTACATCTGTAACATAGTCCTATATTGGGATAATACCCATAAGAGAAAGATAATTTTTTTTTAATGGCTTGTGGTTAGTGCCCAGCCAAATTAATAACATCCTTAGGGATAACATTTACAAGCTACAAACTATGACCAATTAAGATGTCTCTATACCCATTAATCAATAGTTCATAAAGAATTACTTCTATTCCTAGGCAGTCCTTGAATTTTCCCTATATATAATTAGTTTAGTTTTTTTTTTCTTTTTCTTTTTTCTATTGACTTTATTTATTGGTTTTCTATTCTATTTTGTGTCTTGTTACCCTTGTTTCTATTTTTCTTAGTATTTGGGCTCCCATTTTTGTCATTTTATTTGAATAAGGTGCTTGTTTATAAATGCCAATGGTATTATTTTTCTAAGTGATTTTATATAATATTCCTTTGATAAAGGATGGTTAAAAATAAACTTTTAGTTTCAAATATTGTTCGATTCCATATTTTCACTATTGTGAAAGAATATTGTTATGTTTTTTACATCTTAAAACATTATATAAAGATAAATATCTTATATACCTTAATTTTTCATTTAGTTGTTAGGCTTGGTTGTTGTTGCTAAGTATTTAGTGAAAAATCTAAATGTTTACTTTTGCTACTTTGATTCCTAACCTAGGAACAAAATTCATTTCTTGAAAATTGAGACAAGCTTGTCAAATATGATTGAAAAGACATATTAAAAAATAAAAAGGGAATTTAGGGAAATAATATCATAAGAAATCAACTAGATGGAGTGTTTAGATAACTCTACTAGGGTTGGGATGCTCAATTGGAAGTAGAGGTATTCTTTGGGTGGAATTGTAGTGATAAACTCATAGGGGCTATGGAAAGTTGACTAGTGGTGAGATAATTTCTATTTAGTTTTCAAAGGCTAGACCAATCTATGTATCTTATTTCTTGGTTTTTCATGAAAAGTTTCAACATACTAAAATAAAGGTAATGACTTGATTTGCACATACTTTTATTTTCTCAAATATCTATATCTATATCTATGTATAAAAGGTTGTGTTGGTATTTATATTGTTTTATGGTTGTGCCTTCATGCATTTGGTTTAGTCTATGAAATCAAATTTTCTAAATATTTTATTTTATCTTTGAAATTACCAAGAGATTTTCCCTACTAGAGTCCCCATTTGTTGTTCCTTGCATATACAACATATATGCCCATCTTTATTTTGGAAAAATGTGGACCCCCTTTTATTTTTATTTTGGCCATGTTCCCTAGTTTCTCTCATTCCTTCCCTTGGCCATTAAGAAATGTGATTTAATATTAGGTGATGATTGAATTCCATGTGTTTTAAAATTTTGGTCATTCATATGATGCTTAAACCATATGCCTTAGAAGTATTTCATAATTTTTAGTTTTTATGTGAAAATGTGGACTTATGAAGGATATCTAAATGCTTAGACCTCTTGAAGTCCCTTCCTTACCCAAAATCATTAAGAAGTGGAGCCTTACAAAAAATTGACACAAAAAAATACATCAGATGTATATAAACTAAATATGTAGTATTCATGTATATTTTTGCATCATTTTAATGAAATAAGGTAAATTATTAACAGGAACTTGGGGATGTAATTTTTTGAGCTTTTTATGTCTTATTAAAAATCTAGTTCATAAATGTTTTAAAATATTGGTGTCTAGTTCTTTATTTCAAGTTATTCCCTCACCCTGTTAATTTCTAGGCCCTTATTAACCATAATTTTGTGGAATTTCAAGGTGGATGTAGATATTATCCCTTTTAATTTAAACCTCCCATCCTCCTCTATTTTCCTACAAATATTTATAGACCAATAATTGACATCTTTGTGGGACCAATATATCTAAATGTGTCAACACATCCACTTCCTTAAACTACTTTCCTATTGGATGTCCCTACATTTTTCTAGAAGTGTTAAACCATTTATTATGAGTCACCATGTGGATACCTAATAGACATTTAACTATTTATCTCTATAAGTGAATCTAGACCCTGTTCAAATTATCAAAACTCCCTTTGATCCTATAGTATACTTGTTTTTGTAGATTTCCCATCTAGAAATTGACATTTTATTTCACATATCTAGTTCTAGTATCCTATCCCACACTAGATCCTTACAAAAGAGACTTCAATTTTCAACATGTATAATTTTTAGACTTCTTTCCTAGAAGTAATTATTTTTCCTTATTCCCAATATCTTAAAGTCCTTGGTATCCTCATAAGAGTATAGAAAAGGTGAAATTAACAAAGCATTTAACTTAGTAATTTTCATGAAGAGGATTTCCTTATGGAATTTTAATTGGGATGTAGATTTAATTTTCCCATTTTCATATCAGACCTTTTGATTTCTTTTTTTTCCCACGAGCTTAAGGAAAGAATAAATCCCTATTGTTTTCAATTTTATAAATTTAAAGTTTCCCATATCAATACACCTTTTCCATGACCTCAACTACTCTTTATTAACTATTTTTATATTTCAAAGTCAAAATTTTAGGCTTTCAACTATTTGGGTGCCTATTAGTTCTTTTGATCCTCAAACTATAATTCTTTTCACAATTTTATCTTTTAGAATGTTTTTACCATCCATTTTATAATACCTCCTTGTGGAATTATTTCCATAGAACCTATAACTTTTGATCCCCAACACTTTGCACTAAATTATTTTCAGGATCACTAGTCTAGCCTAATCCTTACCTACATTACTTGAATTAAGAGTAATGAAATATACCTAATAGATAATATCATATCCTTGCATATATTATAGGATCATAATTTTGGTCACCCATCTCTATCTTTCCTTTGAGTATAGGTCATGGCCTATCTCTAATTATTGAACTCTAACACTTCATGAAAAGTTACCTTTTGTACTCACAAGTTTGGACTCACTTTAGGATCTATAAATTTAAACTTCTTGTCTCTAAAGTTTGGATTCCTCTTGAATATCCACTTGAATAATTTTAACTTGTTAAAGGCACCAACAAAGATCTCTAGTGGATTTTGAAGAACCTAATTGTACCACTACACTTGACCATTTCCAACCTCACAAATATCCAGTTCGCCTCCATGTTTCAATCAGGTAAATTATAAACTAAATGATTTTCCAAAAGGTGCACTAAATGTTACCATTTCCTTTTATCTCTTGGAACCCCAACTGATATCCATAAGAGGTCATCCATTTCCTCTACTCTCCAAATTATTGATAGAAATTATCTAGGTTATCAATTTTAAAATTCCCATAAAAATTAAAAGGACATATGAACCTCTTGTAAATCCTATCAATTTAAACTCATGTAAGATTTGATTTAATTATTGTAATAAAATCTAATGAATTTGTATTTTAATTTTGTAGGATTTGAGTGGGAAAAGTGTTATCTATAACACTTTAAGATGACATTAATGCATAGTGGTTACAAATATGATCCAAAGGATTTTGAAATGAATTTATTGCCATAATTGACCCCTAAAACTACCAAAATTTCTTCCCACATGTAAAAACTACGTTGACATATAAAAAAGTGAATGACATGTAATTGAATGCCAAAATTAAGAGGGAATTCATGTCAACGTTAATGTGATGTAGGGCTTTAGCTACCAGAGGGATTTTTACATTTCTCTAGGAACTCAAACACGTGGATTTCATGAGATTATTCCATGCCTTCCATTTCACCTTAACATATCTATCTACATTGACTTAAATTCACTAAATTTGCATAGTTGATCAAGAAGATCAATCTAAGGCATCAAAGCCCATTGAAGATGTTGTCTTCCTCTATAAATGCAACAATTTTTTTTTTTTAAAAGGTTGTATTATTTTTCTTCAAATTAAGGGTTGTTGGATATTATTGTATATAAACTACGGATCTAAAAATTGCATTACAAACTTTTATGGAAATTATTGATAATAGTGAAACCTATAAAAAAAATTCATATTTACTTCATGGTTTCCAAGCATTTACTTGTACTATTTATTTTGTATATATGAGTTTCACAATTATTTGATGATTTTTCTATTCATAGAACTTGTAACTCACTATCAATAAGCTATTTGATGTTGTTAGTATCAAAATTTCCTTATATTATTTTAATGCATCTTGTTAAAGTACAGTAGTGTTGGGTGTTTGATGATTTTTTATAATATTGACCTTTTAAGATATAATTGCTCTTACAATATTGTGATTTTGTTTATTTAAGAGTCAAAAAATAAAATTATCTAATAACTTGCTCACATGTTGCAATGAAATTTCCTAACCTAGGTTATCTCTAAACCATTCTCTTTCTTCCCTTTTCTCTTGCACTTTTCAATTTTTTTGGTTAGTTTAGGAATAGTATCACCATTATAATATTATTACATATTTGATGAATAATATTACCTTCATTACTAAAATCATATTGAAGTTAGTTCAATAATTGTGTGATATCATGCATCTCACTAACAAACTAATGCAAATTAGGATATAATAGTGTAAGAGAGGGGGACCACCGTGTGCAAGACCCCAGGTCACAAAGGGTCAAGACACGAGAGGATGCCCTAACTTACCTCAGCTAAGTGTAATGTTAAGAAATACGAGATGAGCGTAACAAGGACCATGAGGCCTCTCAGTTACTCTACAGACCTGAAACACAAGAAGGGGCTAGGTGAGCCAATTTTTAGGTGTAACACTACACCTTAGGTAGCTCTATGTTCAAGGATGAAAGCACAGTCTCTAGATGTCAGTGTGGTGCAATGGCATCTCAAAAGTGTGCTAGCATCCATACGACCAGACAACAGTAAAGATGAGGTCAAACTAGTAAAACTAGCTAACAACCCAACGAACTAATTAAAGGGCAAAAATGATGTGATTAAGTAAATGAAATACTCTCTAATATTATATAGCAAATATGCAAGAGTGAAGAGAGTAAGGAGGATCTCACCAAGGAATTCGTATGCCAGCTAATCTCCTGAGAAGCACATAATCCTACACATAGAAAGAGAGGAGAATGTTGAGAGGCTGTATAGGGTTCTACCTCAGTCAAACCCCTGTTTAGGTGTTCCCACCTCCACGAATAGCCAAGGAAATGAGATAAAGGAAATAATCTAGTAAAAAGCAAAGAAGCACTACAAAACAATGTTATGCTACTCAATCAAGTGATAGAGGAGAGGAAAGGGAAGCTTACCACCTCCACCAAGAGCACTCAAGGATGCTTGGGGGAGAATATGTGAGTACTCAAGCCTGTGATACAATGGCGTGGTCCCAAACTTGCTCTACCGAAGTGATGAAATGTTGCTTTGGCTGCAATGGAATGCTTGAATGCTTGCAGTGAGTGAAAGTGAGCTTGTGGAGTGATATAATGAGTGCTTGAAATTGTCAGAAAGTTTGTGAATGAAGTGAAGAAGTTGAAATGCATATGGAAGGAGTGAATATGAAGAAGAGATGAAGAGAAATGACCATATTCAGGTTGGTCGGTTGAAGGGGGCGTTACAACTTCACCTCCAATGAGAAGAGTAATGCCTCTATAGGTTCAACCACAAGAATCTTCTAGGGACGTAAGCATGTCGTACGAACGTCTACACGTCGTGCGGGCATCCTTGACAGAAACGCCTCCACTGATGCTCAAAATAGGTGCCAAGTGGGATGCATGCAGTGGGCTTAGGTGGAATTAAGCCTCCAAGCTTGGTTTTCTAAGGTGGATAAAGGAAAAAAGGGGATTTGCACATGGGGTGCAAATTAACTCGTATACAAATAGATTCTGGTTATGAACATTGTAGTGTATCTATATTTTTTATCTATCCCTCATTTTATGAGTTTGACAAAGAACTTGTAAAGCCCTTTTGTCTTACTAGACAAATATAGTGAACAAATAAGATGTTTTATAGGCCAATATCTAATCAAAAGGAAGCTTTGGGTTATCGTTTTACATATCAAATATTTTTTTCCTTTTAAGAGAGGTGAAATTATTTAGTCCTTCATCTAAGTTGGTGACCATATCAAAATTCCTCTCAATAGGTTGGATTTCAAAATATGAATAATATGATGTTTGGTAGGTTTAGCTTAGATTTGACTCTCAATTAAAGATTGTTGGCTATGGAAGAGTCTTGATTCAATTCCTTGATGGAAAAGTGAATGGAGTCAATGGAGTAAAACATATCCATAATTCTCCATGGAACCTTATTTATGTAAGTAAATATTATGATTTAAGTTTGTAGGCTTTTCTCTTGAGTGAAGGATTCAAGATGATGAGAGAGACTAATGTGCTTGTTAATAGTGTCCATTTAGGAACTCTGTTTTAGTTTGATGCATGGATATTTTAATTTAATAAATATTTTATTCCTATAGTGAATGATCTACAAAATCTACATGTTCGCCATTAGAACTAGAAATAAAGAGGAGTCTTTTATCTTCTTTTAATGGTCATGCTTTAATGAATAAGATAACATTTGAGAAGAAAATGTTATGGAAAAAAGGATGGGGATAGATAGTTGAGAAGAGTCTAAGGGACCTAAATAATAAAAAAATTATTGATGAATTAAAATGATTATAATCTTGAATATTATTTTTGTGATCATTGTCTATATGGAAAATAAACTCATATATGATTTTAGTCTAGTTCTCATAAATATTCTAGGGTGTTAGACTTAATTAATTCTATTGTATATAGCCTTATTAATGTTCCATTGATTTCTAAATTTAATTGATGACTATAGTAGAAGGACATGGGTATATATTTATAGAAGAAATCTAAATTCTTTAATCATTTTAAAGAGTTTAGAGTTCTTTTGGAGAACCATATTAGTAGGAAGGTTAAGATTTTGATAATGGTGCCATGTTTTGTTTAATATATTTTGATAGATTCTATAAGTATCACAAGATAGAGAGACATAAGGAAACTCCATACACCCCTTAGTAGAATGGAATTGTAGAAATAATGAACATGATATTCATGGAGAGGGCTAGGAGTATGCTTAGTTGGTTTGGTTTAGTTTAAATTATTTGGGTAGAAGAACTTACCATGGTTTTCTATTTGGTCAAAATGCCTCTTACATCAACCCTTATTGAGAAGACACTTATGAATATTTGTTGGAAAAAAATCATTTAGACATCTTCAATTATTTAATTGTGATTCATGCACATGTGGCTATAGATAAATGATATAAATTGGAGAATAAGGCTATAAAATTTATCCCTATTGACTATAACATGAGTGTAAAAAGGTACAAGCTTTGGGATTTATGGATCTTTTTTTATATAATAGAAATATTATAATTGGAATTTAGTCAAATATTAACCACAATATTGCAACTAGAGAAGGATGAAAAGGAATATGTATTTTAAATACCCTCAAATCCCAATAAGGTTGAACTAGAAGCACATGAAGAAGTTAAGAAAGGAGGAATTAGATATTTCAATTTTTTTAAGAGGAGGTGGAAGCTCCACTTCAACTCTCGAGGAGGTATTGTTGGAATAACTATAGCCAAACTAATATTTACCATTTTAATTGGGGGTGTATTTTTTCTTTGATTAATAATGTAGATGAGCCTAGAACTATGAAGGTGAAATTAGATATGGATGATGTAGAGTCCTAGATAGTTTCCATGAATGAGAAGATGGATGAATTAAATAAAAATGACACAGTATACCTAGTATCTTTACTTAATGGATGGAAACCATTGGATTAAAATTAGTTTAAGGAGGAAATATTAATTAAAATAACAATACTGAAAAGTATAAGGAAAGATTAGTTATGGATGGTTATTCCTAGGTTAAGGGAATTGTTTATAGTAGTATTTTCTCTCTAGTTGTTAAGTTGGAACCTATTTGATTCTTATTATCTATAGTAGTATATTTTGATAATTTGATTGAGAAAATGGATGTGAAGATAACTTTCCTTTATGGTGTTTTCTAGGAAGAAATTATATGACACAATCAAAACACTAGATTGAATGAGGTAAGGAAAGAATAGTTTATAAGGACTTAAGAAATATCTTGGGATTTGGTACCAAAATTTTAACTTCTTTGTGTTGGGATTGGGGTTTCTAACATCCAAATTAAATATCACTACATATATTATAATATGGATATTGATCATTTCCTTGTTATCACATTATATATTGATGATATGATATTTTTTAGTACTAGTAAGGGTATGATTTATGAAATGAAATATCAAATTTTAACATAGATTGAGATGAAATGCTTTTGGGGATGCTAGGTTCATATTGGGAATGTATATTAGAAGATATAGAGCTAAAAATATTTGGTTAGGCTAGAGAAATTATGTGAACTTGGTGTTAGAAAGATTCAACATGAAAACTTGAAAACCATTGCACATGTTCCTTTTTTAACAGGGATGGATTTATTTGTAGAAATTTTTTCAAATTATCCATGTGAGATGGAGGATATAGGTAGAGTAAATTATTCTACTACCATTGGAAGTTTATGTGGGAGTAAATGGTGACTCCCCAACACCCCTAAGAATAGCTATGACCAAAACCACTTCCACAAGAGAGAGAATGACAAGAAAGCTTGCTTCACAATTTAAGATTGAATATTGGTTGAATATGATACAAATTTACATGAGATTCCTTGCTTATAAAGGCAAGGATGAGAGATAGGATTAGACAAGATCATGGCAAGTGTCTTAATCCTATTACATGAGACAACTAACTACCTCTAGAGGAATTAAGAAATATAGCTAGATAAGTTCTATAAAAGCCAACTAAGACTTCTAGAAATGATCTTATATCCTAAGGGTATGTGCAAGATCATTATGGAAAAAATAGGCCCTTAAGTGGTGAAAAATTTAGAAAAATCAGAGTTAGGCAACTTGACATAAAAATTTGAATAAGTTATCTATATTATTTCAAAAATATGTAACAATAGAATATGTAGAAAATTGAATGTAGTTTCTAAACTACTGGGTTTATTTATTTATTTTTTAAATCTATTTGGTGAAAATTTAAATTTCAATGTAGTAGTACTTAAATTTAAGGGAAAAAATAAGAAGTAGGTGTCTGTTTGACCACCCTAACCACAATAAAATTATAATATTTTTTTATAAGATTTTAGATATAAGTAGAGGACTCATGTCTCAATGTGATGCATATTTT
Source organism: Sequoia sempervirens (assembly GCA_007258455.2). Lineage (NCBI taxonomy): Eukaryota > Viridiplantae > Streptophyta > Pinopsida > Cupressales > Cupressaceae > Sequoia > Sequoia sempervirens. The sequence continues at coordinate 389,776,884 of VDFB02270651.1, read as the reverse complement.
TTGTAGTTTTTTCCAATTAAATAATTAATTATGATTTTTTTATTACAACTTTCAAAAAATATAAAAAATTGTATGTCTAGCCACCTTAACTTGGCCAAAACTTCATGAAATTCATTTTTTTTAATCCTATAGTATGCAAAGCATAGAATGTGACAGATGTTTCAAATTCAAAAAATGTGATACCTTTTGAAAACTATAGATGTTTTTCAATTAGCCTATCAATAAGGACTTTAGTCATAATTCAAATAGAAAATGAATAATAATTATTTATTAAATTCAAAGTAAAACATAATTTATATTGGTTGAAAGCTAAGAATCTCCTTTAGAAACCATTTTTGTTTCATCAATTTTGGGTAAAAAAAATCGTTAGCCACATGGTTCATCATATCACTTACATATCGCCACTTTTTGGCCCATCATGATCCTACACATACCCATAAACTTAACCATGTGAATATGTTCCCTAATTACCTAGTGAGTGAATTAGCTAGGTACAAGACAATTATTTACACCAACAGCCCCCCTTAAGTGCAACTTAGGGAGAAGATTATTATGCAAACTATGCAAAGACTATGACTATGGGTCCCGGCTACAAGGCCATCAAGATGCGATCAACTTGAACAATTTTGTACCTGCTAAAAATAAAATGACTATCGATGCTGAGGTAAGCTAACAAATTAGTGTACTTGTCCAATTACATAAGAATAGGACCATTGATGATAAAGGATGCAAATGTACACTGACGATCTAGAGGATGCTGATGCTCCCAAATGACCAATACGATGACAGATTTAACTATGAAGTGCAAAAAACTACAGATGGCTATGACATAATTGTCAACCAATCCAATAATAGACTCTATGGAAAGAAGGTAAGGGTACCAGTATATGCCCATGGAATATTCCAAAGGGCCTGCAAAAAACAAATAAAACCCCAACTATATTTGCCCAGAAAATATACAAATATCCTGAAATAATTTTTCCCCAAAATTATCAACAAAATACCATAAAAATATTTTTCAAAATATTTTTTTGTGAAAATGGAAAAATCGTACAGCTTGGAAGGTTGTTCCAGGAATTTTTTTTTACCTCAAAAACAACTTTACCCAAATGGATGAATTTATAGGAAAAATTCATCTGTAGAACCTTTTGATCTTAACCATGAGGTTAATGAGACCCCAATCTACACCCAACAAAAAACTTCAAGCCAACACAAAACTCTCAGATCTAGGAAGGAATCTACAACACCTAGAGCTCTAATACCATGTGGAAGTAAATGGTGACTCCCTGACACCCCCAAGAACAGTTGTGACCAAAACCACTTCCACAAGAGAGAGAATGGCAAGAAAGCTTGCTTCATAATGCAAGATTGAATATTGTTGAATATGATACAAATGTACATGAGATGCCTTGCTTATAAAGGAAAAGATGAGAGATAGGATTAGACAAGATCATGACAAGTGTCTTAATCCTAGTACATGAGACAACTAACTACCTAGGAATTAAGCAATATAGATAGATAAGATTAGTTCTAGAAAAGCCAACTAAGACTTCTATCAAGAATCTTATATCCTAAGTAAACTTAACCATGTGAATATGTCCCCTAATTACCTAGTGAGTGAATTAGCTAGGTACAAGACAATTATTCACACCAACAACTTAATGCATGATGTTGTCTATACCAAAATAGATATTACCAAAGTAGTGGGAGTCCTTAGCTATTTCATTGCTGATCTTGAATGAGTAAATTGGTATGCAATGAAGGTAATATTCAAATATTTGTGATGTGTCTTTGAGTAATCTATTTTTTACCACAGTAATTCTAAAGAGGAAAAATTCTTAGTTTTATAAATATGAATTTATGGATTCACATTGAGTAGAGGATGTTGATTGAAAGAGATGAACCCATTTATATGTTCTCACTATGTTTGGTGATGTTACCAGTTGGAAGAATAGGAAAAAAGTTGTCCTCACGTTGTGTATGAAGGAAGTAGAGTACATAGAAGATACTAATGTGTGTAAGGAATCCATGTAGGTTATAATTTTTTGTTTGAATGTGGGGTTAAATCCAAGACCTATTATAGTTATATGTGATTTTTAAAGTGTCATATATCTAGTAAAGTACTCGACATTTCATGAACATATGAAGAATGTTGATTTCTAGTAACATTTTTGATAATGTGGTAAAGGATGGTAGGGTGATTTTGGAAAAAAATAGCTCTCCAAAACATTGTAGATGTATTGGTGAAGGTAGTAAGAAAATAAAAGTCAATTTGGTGTTATGAGTACATATGTCCCCTTAACTTGTAGAAATTAGTTCATACATGTTTATAATTATGTTCCTCTTCAAAAGTTTTTAACAAGAATGTGAGGAAATGTTTCTCAACCTTGCTCCTAATTTTGAGAATATCAATAATGAAATTTTTAGACTATATAATAGAAATACTTTATTTCTAGGCTATAGAGTTTTTTTTTGGCCAAAATAAAAAATTTAGGCTATTTGACATCACTTATAAGTATGTTTGATGCATATATCTATTTGATCTATACAATTTAAATAAATGGAGGCTTCACTCTAGAAGTTGAGCCTCCCACATTGAAATATAAAGAAAACATGACACACAAAAGTATTGTAAGATGGGGTTCACTTGTTGAAAAACTTATTATACACATTACTAATAATCATGATGAATATTTGAATATAGGTAATTCTAGAGAAAAAAACCTAAGCTACTGAGGGGATTATGGTGAGATTAAATGGAAGTTGGAAGGAAAATATTAATTTTATCTTGTGGATTCGTCTTGGATTTGGGTGTTGGATTTCTAACTAGGGTTTTTGGCACCACATTTCAAGTGGGTTCTAGCTCATGGTTTTTTAATTACCATTTGATGGCTTGTTGTATTATTTTTCCTATTTATTAGGTTCTTGAGATGTAGGTTTTAATAGTGTGTTTTGCAGGTATTAAAACATGAATATAGGACAAGATCTTATTCACATTCATCACATGAAGAATATGATTATGAAAAAAATAATTATGAAACTAACTACTACAAAAAAAATAAATGTATAGGAAATAAAGTGGGGAATAGTTACCTTGAATGAACCTTGCTCAAGTGATTGTCTCCACAAAGTGAACTCAAATATAGTTCCTCAAACTAAATTAACATAACAGTAACTGAAAGGATCTAATTGCATAATTTAAGATATCACAATCCAAAGAGATTTTTTTAGAATATCTTATTCATAAGATCATGATTGAGAAAAAAAAAACATTATTTGTGTAAAAAACAAAAAACTAACTAAACAAATTTATCTTCTATATTCTCTATTCCAACCAACTAACTAACTCAACCATCGAACCATTCATATAGGTGTGAGGGAGTGTTATTAGAACAAGGAATCAAAAAAAAAAAATAATCATACAACACCACTCCCTACAAAATAAAGTGTGATAAAGTCTGAGTAATTAAAGCACAACTAAAAAGGATGAAGAATTGATAAAGGACCGTAACTCTTGCTATAATGGTTTTAAACTAAAATGTGGATTGTAGAAAATTCACGCTAAATTCCCAATTGTAGTAGAATCATTCTCCTTCAGTGGCTTTATTAAATGATGTGATGATTCACATCAATTCTGACAAGTAGACGCCTCCATTTATGGAATTGTTGCATTCTTCTAACTTACCTTGCATCGTTGCTGGAATCCCTTTTGGCTATGGGCTATAGTCTACTTGCTATAACTCCTTATCTGCAAATATTTAGTTCACACAACATGTGCACAATACTAATAACTAGAATTTAAACACAGATATTCATTGCATTTGATACATATCAACATATTAGCCATGTAATACCTATCATATCATAATCATATTTCCATATACTTTAAACTAGGTCCAAGTGTGCATTATCATCATAGAAGATAATGATGTTTTTGAGATATATAGGAAATTTAAATGTTTGAAGGTGTCTAAAAGCATGTATTAGAATAACATAAAACTAACTAATAGTAGGACTCATCACAAGCTGCAAAGGGTTTTTTCCTAGTTACTTCACATGGTATCCACCTCTTCTTGTAGTTTATTTCTCTCCATCAAAGTCTCAATTGCAAACTTAGGCTCATCAACCTCTGTCTCCAATACATAAGTCATTGTGTTATGGTATAATTTTTTGTGTATTTTTCCTTCTAATTTTAGGGTAGAAAAATGTATCCCTCTACATTTTCACACTTGTTTGGGCCTTCCTTGCTAAAAGTGGGCTTCTTTATGCCTTATTTGGTCCTATCTTCCATCGACGCACCTTATGCAATGCATCTTTTCGAGGATAATCCTAACATATATCAAATGACCAATGATAATTTAATGGATTTTGATTTTATGTCCCATATTTAGTGATTTGGAATTCATACGCCACCTTAGATGTATGGGTCTCGCCTAGGTTTTAGATTTTGGATCTGAATTCAACATTAAACTTAACATTTCTTGAAATTTGTGTCCCAAGCTTAGCCTACTAGGACTCATATGCCATAACTGGCATATGATTCCCACTTAGCTGGGACCTAATTTTAAATTCACTTCTTGGTAGGATTCTACTCTCCTAGTTCTGGTGTTGGCTTGTAGTGTTGCAATTTCAGGAAATTTGACATAAATAATTAAAATACAAGGTTATTTCACATATTTTCTCCTAGAAAGTTTACAAGTCATCTAGAAATTCAAGTATTCATGCATTAGAGAAAATTGGAGATCACAAGAGTTTACAAAATCTTTCAAGAGCATTCAAAAGTTGATTATCAAGCATTTTGGAGGATTATTCAAGATTCAAGCATCATGTCAAAGTCATCATGCATCATGTTCATTTTTGAGCTAACATTTGTGGGTATGTGCAGGATCATCATGGAAAAATAAGGCCCTTAAGTGTGGAAAAAATAGGCCCTTAAGTGGCGAAAAATTTAGAAAAATCAGAGTTAGGCAACTTGACATAAAAAATTGAATAAGTTATTTATATTATTTAAAAAATATGTAAGAACAGAATCTGTAGAAAATTGAATGTAGTTTCTAAACTACTAGGTTTATTTTTAAAAAATATATATTTGGTGAAAATTTGAAATTTCAATGCAGTAGTACTTCAATTTCAAGGAAAAAAATAAGAAGTAGGTGTCTTTCTAGCCACTCTAACCACAATAAAATGATAATATTTTTTTATAAAATTTTAGATATAAGTAAGGAATCATGTCTAGATGTGATGCATATTCTTTTGTAATTTTTTTCCAAGTAAATAATTAATTATGAATTTTTTATTACAACTTTTAAAAAATATAAAAATCTCGTAAGTCTGACCACCTTAACTTGGTCAAAACTTCATGAAATTCATTTTTTTTAATCCTATATTATCTGAAGCATAGAATGTGACACATGTTTCAGATTCAAAAAATGTGATATCATTTGAAAGCTATAGATGTTTTTGAATCAGCCTATCAATCAGGACTTTTGTCATAATTCAAATAGAAAATGAATAATAATTATTTATTAAATTCAAAGTAAACCATAATTTATATTGGTGGAAAGCTGAGAATCTCCTTTAAAAACCCTTTTTTTTAATCAATTTTGGGTAAAAAAGAGTTGTCAGCCACATACCCTACACATACCCATCATATCACCACTTTTTGGCCCATCACGATCCTGCACATACCCTTGTGATCTAGGTTTTTATGATTCAAGCAAGCATTCAAGTCAAGATCCATCTCCTTCAATTAATAGTCAATATCCACATTCATGCTAGCCATTACTTACAAGATTGCAACCTTTATTCCAAGGGTTTGGTAAGTTGCAAAATTGCATATTTGTTCATTCACAATTCCTTAATTATATTTCTATTAATTTCAAGGTTTGATTACCAAAACGGGGTTCAACCAAGGGAAAACCATATCTACTAATAAAACAACATTTTTCCCTCTCTTTGTTGACATGTGATTTGCATATCTAGGTTGAAGATCCATTGAAGAGCAAGATTGGAGAAAAGTTGTCAAGTTGCTAAAGTTGTCACCTTACTTGCAAGATCACAGAAAGTCACCTATAGGTTGCAATTCAGTGTTTGAGAGTCATAGATTTGACAAGAGAGAAGCTACAAGAGAACATTAGAGGATATCAGAGTTTCAGATCAACCTTGATATTGGGAATAAATCACCACTTGTAGCATACGAGTCCCTGTATAGTTGATTTTAGACATTTCCCATAGATCCTGATTTGCCAGTTCCAGATTCTAGTTTTTGTCAGAAATCCTAATCTGGGACTAAATCGCCCCTATTGGCATATGAGTCCTAGTGTATATTAAAATTAAAAAAATTCAGGATTTCAGACCTTGTTCTGATCTTCTTCAGTCTTCCATGTGCCCCTCTTTATTTTCTCAGTTCATTATTTTTATTTTCAATTTCTTATCTTGAGTTGCATAATTACATCTACATACCATTGCATTTCATTCTTTCCAAACCCTTGTTTGGTAGTGAACCCCCTTTGTACCTTTAATCAAACCCTAGCACACCTTATTGTAGATCTCATTCCCTAATTTCATCCCTTGATTGAGATCTCTAAGGTATCCTTGAATGAAACTTGTGGGAAATTGGTGGTTCTATCTCCTAAAACATTGAGCGACAATTTTCTTCATTTCATTTTGGTGAACCTAGCCTTTAGAACACCTTATTTTTTTATTTTTAGTGCATCATAGACCTAGATATAGCTTACATTAACTTTGCATTAGGTCTTGCATTAATTAATTTGCATCTAGGGTTTCTAAATCTTCCATTAGTGAAAGTGCATGGGTATGTGCAGGATCATCATGGAAAAATAGGCCCTTAAGTGGTGAAAAATTTAGAAAAATCAGAGTTAGGCAACTTGACATAAAAATTTGAATAAAATATCTATATTATTTCAAAAATGTGTAAGAATAGAATATGTAGCAAATTAAATGTAGTTTATAAAATACTAGGTTTATTTAAAAGGAAAAAAAATCTATTTGGTGAAAATTTGAAATTTCAATGCAGTAGTACTTAAATTTTAGGGAAAAAATAAGATGTAGGTGTCTTTTGACCACCCTAACCACAATAAAATGATAATATATTTTAGATATAAGTAGAGGAATCATGTCCTGATGTGATGCATATTTTTAAGAGTTTTTTTCCTTTTAAAAAATATAAAAACTTGTATGTCTGACCACCTTAACTTGGTCAAAACTTCATGACATTCATTGTATGTCTGACCACCTTAACTTGGTCAAAAAAATTTATTACAACTTTTAAAAAATATAAAAACTTGTATGTCTGACCACCTTAACTTGGTCAAAACTTCATGACATTCATTTTGTTTTAATCTTATAGTATCTGAAGCATAGAATGTGACACATGTTTCAGATTCAAAAAATGTGATACCGTTTGAAAGCTACAAATGTTTTCCAATCAACTTACCAATTAGGACTTTAGTGATAATTCAAATAGAAAATGAATAATAATTATTTATTAAATTCAAATAAAGCATAATTTATATTGGTGGAAAGTTGAGAATGTCCTTTAAAAACCCTTTTCATTTCATCAATTTTGGGTAAAAAGAAATTCGTTAGCCACATACCCTACACATACCCATCATATCACCACTTTTTTGGAAAATGCATATAGGTTGCATTTTTTCCTCTTGCATCATGTAATTTCACTTAAACTCTATAATTGCACATTATCTAGACATCATTCTAACCAAAAAACCTAACATTCACTCATATTTTTTTGAAATTATTGTAAAAACCATAATCTGGAACTCATACACCCCCTGAGTGATGTAGTCCAAGTACAAGTGGTTTTTCCTGATTTCTAGGTATTTTGTGTTGACTATTTATCAACATTTAAACCCTTGAAAAACCTTGATTGGGACTCATACAATCCTCTGGGTGAAATAGTCTTGAATCAAACCCAAAACTACATTTTACAACATTAAAAACTCTATTTTTGTGTTTCAATTTGCTATTGTTATATTTTTGTTTCATTTTATTGAGTTTCTATTTCATTAATTTCATTGCATCTAGATCAATTTCATTTGAAATCAAATTAGACAATATCATTTATCTTGTTTTCATTGCATTCATTGATTATCCCTTGCATGAGCTTTACAACTTAGTGTCCTAATGCTAATACTATCTAGTAAGAAAAAGTTTGATACTCATGTTGTCCTATGATAGAACAATCATCATGGATCTTGGGTTATCTAGCTCTTTAACTACTAGTGTTGACACTAGTTCACTAAGTATGGACCATAATAGTAACAAATATTTTCCTTCAAGTAGTGTGACAATCATTAAAACAATGGTTGTCAGTATTCCGTAAGAAAACATAATCCAAATCCATGAAGACTTAGCAAACCTACAACATCAACTAGGTACTGAAAACATTTCCACCACTACCATTCGTACCATGGATAACATACATCACATGATTGAAAGTGAATAAGGAATATAAATTGTGCATAACTTAGCTCATATTTTTAGAAAACATTGAACCAAAAAGAAAATAGGGGTGTGGGAATCCCACTAGTCTACTTTTGTCATTCAATTATGTCCTAGGAACGCTAATTGGATTGACTATCAACCTCACAAGGTGAGTCAATTCTCAACAAGGAAGACCTAGGAGGGGGTTATTTAAGATTTTAGGGGTTCACCACCAAGAAAATGCTTGGAAAAGACAAATAATCATTCAACTCACAAAACTTAACAATGGAAGCTAAATGATGAGTGCAAATGATGAAATTATGCAACAACAAGTTAGGATGTGTGTACTTGGGAAGTTTGGAAATGTGAAAAGGATTCTAGAAATGCAAAGAAGTTTTCAAAAAGTGCTATGGAGGACAAAGATTCCCTTGCTATTGTCTTAGTCCCACTGCTATTTTTTGAGGTAGATGCAAAATCTTCAGATGTCAGAACCATATCTGAAATAATTTCTGAAAAATACCCTTGGGAGGACTAAGATGCCCTAGGTGGTGACTTTGTCCCTTTCAATTTTTTTGAAAACTTCAAATGTGGTCCTAAGGCTTGATGTCTACTCTTCCTTCTTCTCTAATCTAAAGTTCTAAATCTTCTAAATTTGACCTATAGGCGAGTTTCTGTGAAGATGACAACTTTGCAATTAAACTTTGCAACTTTGCAACTTTGTACTTCAAATGATCTTCAAGTCTTCAACCTAAATCTTCAATCACAAACACATAAGAGAGGAAAAAATTGTTGATTGTTAGTAAATGGGGGTTTTCCTTGGTCAAAGCCCTTGTTGGTAAGTAAACCTTGAAATGAAATGAAATGGAGGGAAATGATGAATGAAAAACATGTAATGTTACAACTCACCAAACTATTGCTATAAGGTGCTGCAAATGTGCTTGAAATGGCTGCAATGGATGTGGTTCTTGACTCTTGCTTGAAAGATATAGATCTTGCATAAAAAACTTGCTTGAATCATAAACCCTACATCACAAATGTTAGCACAATAACAAACACAACAATATCCTTGATATGATGCTTGAATCTTGATGTTGGCTCCAAAAACTTGATGAAATGCTCTTGAATGCTCTTGTGATCTCAATTATGCTATGATGAATTCTCTCACAAAAGACTTGTTTTAAAATGAATGAGTGAACCTTGTATTTATACTTATCCATGCTTAATATCCCAAAACTACACCACACCAAGCCAACATATGAATTCATTAATTAAAGGAGGCTAAATATCCCCATAATTTGAAATTAAATCCCAAAAATACCTTAAGGGGGACTAAGATTCCCTAGATGGCATCTTAGTCCCAAAGCATGAAACTTGGGGTACAAACTCCAAAAAAGGATAAGTCACACTTGAAATTAGGTTCCCAAGACCTTTGGGGGACAAAGATGCCCTGGGTGGCATCTTAGTCTCGATCCAAAAATCAGGGATACTTAGACATAACCATTAAATTATCATTTATTCATTGATGTTTTTTTGGATTAGCCATAAAAAGATACAGTTCATTGGGCTTGTGGATGCAAAAAAGGACCAATTAAGACATAAATAAGGATAAAAAAAGCAAGGCGAGCCGAAACAAGTGTGAAAATGCAAGGGTATACATTTTCCTACACTATATTTAGCCCCCACTTTAGTGAGAGGATGAACTTGCTTCAAGCTCACACTAAAGTAGCCAGCCATGCAATCAAGAGGGGTTCAAATGTATAAATTCTAGTAATATAGGATGACAATAACCAAGATGGTGGCCAAGCCCCCAGGATCAAGATCCTATGGAAAAGCAACATAAGTACAAAGGAACACACTTGCAACTTATGTATGAAGCCATAACCAAATTGCAAACATACACCATCAAAGATAGAAAAAGGAAAAGGAAAAATAAAAATGAAATGGATCAAGCTTTGACTAGTTGTCCAACACATTGTGGACTGGGTCTAGGTTGTTTATCCAAAAAAGGTTTTCAAGTGGAACACACTATCTAGTATGCAAACAAAACACATGCTCACAAGGGCTGGTGAAGCTAATTGTCACTAGGTGAGCCCCAGGGAGTTCATATGAACATCATACCCCCATGACTATGATAAGGACAAAAATAAAATGCACACTCACAAGGGCTAGTGAAGGTAGTTGTTCACTAGGTGAGCCCTAGGGGACCATATGAAAGCCATACCTCCATGACTTTAATAAGGTACAAAAGAGAAAATGCATGCTCACAAGGGCTAGTGAAGCTAGTTGTTCACTAGGCGAGCCCGAGGGGGACATATCAAAGCCATACCTCCATGAATTTAATAAGGAACAAAAGAGAAAATGCACACTCAAAAGGGCTAGTGAAGCTAGTTGTTCACTAGGTGAGCCCTAGGGGGCCATATCAAATCCATACCTCCATAACTTTAATAAGGCACAAAATGCAATGCAAAAAGAAAGAGGGATGTTCAAATGGATTTTTCTTAGTTCATGCAAGGTCTTAATCTTAGGGGATATCATTCCTAATGTCTCCAAGAGAGGGCCAATCAAAGTATAAAAGATTCACAACTTAGGGGATGCAGTGTGTCGCATCATCACTAAGAGGAATGTAATATTCTAAGATAGATCATTATCTTGAGGGAAATTAATCCCAAAGTCACCACAAAGAGGAAAACACATCGCATGAAATAAGAAAATCACATCAAGGAACATGAAAAGGAAAAATACAAATGAAATCATTCCAAAATAATACCAATGTATGCCCCCGGTTTAAAGAAATTTCCAACACCATGCTATGAGCAATTACTTTAAAATAGCCAAAAATGAAAAAGGAAAAGAGGGTTTCCCCCAAGAAATACATAAGGGATCTATGTATTTGGGGTAAGTATTTGTCTTTGATGCAATGATATCAAAGAGCTCAGAATAGTCATCATTCCCCAAATACACATACAACTGGAAGAATGGCACAAAGAGAGCAAAAACAAAATGAAAATACTTTTGGGTCAAAATGGAAGAGACCTAGGGTGTCTTGATGCCTTGTGTCATCCCCAAAAGGAAAAAAAAGAAAAAGAATACAAATAAAAGTAAAAGAAAAGATAATGAAAAATATTTTGGGTCAACATGGAAGAGACATAGGGTGTCTTGATGCCTTGTGTCATCGCCAAAAGAAAAACACAAGACAAAAATGAAAATAAAAGGCAAAGACCAATGAAAAAGGAATTTTTTTTATGAAATATAGAAGAATGAAGGTATAAATAGAGAAATGCACATAGAGAGAGAAAACATCAAATGATATAAGGGATCACATCACATACATGTAGTTAAAAGAAAAAAGAAAACAAAAAGGAAAGAAAAAAGACTAATAAAGCACATGCAAGTCAACCATCCAATAAGGCATCCACATCCTAGTCTTGTTTAGTAATTGTAGAATGTAGATCACTAGCGAGAGGGACAACATCAAGTGTTGTACTAGGAGAATCGCCTGGCTCAATGCATGGTGCATCACTCATTTTAGGAGGATCATCATGGTCGTTATCGTTTAAGCTCATAGAAGAGGAAAATAATTTTTTTAGCTCATTATGTACTTGCTCGTCAATTTTAGTTATTTTTGTGTCTTCATCCAAGTTAACCACAACAAGAGGATGAATAATGATATCCATAGAAGATGCTAGTCATTGTTGTGTTAGAGACATAGGATCTATTTGTTTTGGTAATGGAGGATGCTCATCGTTTATTAATTCTGTCAAGTTTGGATTTTTATTTTCAATATTGTTCTCTTCATTCATCTTTTGAGCAATAGCATGCCATCTACTCCTACACTTTCTAGCATTTATGTTTCTTTTATTATATTTTTTAATTTTCACTTGTGTAGGAGTGGGATTTTCAACCATAGGTTCCTTTTCTCCTTGTGAAGGAAGAATAGAAGAAACCATGGAAGTTTGTTCAACCACTTTCTCTTTGGCTTTATAAATTTTCTTAGGAGGAAGATTAGGACTTTTGTGGTTTTCTCTTAGTCTTTTGTAGGAAATAGGAAAAGCATTTTTGATAGATGGGCCTTGGTTTGTTGGAAGGGCTTTAGGCTCAGGTGGTGGAGGTTAATCATGGGTGGAGGAAAGTTCTCAAGGGATAATTTGGATATGCATTTTTCTTTAAAATTTTGGTAGGATAGGAAAAGGAAGTCCTCACGTGGTCTTATAGGTTCCATGGGCTCATGCCAAAAATAATCTAGGGAGAAATTTCCAGGGGAAGCCGGAGGTCTAAAGCCACTAAGGTTCACTATGAATATTTCATTGCTGACTGGAAAATTTAATTACTTATGGACAACAAATGAGACTGTATTCATGGAGAAGAGCCATTTATAGCCTAGCTTCACACGAAATTGATCCAAATTAGAGATGATAGAGGATGATACATTTAATTTTTTTGTTCCTACTTGTAAAGGGAGTGTGATCGAGCCCACCATAGCACGAGCACAACCGTCATGCATTTTAATCCATGCTTTTGGTTTATCACATCTATCTTTAGGGAGTTCATGCACATATAATAGTTCTTTTGTGATCACATTCTCTCCACAGACGGGATCAATTAAAATCCTAGGAGTGTTATTGGTTCTACTGACTATGTAAAGAGGACCATCAGATGCATTTTTAATTGTTTCTTCTGAAGAGAAAGTAATATGAATTTTTGTTTGTTGTTTACAAGTCTTGATGTCAACCACACCTATCATTGTATTAATAGGACTTTGGTCATTAGTATCCATAGGATCTTGTTCGTCATTATCCATAAGATTTTGTTCATTATTGCTCATGTTATCATCATCCATGTCAACATTCATCACATCAGGCTTAGTTTCACTAGCCTTATCAAATGAAATATTGTAGTTAGGCACGTGATTTGTAAAGATTTACAAATTTTGGTTAGGAGGAGCTACAAATTTATTTCCTTTTTCATTCACACCTCCAATTTTGATATGATTAGAATCAACAAGGTCTTGTGCACAATGTGTTTAAGATACTTGCAATGTTCTGTATCATGCCCCTTTTGTTAGTGATAAGCAAAATAGGCATTGTGTCTAAATCTCAGAGGTAATGGCTTGCTAAGGTCAAGGGGTTGGATCGGAGGTAAGGTAAAAATGTTCTTGTTTATTAGATGAGTCATAATGTTATGGAGTGTGTCAGGTAAGGGAGTAGTTTGTCTTTGCAGATCCCCAAAGCTAGAAGGATTACTCTTCTTTATAGCAGCTACTTGGGAATCAACTTGTTGGGTGGGTTGGGAGGTGGAATTTGGTTTCAAGGAAACTTTTATTTTATATTCTGAATGGCTAGTAGGCTCTTTGGTTTGAGGATTCATAATTTTCAGGATGGGTAGAGGTGGTTTTCGATTCACTACTACCTATGAAATTTTGATAATATTGAAGGGCAGTGCATAAGTACATGAAGGAATGGAATTTCATCACGGTAAGCTTGTCTCATATCTTACTTTGTAATTTTTTTATGAACATATTTTGAAGGTGAGAATCAAGAATCGTCACACTAATTTGGGAATAAAGCGATTGGTTGTGTGAAATAAAGTCAATAAATTTTTCACCCTTATTTTGCTTGCATCTCATCAAACTAGCTAAGGTCATTTCAGGAACCATATGCACTTGAAAATGGTTAAAAAAGGCCTCAACAAGTTCATTACATGAATAGATTGAGTTATTCTATAATGAGGAAAACCATTCCAAGGCAACATCTTTCAAGGAATGGGGAAAAAACTTAGCCAAAAGTTTGTCCTCAAGGATAAAGTCACTACACAAAGTAGTAAAGGGATTAACATGATTAGTAGGGTCTCTGTTTCCTCCATATTTCTCAAATCTATGGATCTCTATACCTTGTGGCAATAGATTTCTCAATATTTCTAAAGATAGTGGGTTGCTTTTGAAATAGTATGAAGGTGGACCATTTTTATTTTTATTTATGGTGGAAATTTGACATTGAATTGATGAGAGGATTTGTAAAAAATGTGGTCAATGATAGGATCATTGCTTGTAGTTTGAGATATAGGTGAATATGGTGGTGGTGTATTGGAAGGACTAGTAAATGTATTGCTTATGGGAGGGGATATAAGATTAGATGCCACATAGGTATAAGGAGCACTAGTGGAAATATTCGAGGTAGGAAGGACATTGCTAGTGAGTTGCATCGTTGTGGTCACTTGAGGATTGGTATAGGTGGGAATGGAGGTTATGGTTGAAGGGGGAGGAATTTGATTTCCTTGTTGTCTTTGTACATTGTTTGAAGCTTGAGCACCATTAGTGGTGGAAGGAAGATGTTTTCCAAAGATGTGAGCTATGTTACGCACAACTTCCAATCCTTCCTCACTTTCCACCATGTAGTGAATACTATCTATGGTAGGTACATAATAGTGTTGGAAATGTTTCAGTACTCATGCTATCTTGTAAATGGGCTAGGTCTTCATGCATTTTCATTATGTTCTCTTGAGGGATATGATCAACCATTTTTTGAACACTTAGCATAGAACTTGTAGGTAAGGTAGGAATTTCAAAAGAGGTATCAAAGGTATGGTCCATACCTAGTGAACTTATGCCAACACTAGGAGTAAGAGAGCTAGATAACCCAAGATCTTCAATGAGTCTTTTATTGCAGGATTGCATGATCCTCACACTTCGTCTCACCATAGTATTAGCAATAGGACACCAATTAGTACAACTCATGCAAGGGATAAACCAAATAAAGTGAAATAAACACAATATCTTATGCTTGCAATTACACTTGGGATGAGAGAAATTCAGATAACAACAATTCTGCAAACTATAATAGAAAACTAAAGGAAACACATAGAAGCATAGAAAATCAAATTGAAACCCTGAAAACTAGAAAGTCAAAGTCAACATGGACTAAGATGCCAGTAAGGGTGTCTTGGTCCTACCGGTGAGATTTTGAGGTTCCAAAGACTAAAATATATAGCAAATAGTAGAGAAAAGGTTTTGAGACAAAAACCTACAAAGGGACTAAGATGCTAGGAAGGGAGTTTTAGTCCTAGCAAAGGATTTTCTCCAAAAAACAACAAATTTTGGGTTGTTTACAGTGTTTAGAGGTTTCCTATTCAGAGAGCTAAAGTCCAGAAATAAGAAAATGTGTATATGAATGCAAGAAAAAGTAACTAGTGACAAGCAATTGAATGCAAAGTTGAATGCATTTTTTTTCAAATTAGGATAAAATAACAATGTTTCTAAATGTAATTGGGATGAGTAACAATGAAATTTTTAGGTTTTTCAATCAGATAAGATGATGCAAGAAAGAAAAAATGCAACCTATATGTGCTTTCACTAATGCAAATATGAGAAACCTTAGATGCACTTTCACTAATTATGAGAAACCCTAGATACAATTTCACTAACGCAAGATGCAATGCAAGAATAAATGCAACCTAGATCTAGGAATTTAATAAACTCCAAATTAGAAAATGAAAGCTCAACAAGGTCAGGTTCACCAAAATGAATTGAAAAGAAAATAGAGGTAAGGGAAGCCCACTATTCATCTTTGGTCATTCAATTATGTCCTAGAAACCCTAATTGGATTGAATATCAACCTCATAAGCTGAGTCAATTCTCAACAAGGAAGACCTAGGACCTAGGGCTCTTTAAGCTTTTAGGGGTTTGCCACCAAGAAGATGCTTGGAAAAGACAAATAGGCATTCAAATCACAAAAATTAACAATGCAAGCTAAATGATGAGTGCAAATGATGAAATTATGCAATAAAAAGTTAGGATGTGTATACTTGGGAAGTTTGGAAATGTGACAAGGCTTCTTTAAATGAAAAGTTGTTAAAAAGTGTTACGGAGGTCAAAGATTCCCTTACAATTATCTTAGTTTCATTGTTGTTTTTTGAGGTAGGTGCAGAATATTCAGATGTCGGAACCAGATCTGAAAGAATTTCTGAAGAATACCCTTAGGAGGACTAAGATGTCCTAGGTGGTGACTTAGTCCCGTTCTAAATTTCTAAAATCTCCAAATGTTGTCCTAAGGCTTGATGTCTTCTCTTCCTTCTTCTCTAATCTCATGTTCTAAAACTTCCAAATTTGGCTTGTAGGTGAGTTTCCATGAAGATAACAACTTTGCACTTCAAATGATCTTCAAGTCTTCAACCTATATCTACAATCACAAACACACAAGAGAGGAAAAACTTGTTGATTGTTAGTAAATGGGGGTTTTCCTTGGTCAAACCCCTTGTTGGTAATTAAACCTTGAAATGAAATGAAATGGAGGGAAATAATGAATGAACAACATGCAATGTTATGTCTCACCAAACCCTTGCTATAAGGTGTTGCAAATGTGCTTGAAATGACTGCAATGGATATGGTTTTTGACTCTTGCTTGAAAGATATAGATCTTGCATAAAACACTTTCTTGAATCATAAACCCTACATCACAAATGTTAGCACAATAACAAACATGATGCAACAATATCCTTGATATGATGCTTGAATCTTTGATGATGGCTCCAAATTCTTGATGAAATGCTCTTGAATGCTCTTGTGAACTCAATTATTCTATGATGAATGCTCTCACAAAATACTTGTTTTAAAATGAATGATTGAACCTTGTATTTATACTTATCCATGCTTAATATCTTGAAATTATACCAAACCAAGCCGACATATGAATTCATTAATTAAAGGAGGCTAAATCCCTCCAAAATTTGAGATTAAATCCTAAAAATACCTTAAGGTGGACTAAGATTCCCTAGGTGTTGTCTTAGTCCCGAGGCATGAAACTTGGGGAACACACTCCAAAAAAGGGACCTCTTTAAGGCACACTTGAAATCACGGTTCCAAGACCTTTGGGGGACAAAGATGCCCTAGGTGGTGTCTTAGTCTTGACCCAAAAATTAGGGACAGTCAGATAGAATCATTAAATTATGATTTATTCATTGATGTTTGTCAGGATTATCCATAAAAATATACAATTCATTATGCTTTTGGATGCAAAATAGGACCAATTAAGATATAAATAAGGATAAATAAAGTAATGCAGGCCCAAAAAGTTGTGAAAATGCAAGGGTATACCACTAGTTATGCTTTACCTTTGAAAAATTTCTAAAGTCAAGGAGGAACTCAAAGTCCTCTTCTCACAATTTTTATCTCTATTCCTACGTACACCAACCCTCAAGTTACAACAACAATGCAACCTACTAGTAATATTATTCCTACCTTGGGTATTTCCACTAGCATTCCTAACACCTTTGTGGCATCACACATCATATCTCCTACCACTTTACCTCCCATAAGCATTCCATTCACTTCCCCCTCAAACACATATACACCTCTACCATATTCACCTCCATCTCAAAACACAAACAATGATGCCATCATAAATCAACTTTTGCAAAATGTCTCATTCCTTCAAAAGAAAATTTCCACCATAAAGAAAAGGATATAATGATTTATGGCTTTGAAGGTTCCATTTAAATTATTTTAATTAAAGAGGGATTGATCAAATCCCCTTAGATCAAACCTTTGATTCCTTTTGAGAAAATGAATTCAATCAACCATGCCTTGAAGGATAAATGTTAAAGGTTTTTTTTTAAATAACAATTGATTCATTAATTGAATTTTTATGCTTTTGTAGCATTTTCAATTAATAAGCCTTAAATTATCAATTTGGATAGAAAATATATTAAACATTATTCTTTGAATGTATGATTAAGTTGAACATTAAGTTCTTTATTACATATGAAAAACAAAAATAAGAAAAAAATTGAAAATTACAACAAAGATACAATTAAGTTAGCATGATGAAAAAAAAGAATTTATAACTTGTGTATTACCTTTGTTATCAAATTTGGTACACCTCATGACAAATTACCCACCGCTAGCTTGGAAAAAAATTCAAAATATAATAAAAAATCATTATGAAAAAATATCCATCCCCTAAATATTGGTGTGAAAAAAACTCATTTTAAAAAGAATTGTATCCTATCTATAGTTGTTATAAATGTCCTTTTTAAAAATGCTGATTAGTAATAAGTTATTAAAAATTACATAAAATGATTCACAATTTATTTTTTAATTTAATAAAATATAAGTAGAATCTACACAAAATATCTAACAAATAACTAGTTTGATTCATCTTCAAAACCTTAATGGTTTAGCTGCTATAGGTGTAAGAAAGTGAATGTCTGGTGAAAAATCCTGATTTTAATGTCAAGTTTGGCCAAAAATTGTAACCCATTATTGTGGGATCACCCAAGGTCCTATGGATGATATGGTTGGATTGATTGAAATCATACCTCATGAGGGAAAAACTAAAAAGCCTCTTCAAATTGCTTTATCAACTAGATATATCATTAGAAATGCACCTGATAGTCCTCTTTACATAGTCAACTAAATGAATAACAAGCTCACTTATGGGATATTAATTGATCCTATCTATAGAGAGAATGTGATCACTGAAGAATTCTTACTTGTGCATGAACTCTATCAAGAAACATATGATAAACCGATAGCATGGATAAAAAAACATAATGGTTTCACTTGCCCTACGATGGGTTCGATCACTCTTCCTTTAAAAATCATACTGAAACAATTAGATGGCTCATTCTCCATCATCTCAATGTCAAACCAATTTCATGTGAAGCTTGGTTATCCATGGCTATGCTCCATGGAAGCCATGCCATTGGTTGTGCATAAATTCTTAAAGTTTCCCTTTGACAATGAAATTTTCACTGTGCACAATAATGGCTTTAATCCTTTGTCTTCCTAAGGGAAATTATCATTGGATTTTAGCTGGCTTGAGCCTATGGAACCTATTAAACCTTGTGAGGACTTCTTTTTCAAATCTTATCAAAAGTTTAAGGAAAAATGCATAGAAAGACTATGCATTAGAAACATGCCTCAACCTCTGATTAAGCCTCCTATTCTTGACAAAACTATGATTGAACCTAAAGAGATTCCAAAAAACCAAGACCAACTTAAGGAATATCCTTTTCCTATCTCCTACAAAAAACCAAGACACAACAAAGCCAATCCTGTCACACCTCCTAAGCTAGAACAAGTTTACAAAGCTAAAGAGAAAGTGGATGAAAAACCTCCTATGCTTCCTTCCATTCCTCCCCTTAGGAAAGAATAGAATCCTATGGTTGATACACCTGCTCCTACACAAATATAACTTGAAAATTGTACTAAAATAAATTGAAATGCTCAAGAGTGCAGGCATAGATGCCATGCTCTTTCTCAAAGGATAAACAATGAAAACAACAAAGTAAATCAAAATCCAAACTTGATTGAAGAAATACATGATGAATCTCCCTCTTCGCGTAAAAAAAAAATCCTATATCGCAACCGTAACAAGAGCTAAAACCTTCTTTAGACATTATTATTCAACCTCCTGTTGTGATTAACTTGGATGATGATGATGAGGTTGCTAAAATTGATGAAGAAGTGCATAATAAGTTGAATATATTGTTTTCCTCTTCTATTGAGCTTACATGAAAATTATCCTAAGAAGAGTGTTGAACTTGGTGATGACCCTAGTTTGACACTTGATATTGTTCCTTTGGCTAGTTTTTTTCCTTCCCTATGTAATAAACAAGATTTAGATGCAAAAGACCTGTTAGAGGTTGACTCACATGTTCCTTGTTAGTCTTTCCTTTGTTTAATTTTTCATGTTGTGTGATTGCATGTGTGTAATGTGATCACCCATACTATTCTATTTTATGTACGTATCTCTTTGTGGCATTCCTCTATTTGTATCTACATTCTACTCTAAGTCATAAATCTTTTCATTTCTCTTTTCATTTGTCTTGTGTTTTCCTTTTGGGGATGACACAAGGTGTCGAGACGTTTAGGTCTCTTCCATGTCGACCCAAAAGGATTTCTCTTTTTTTTCACTCTCTTTGTGTCATTGTTCCTATTCCATGAGTATTTGGGGAATGATGACATTTTCAAGCTCCTTAAAAATGTTGTAGCAAAGACATATTGACCTCGAATCCATGTATCCCTTATGTGAATTTTGGGATTTCATTTTCGGGCAACCCCTTTCCATGAAGTAGCTTCATTTTGAAACATTTGACTAGGCATAGGGATTTCCAAATAAGCTCTCATGTCCTCTTTATTGTTAGCATCCATCATTTTCTACTATAAAGTAATTGCTCACAACATGGATTTTAGAAATTTCTTTGAAGTGGGGGCATACATTGGCATTATTCTTTTTCAACTCAAGTCTCATTGTGTTGTCTTCTTACTTCATACAATGCATCATTCTCTTTTTGTTGACATTGGGTGTGATTTCCTTCAAGATCATGTTCACTTTTAGCATATTATATTCCTCTTAGTGGCTTGATGCAACACACTACATCCCCTAAGTTGTGAATCTTCTATTCTTTGATTGGTCCTCTCTTGGAGACATTAGGCATGATATTCCCTAAGCTAAGACCTTACATGAGCTAAGAAAAAATTATTTGAACATACCTTACACTAGTTTTTGCATTTACAATATTGGTTATATGGAAACCTTGCATAACCCACTTTGCTTGCTTATGGATCCATCTTGTTTGTTCATGAGTTTCAAGCATATGAAGCTTTGCTTGCTTCATGGAGCTCAAAGTTCATTATTGTGTGGCACCTTATCAAATTTATTAGGAGGTATAGCTTTGGTATGGTTATACTTATGGGAGCCTAAACTTAGTCATGAATTTCCCATAGCCACTTGTTTTCTATGTGAACACATACCAGCCACATGGATATGTGTCTCACTGGAGGCTCACCTAGTGGACAACCTGAGGTTCCAGTAGCCTTTGTGAGTGTGCATTTGGTTTGCATAGTGGACATCATGTGAAACTTGTAAAATTTTTGGACAAACAACTTAGATCTGATCCACAATGTGTGGGATAAATGGTCAAGGCTTGATCCACCCCTTTTCTTTTGGTTTTTGTTTCTTCTCATTATCTTAGGTAGTGTATGCTTGTATCTTTTTGTTGTTTCATACATTATTTACATGTGTGTTCTTTTGTGCCTATGTTGGTTTTCCATAGGATCTTGATCCTACGGGCTTGTGCAACCCTCTTGATTGATGTCATTCTATCTCACTAGCATTGGTACACTTGGACCGCTCTTGATGCGAGTTTGTCTTCTTTAGTGTGAGTTTGAAGCAAGTTCATCCTCTCACTAAAGTGTTGGCTAAATTTAGTGTATAAAAATGTATTCATCTACATTTTCACATTTGTTTAGGCCCTTCTTACTAAAATTGGGCTTCTTTATGCCTTATTTGGTCCTATTTTGCATCCACAAGCCTTATTTAATGCACCTTTCTGAGGATAATCCTAACATATATCAAATGAAAATCATAATTTAATGATTTTGGATCATTGTATGACCTATATTTAGTGGTTTGGGACTCATATGCCACCTTGGGCATATGGATCCCAACTAGGTTTCATGGCATGGATTTGAATTTGGCATTAAACTTAACCTTTCTTGAAATTTGTGTCCCAAGCTTCGCCTACTAGGACTCAAATGCCACAACTGGTGTATGAGTCCCACTTAGCTTGGACATAATTTTTAATTCAATTCTTGGTAGGATTTTACTCTCCTAGATATGATGTCAGCTTGTAGTGTTGTAATTTTAGGAAATTTGGCATAAACAAGTATAAATACAAATTTATTTCACATATTTTCTCCTAGCAAATTTGCAAGTCATCTAGCAATTCAAGTATTCAAGAATTAAAGAAAATTGGAGATCACAAGATTTTACAAGAGCATTCAAGAGCATTCAAGAGTTGATTATCAAGCATTTTAGAGCATTATTCAAGATTCAAGCATCATGTCAAAGTAATCATGCATCATGTTTGTTTTTGAGCTAACAAATTTGCGATGTAGGTTTTTATTATTCAAGCAAACATTCAAGTCAAGATCTACATTCATGCTAGCCACTACTTACAAGATTGCACCCTTTATTTTGATGGTTTTGTGAGTTGCAACATTGTGTATTTGTTTATTCATCATTCCTTCATTCTATTTCTATTCATTTCAAGGTTTGATTACCAAAACAAGGTTTGACCAAGGAAAACCCCTATCTACTAATAAAACAACATTTTTCCCTCTCTTTGATGAGTGATTTATAGATCTAGGTTGAAGATCCATTAAAGAGCAAGATTGGAGAAAATTTGTCAAGTTTCTAAAGTTGTCACCTTACTTGCAAGATCACGAAAAGTCACCTATAGGTTCTAATTCAGTTTTTTAGACTCAAAGATTTGACATGAGAGAAGCTACAGGAGAACATTAAAGGATATTAGAGCTTCAGATCAACCGTAATACTTGGATTAAATCAACACTTTTGGCGTATGAGTCCCAATATACTTGATTTTAGACATTTCCAACATATCCTAATTTTCTAGTTCCAAATTCTAGTTTCTGTCATAAACCTTAATCTGGGAATAAATCACCCCTACTAGTGTATGGGTCCTAATGTGCATTAAAAATCAATCTTTTTAGTATTTTAGACCTTATTCCAACCTTCTTCAGTCTTCCAGGTGCCCCTCAATACTTTCTTGGTTCATTATTCTAATTTTCAATTTCTTATCCTAAGTTGCATAATTAGGTTTACATATCATTTCATTTATTTCTTTCTAAGACCTTGCTTGGTGGTGACCCCCTTTGGTACCTTTAATCACACCCTAGGATATCTTATTACAGATCTCTTTCCCTCATATGACCCCTTGATTGAAAGTGCATATAGGCTACATTTTTTCCTCTTACATCATTGAATTTCACTTAAAATCTATAATTGCACATTGTCTAGACATCATTCTAACTAGAAAACCTAATATTCACTCAAAATTTTATGAAATTATTATAAAAACGCTAATCTAGGACTCATATTCCCCTTTGGGAGATTTGGTTACATTATAGGTGGTTTTTCTTGATTTTTTGGTATTTTGTGTTGACTATTGATCAAAATTTAAACCCTTAAAAACCCTTGATTGGGAGTCAACCACTCCTCTGGGTGATTTAGTCCTGAATAAGACCTAAAACTATATTTTACAACATTAAAAAATTTGTTTGTGTGTTTCAATTTTTTGTTGTTAGATTTTTGTTTAAGTTTATTGAGTTTCTTTTTCATTCATGTCATTGCATTTAGCTTAATTTTATTTGAATTGGAATTAGAGAATATGATTTATCTTTTGCTCATTGCATTCATTGATTATCCCTTGCATGAGCTTTACAATTTGGTGTCCTATTGCTAATACTATAGTGAGATGAAGTTTGAGACTCATGTCATCCCACGATAGCACAACAATCATGGATCTTGGGTTATCTAGCTCTTTCACTACTAGTGTTTACACTAGTTCACTAGGTATGGACCATACCCATAATAGCTCTTCGCCTTCAAGTAGTGTGACAAGTATTGAAGAAATGGTTACCAATATTCCATAAGAAAACTAATCCCAATACATGAAGACTTAGAAAACCTACAACATCAACTAAGTACTGAAAATAGTCCCACCATTTCCATTCCTACCATAGATAACATACATCACATGATTAAAAGTGAAGAAGGAATAAAACTTGTGCGTAACTTACCTTAGAATTTTGGAAAACATCTTACCTCAACCACTACTTGTACTTTACCTTTGAGCAATGTCCAAAGTCAAGGAGGAACTCAAATTCCTCCTCTCACAACCATTACCTCTATTCCTACCTACAGTAACCCTCAAGTTATAATAATGATGCAACCTACTAGCAATTTCATTCCTACCTTAGGTATTTCCGCTAGCATTCCTAGTACCTTTTTGGCATTGCACATCATATCTCCTACCACTTTACCTCCCATAAGCATTTCATTCACTTCCCCCTCGAACACATATACACCTCCACCATATTCACCTCCATCTAAAAACAAATACAATGACACCATCATAAATCAAGTTTTGCAATATGTTTCATGCCTTCAAAAGAAAATTTCCACCATAAATCAAAATGAAAATGGCCAACCTACATACTATGTCAAAATCAATAACTTATCCTTGGAGATATTGAGAGCATCGATACCACAAGGTCTAGAGATTCCTAGGTTTGAGAAATATGGGGATAAAGGAGACCCTTCTAACGATGTTTTCGCTTATACTGACCTATGTAGTGATTTTGTCCTTGAGGATAAGCTCTTTGCTAAGCTTTTCCCTAGATCCTTGAAAGATACCACCTTAGAATGAGTTTCCTCATTATCGAATAACTCAATTCGCTCATTCAATGAAATTTTTAATGCCTTTATAAACCATTTCCAAGTGCACATGACTCCTAAGATTACCTTAGCTGATTTGATGAGATGTAAGAAAAAATATGGTGAAAAAGTTACTGACTTCATTTCACGCTACCAATTGCTTTATTCCTAAATCAAAATAAAGATACCTGATGCTCACCTACAACAAATGTTCATTGAGAACTTATAGACAAAGATACAAGATAAGCTTAGAATGATGAAGTTTAACTCCTTTATACACATGCGTACTACCCTTCGTGATTATAAAAAATTGGTTAGTATTCGTGACACAAAACCAACCTCTAGCTGACCTAAAAAGTCTTAATCTACAAATCAAAATAATTATCAACCTTTTGGAAAACATAATAAAGGTTTTATTTAACTTGACCCCCCTCAACTGACTAACCTTGTTGATACTCAAGTGGCTACTATAAAGAAAACATGTCCTTTTACATTTGGGGATCCAGCTAGACAATTTACTCCCTTACCCAATACCCTACATAGTATAATGTCATAACTTCTAGAGAAAAAAATGATCACTTTTCCTCCCATTAAAACTCTTTCTAATAAGCCTTTACCTCTGAATTTAAGATCAAATTCCTATTTCCATTATCACCCACAAAATAGACACGATATAGAACATTGTAAGCATCTCAAACATCTTGTAGAAGACCTCATTGATTTCGATTGACTTCAAATTGGAGGTGTTAATGATCAAGGAAATAAGTTTGTTTCCCCTTCCAAACAAAACTTGCAAATCTTTACCAATCCTATGTTGAACCACAATATTTCATTTTTAAAAGCTAGTGAGACTAAGAAAAATGATGTGATGAATGTTGAAATAGATGACGAAAACATGGATATCATTGAACAAGGTCCCATAGATAGTATTGAAGAAAATCCTATGGATGATATGGTTGGATTGATCAAAATCCTACATCGTAAGGGCCAAACTAAAAAGCATCTTGACATTGCTTTCTCATCTAGACATATCATTAAAAATGCACCTGATGGTCCTCTTTACATAGCCGACTAAATCAATGACAAGCCCAATAATGGGATATTAAGTGATCTCATTTGTGGAGAGAATGTGATCACTAAAGAATTCTTACTTGTGCATGAACTCTATTAAGAAACAAATGATAAACCAAAAGCATGGATAAAAACACATAATGTTTTGCTTGCCCTACAATTTGATCAATCACCCTTCCTTTAAAAATTGGATGAAAATAATTAGATGCCTTGTTCTCCATCATCTCGACTTTAGACCGATTCCATGTGAAGCTTGGTTATCCGTGACACCAGCCCATAGAAGTCATCCCATCAATTGTGCATAAATGCTTGAAGTTTTCCTTTGGCAATGTAATTTTCACTATGCACCATAGTGGCTTTAATCATTTGTCTTCCTGAGGGAATTTCTCATTGGATTTCTTTTGGCCTAAGCCTATTGAACCTATTAGACCTTGTGAGGAGTTCATTTTCAAATCTTATCAAAATTTTAAGAAAACTATCCCTTAGAAACATGCCTCAACTTATGATTGAGCCTGATATCCTTGACCAAACTATGATTGAACCTAAAGAAATTCCAAACAACCAAGACTAGCTTAAGATAGATCCTTTTCCTATGTCCTACAAAAGACCAAGAGATAACGAAACCAATCCCCTCACACCTCCTAAGATAAAACAGGTTTACAAAGCTAAAGAGAAAATGGTTGAACAACCTCCTATGGTTTGTTTTGTTCCTCCCCTTAGGGAAGAAAAGAAAACTATCCATGGTTGATACACCCGCTCCTACACAAACACAACTTGAAAATCAAACTAAAAGAAATTGAAATGCTCGAGAGCGTAGGCGTAGATGTTGTCCTCTTGCTCAAAGGATAAATGATGAAAACAACAAAGAAAATCAGCATCCAAACTTGAGTAACGCAATACACGATGAATCTCCCTCTTTGCCACAACAAAAAGATCCTATAGTGAAACTGCAACAAGAGCTCAAACCTTCTTTAGACATTATCATTTGACCTCCCATTGTGATTAGCTTGGATGTCAATAATGAGGTTGCTAAAATTGATGAAGAAGAGTATAATGAGTTAAATACATTATTTTCCTCTTCTATGACCTTACATGACAATTCTCCTAAGAAGAGTATTGAACTTGGTGATGACCCTAGTTCAGAACATGCTATAGTTCCTTTGACTAGTTTTCCACCTTCTATATACGATGAATAAGATTAGGATGTGGACCATCTTTTAGAGGTTGACTCGTATGTGCCTTACTAGTCTTTCTTCTTCTTTTTTTTCTTTTTCATGTTGTGTGATTTCATGCACATAATGTTATCCCCCATCTTGTTTTGTTTGATGTACCTATATCTTTGTAACATTCCTCTCTTTGTATCTAAATTATTCTCTAAGTCATAAAGCTTTTCTTTTCTCTTTTCATTTTTCTTGTGTTTTCCTTTTAGGGATGACACAAGGAATTGATACATTTAAGTCTCTTCCATGTTGTACCAAAATGATTTTCTTTTTTTTTGCTCTCTTTGTGTCACTCTTCCTGTTTGATGAGTATTTGGTGAATGATGATTTTTTCGAGCTTTCTAAAAATGTTGTAGCAAAGACATGCTGACCCCAAATCCATGGATCCCTTATGTGAATTTTGTGATTTCATTTTGGGGGCAGCCCCTTTTCATGACATAGCTTCATTTGGAAACATATGAATTGGCATAGGGCTTTCCAAATAATCTCTCATGTCCTCTTTATTGTTAGCATCGATCATTTGCTACTTTAAAGTAATTTCTCACAACATGGTGTTTAGAAATTTCCTTAAAGTGAGGGAATAGATGTTGGTATTATTCTTTTTCAACTCATGTTTCATTGTGTAGTCTTATTACTTCATGTGATGCGTCTTTCTCTTTGTGGTGACATTGGGTGTGATGTCCTTCAAGAGCATGATCAGTCTTAGCCTTTTATATATTCCTCTTAGTGGGTTGATGCGACACACTACATCCCCTAAGTTGTGAATCTTCTATTCTTCGATTGGTCCTCTCTTGGAGACATTAGGCACAATGTTCCCTAAGTTAAGACCTGACATGAACTAAGCAAAACTCCTTTGACCATACTTACACTAATTTTTGCATTTACAATATTGGTTATATGGCCACCTTGCATAACACACTTTGCTTTCCTGTGGAGCCATCTTGTATGATCATGAGTTGCAAGCATACAAAGCTTTGCTTGCCTCATGGAGCTCGAAGTTCATTGTTGTGCAGTGCCTTATTAAATTTACCATGAGGTATAGCTTTGGTATGGTTTTACATATGGGATCCAAACTTAGGCGTGATTTTCCCATAGCCACTTGCTTCTCTTTGTGAGCATATATCAGTCGCTTGCATATGTGTCTCACTGGAAGCTCACCTAGTGGATGGCATGAGGTTCCACTAGCCCTTGTGAGTGTATATTTGGTTTTCATATTGGACATTGTGTTCCACTTGTAAAAATTTTGGACAAACAACTTAGATCTAATCCACACCATGCAAGACAAACGGCTGAGGCTTGATCCAACCCTTTTGTTTTGTTTTTGTTTCTTCTCTTTGTATTTGGTACTATGTATGCTTGCATCTTCTTGTTGTTTCATACATTATTTACATGTGTGTTATTTTGTTCCTATGTTGGTTTTCCATAGGATCTTTATGTTGGGGGCTTGCATAACCCTCTTGATCGATGTCATCCTATCTCATTAGCATTGGTACACTTGGACCCCTCTTGATTCGAGTTTGTCTACTTTTGCATGAGTTTGAAGCAAGTTCATCCTCTCACTAATGTGGGGGATAAATGTAGCATAGAAAAATGCATCCCTCTATATTTTCACACTTGTTTGGGCCCTCCTTGCTAAAATTGGGCTTCTTTATGTCTTATTTGATCCTATTTTGCATCCACAAGCCTTATTTAATGCATCTTTCCAGGGATAATTCTAATGTATATCAAATGACCAATCATAATTTAATGATTTTAGATTGTATGGCCCAAATTTAGTGATTTGGGACTCATACACCACCTTGGGTGTATGGGTACCACCTAGGTTTCTGGGCCTAGATCTAAATTTGACATTAAACTTAATCTTTCTTGAAAATTTTGTCCCAAGCTTAGCCTAATAGGACTCATATGCCACAATTAGCATATGAGTCTCACTTAGCTTGGACCTAATTTTGAATTCAATTCTTGATAGGATTTTACTCTCCTAGACTTGATGTTGGCTTGTAGTGTTGTAATTTTGGGAAATTTGGCATAAACAAGTATAAATACAAGGTTATTTCACATATTTTCTCTCAGTAAATTTACAACTCATCGAGCAAGTATTCAAGCATTATAGAAAATTGGAGATCACAAGAGTTTACAAGAGAATTCAAGAGCATTCAAGAGTTGATTATCAAGCATTTTGGAGCATTATTTAGGATTCAAACATCATGTCAAAGTCATCATGCATCATGTTTTTTTTTAGCTAACATTTGTAATATAGGTTTTCATGATTCAAGCAAGCACTCAAGTCAATATGCATATCCTTCAATCAAGAGTCAAGATCTACATTCATGCTAGCCATTACTTACAAGATTTCCAGTCTTTATTCCAAGGGTTTGGTGAGTTGCAACATTTCATATTTGTTCATTCATCATTCCTTCATTCTATTTCTATTCATTTCAAGGTTTGATTACCAAAACGGGGTTTGACCAAGGAATTCCCCTATCTACTAACAAAACAACATTTTTCCTTCTCTTTGATGTGTGATTTGTAGATCTAGGTTGAAGACCCATTGAAGAGAAATATTGGAGAAATTTTTTCAAGTTGCTAATGTTGTCACCTTACTTGCAAGATCACAGAAAGTTACCTACAAGTTGCAATTCAGTGTTTACGACTTGGAGATTTGACAAGCGAGAAGCTATAGGAGAACATTAGAGGAGATTAGAGTTTCAGATCAACCCTGATATTGGGACTAAATCACAACTTATGGTGTATGAGTCCCATTATACCCGATTTTAGACATTTCCATTAGATCCTAATTTTCTAGTTCCAGATTCTAGTTTCTGTCAAAAACCCTAATCTAGGACTAAATCACCTCTTATGGCGTATGAGTCCTACTGTGCATTAAAATTCAGATTTTTAGGATTTCAGACCTTTTTCTAAGCTTCTTCAGTCTTCTAGGTTCCCCTATTTACTTTCACAGTTCATTATTCTGATTTTTATTTTCTTATCTTGAGTTGCATAATTAGGTTTACATATCATTGCATTTATTTCTTTCCAAGTCCTTGCTTGGTGGTGAACCCCCTTTGTACCTTTAATCACACCTTAGGATGCCTTAATGTAGATCTCTTTCCCTCAATCCATTCCTTGATTGAGATCTCTAAGGTATCCTTGAATGAAACTTGTGGGAAATTGGTGGTTCTATCTCCTAAAACATAGTGCGACAATTTTCTTCATTTCAGTAACTATAAATATTTAGTTTATTTTCACTTACCTTCTCTCACATATTAGTTTATGAGTTGCATTGTGTACATATCCATCCTCCCAAAATATACAAAGTACCACACAACTAGCACTAGAGCGAGCACTGACAAACATTCCTATCATGTAGCCTCAAATTACATAACTTATATACAAAAGATCTAGCATAGCACATGGAGGAAATTCTTTAATTGAAAGGGTCTCAAATGGAAAACACATACCTAAGGAATATCAAGATCTAATAAATTGTTACACATATTATTGATACTCTTATGATCAATCTATTGAGTCTAGGAGTATCATTGCTAATCAAAACTAATGGGACCTAGAAGGAATTTATTACTCATGATTAGTTGGACAATGGTGACCTAATGCAGATGTAGCTCCATGGAGTTTTATCTTTGATGAAGATAACTAGGATTTTAATCTATGTTTACTTACAAAAACCTCTAAAATATTATGTTCCATGATAGTCAACACTTTTACAATCTGGTCTACATCACTCAGACTTCATCATGTTCCACCACATATAACATTGCACATTCACATGCATGCATATGTATAGATTTATGTCTAGTATACTTGATGAATTCAACTAATTTACATGTGATTGACTCTAATGATCTAATAGAATACCAATTATCAAGGAGCACAAAAAATATGACTATTGGAAGGTTGATAATTCAAATTGGGCTAAAATAAGTTCTTTATTATTTTCAATTATAATATATCCTATATGTTTAGATGTGTTTTCATAGGTAGACTTGATTAAATTATTTCATTCAATTTTGTCATAGGGATTTTTCTTTCTCACTTCATACTTCTATCACCATTTTGTAGCCTATTCATTTTTGAATTTGAGTAGAAGAAACATATTAATTTTTCTAATATATTCTCCTTGTATCTAATTGTGTGATAGTGATTATTTTATTATTTACTACAAATTCTATAAACATCATCTCTCTCAAGTCTTAAGAGATCTTTCTCCCACACATCACCAAGGTTTTAGATAACTGTTATAATATCATTACTTTCACATGCTAGTATAAAGAAATAAAAACAACATTAGAAGGGATGTTTTACACTTGTTTCATCTTTTGAGCTATAAGATACATGTCCTAGTAAGAGAAAAATGGTAGATGCAAAGGTTTCATAAAAATCATCCTTATATCATTTTAAGACACCTTAGGGTGGACTAGGGGAGGAAGTATGTATTGAGAGCATAGAAGGTTGCACAAACAATTACAAAGTAGTAACAATAGATTGACAAGTTACTGTAAAAATACATGGATTTCTTTGAAGAGTATATGGATCTTCTAACATGTTGCACAATGTAATCTATAATTGATTTGATTCTTGGATGTTATCTTCCTAATATTCCTTTTTATCATCAATCCATTTGGGAGAACGATGAAGTTCAATGTCAAATTCAAGAGTTGATTGATCATGACAAGATCAAGCATAGCTCTTCTCTATGTGACAATCTAATAATCCTTACTCCAAAGAAAGATGCACACAGTGTTGGATTGCATAAACTAACATCATAGTGAAGAAATAATATATTTTTCCAATCAGTAACACTTTTTATGACTAGCTCCATGGTATGTAATTCTTCATGAAGATTGACCTCAAAACAAGATATCATTGAGTACTAGTTCAACCCAAAGATATTTGGAAGAGTATATTTAAAACCAAGGAGGGGATTATAACAAATGGATGGTTATATATTTCAGCTTGACAAATACACCAATGGCATTCATATGCACAGTGAATGACACCCTATGACCCTATACTAACTTCTTTGCCATTGTCTACCTAGATGCCATCCTCATCTTCTACAAGATTTGAGAGTAACATGTTTTCTACACTTGCATACTCAAATATTGAAACATTCATTATATACATGGGACATAATTTTTAAGATAGTGATGAATCAATTTTATACATCAACATTCTTTTCATATCAGTATTTTCAAAGCCAAATAACTCTTTCCTCTCAATTATCACATTAATTATTATTTATTTATAGCTCCCAACTAAAATTAATCTAAATGAATTATATTTAATTGTTTGCATTTATTTTTTAACCTTAATTACTCATATAAACCATTTATACATAAAATCAAATAAGGCACCCAAGTAGCATGAATCCCTTGTGAATTAGTAAGGATCACCTTAAAAACCTAAATAGTCGTAAATGACAACTCATGACATTCAACGTACCTACTACATGTATATATATATTTAGTATCCACTTAAATCATAGTGCATTCTCCTCGTTGGCTTACCCAAACTGTAATTCAACAAACTTTGCTTTCCACATGGAGTTGGAGACGTTTGGTGAACCAACAAAAGAGAAAACAACCTGTATTACTCAAATCAGTTAGCTCCATAAAATCCCTCTCCATGTCTTCCACAAACGTCTATTTATTCCCTTCTTATATCCAATCCATTTTTCAATAATTGCTTTACAAAAGGCCCACATTTATCAATTCTCTGATCTGTTCGACTTCTGTCTTTCCTCAACAAGTTTTTCTACATCATCAACAATGGCAGAGAGGAGGGTTTTAATGGGCATGATCATCTGGTTGGTGTTGATAATTACAGCAATGGATGCACAGCCAGTGCCCACCGACTGTTCTGATGAGACTGCGACCCTTGCACCTTGTGTGAAATACATTTCAGGCGGGGGTGACGTCAGTGATCCGTCCCAGGCATGTTGCAGCGCCTTAGCTTCAGTTGTTAAGACGAATGCCACTTGTCTGTGTCAGGTGTTCACGGGTGAGAATTCCAGAGGAGTAAACCAAACAGAGGCTCGGCAACTTCCGCGTGCTTGCAACGTCAGCACTCCGCCAGCTAGTCAGTGCGTTGCAGGTATATTTCTTTTTCAATAATATCTTCTTTCAAGGCTGTCAATTTTGAACAAATTTTATACTTTTAACTTATTTTGTATATGATTATTGTCATGGCGTCTTGCAGCCAAGCCAGGAGCTTCTAACAGAGGCACAGTTTTTGGGCCGTCCATGACTATGAATGTTTTGGTGGTGGCATTTCTATTCATCAAAGTTGTACTTTGAAAGTTTTGAGAAGAGTTGGGTAAACTCATATGTGCCTGTTTGTTTAATGGGGTTTTCTCTGGCAATTGTGCGTTTGAGGATTAATTAGGGAGGTTAGCCCTTCCGTAATTAAGGTGCTCTTCGTTTGTGGAGCCCCTAATTAGATGGTTTGTTTGGTGAGATTGCTGCAATTTTTATACTAAGCCTTAAAAGGCTTCTCCAAGGTTAGTGCTCTTTGATTGTATATGAAACGAATTATTGTTGTTTAACAATAAAAAGTTTTGCACGCAGGTTGGTTTGTACTTTGGATTTTTTTTTTTAAATTTTCTTTTGGGTTCATTGAGTTGGATTGTAATAGTTGCTTGTAAACAGTGAAAATGTATTATTTGTCAAGTAGTTGTTGGTTTATTGGTGAGAATATTTAGTTTGCAAGAGGTTAATTAGGGACTAGTTCTTGTCAAGTGTAAAGATGTGAAACTAGTCTAGATTTGAGTCTTAAACAGATTTGATAGGATGGACACTCCTAAATCTTTAGGACCAAGCTAAAATAGTTTGATGATTTATGTACTTGATGTTAATAAGCTGCAATATCAAGATATTTACCATCCCTACCCAAAAAATATTATTCTTATCATTTAGTGTTAAAGAGTATGAATAACTAATGGCATAAATTGCAATTAAATAAATAAATTCAAATCCTTTTATATTAAGCTGACTTTAATAATCATCAAATAAAAAAAATTAGTTAACTCTCAATAATTAAAAGCTTCTAACACAAAGATGAAAGCTCATCTTTTAGTATCATGCAAGAAATGGTTTTTAAAGGAGTTGGAAACAACACTTTAATCATAGAAGAGTGATTGTTTTTAGTTATCTTGTATTTCTCTTTGCTATACTCATTTTGACTATTATGTAAATCTATAGTGTAGGGAAATAAAAAGGATTCATATATAAAACCCTAATTTCATTTACATCTAAGTTAATAATCAAGAAATATATGAAACTAGACTGAAATTAATAGAGTTGAGACTAATAAATTGGAAAAAAAGAAATATGTGTTTAGCTCCTTGTTGATTTATTGTCTTGATGAATGATGATTCTATTGTCAAATCTCTAATTGATAATAGGAATTACAAATTTTCTTCTAGATTTGAGATTCATGACTAATGAAGCTAACACATGACCCAATTGATTTGGGACATGACTACACCACAAAGCCTCATCTAAGAAACTTTTCTTTATCAAGCAATCTAGTCATCCTATAACAAATTTGTCTATTGGTGATGCAACCTTCAATGGTACATTGTTATCTTTAGTAATTTTTTCAAAAGAAATATTGGTGTAGCCCTATTATATGGTCAAGGGAAGATCATCAAATTACTTAGTAGTAGTTAAGACCCTTTTCTCATATACAAATATTGAAAAACATACAAAGGAATCAATAGAATTCCTAAAACTTAATTCTCTTGTACTTTTATATAGAGACAAGTTGTAATAAGATGTTCCAATATAACAATTATCTTTTTATGATAAAATTATCAAGGATTATAAATGCATAATCCTATATAATCAACTTTAAGTTTGTGACATGTGACGTAATATGGTAAAGGTCTAATTCCATGAAAAATTAGCCTCATGAGTAGGAAATTTGAGTTTTTAAATTGATAAAGTAACTTGTCAAATACAATGCAATTAATGGGAAAAAATGACACAACCATACCTAGGGTTCCAATCAAGGGACATGTAATCCATAGCCTAAAATACACTCATTCACAAAAAGAAACTAAGAAAAAAATAAATCATGTCTTTTACTAATGGGATGGAACAATTACAACATATGTAAAGGGTGCTTCCTTTAATCATTTCACTTCTACAAATTCCTAAAAATTTAATGATGGCCACTAACTCTCAAGTTAACTAAATCTACAATATTCATGCTCAAATTCATGTAAAAAATAAACTTAACTCCTAAATTATTCACCAAAATTTGAACATGCCTACCCATAACATTAGTTCTTTGGACATAGTTGAATTCCCTCACCAATCACACCAATTTTTATAAAAAAATTTAACACCATGATCCAAAGGATATCCCACATCTAAAAACTTGCAAAGAAGTCTAGATAGTTACTTTACCAAGATAACCATCTATGTTATTGTTATTTTAGATTGTGTAAAATTAAAACTATTATGGTTATTGAATGAGTTTCTTCTAATACATTGAACTTTATGCAACTATGTACTCTCTATTAATTTGTATTCCTTCATCTATTTCTACACACCTCAAGAATTAAAATCCATCTTATGTTACAAAAATATAATGAGCACTTCCTCCTTTTTCACATGGATTCCTTCATATGCATCCTTCTAAAGATAAAACTCTATAAATCCTAGGCATAACCACCCTTATTTTCTAGTTTATTAGGATTGTTGTTGGATTTTGAGATGTCTCTTTTATCAAACTCATTAAAAATGTGAGCCTTTGGTCAATGACAATAAGTGGCAAAACCACCCTTTTGAAGATGAGGTGCATTATTCATGGTTGTTCCCTTTACTATATGTTTTTATTTAAGCACAACTACTCTCCTCTTATTGAATCCTCTTCAATCATAAATAATCCTTCTCCACCTAGATTCAAAACCTTAACTCTATCTAGATGAGTGCATTTTGAGGTCATGGTTCCTCAAATAATTTTGTTTTCATCTCCTCTTCTCACATGGGTTTGGATCCACTACCATCCAACCACCTCTAGTAGAGTGTTTTTATATGTATTTCTCTCACTACTCATTAGCATGAAAATGCACTCTCCTTTGATGATCCTTTTTCTTTATTCCCCCCTAAGGCATGCCTATGTAGCCATGCTATTTACCATTTTCACTATTGTTGATGGTGCCAAATTGACCCACAACATGTAGGTAGGATAAAAGTAAAAATATCTTACCTCTCCTGAAAAAGACAATCAACAATCAAACTGATCACCTCCCAAGGTCTTTGATGTTGGTTCACAACGTTGTTGTTTCATGAAGTGGTCAATATGGCTGTAATGTTCAAGGGGCCTACTAGTTTTAAGCTTCTAGATTGTTATAAGATCAAACATATATTTAAACCTACTTTAACCGGTGGTTTTAAAGAAACAAAAAAAGATAGATTAAAGCCTTTAAACTGACGAGAATGTTGATTCATCTAACTAATCAGACTTGTTTCCTTCCAAGAAATTCTTAAACTAAAACTACAAAATAAAATTAACTTGTAATTAATACACAGATTCATTCACAGTGCAAACTTCAATAGTAGATTGCAAATCATCATTTAAACAAAACATAAGATAAAATTCTATTTGTTGAAAACTTTCAAATCAAATGATTAACCAAAGATAAATACCATTTTGGAGCACAATATGAAGTAGATTTAAATCTGGCTACTTCTACAGTTAATGAAGGATTCGGGATTGGTTTTCATTCCGAGCCCGCTTGCATTTGTTTTTTTGTTGCTTTTTTTTGTTCTCTTTTGCGGAGCCGGGTTCAGGAAGGATTTGGGATATCGAGTTGTTACCAAATTTAGTTTCCTCATCTAGTTTCGACTCTGCCCCCGCCCTGCTGTGAGTTCCTAGGTTTCTTTGCTTTTGCGGATGCGGAACTAGAATGGGGGTTGAACTTGGAGATATTGGTAGATAAACTCGAGAGAAAAAGTAAAGTAGGAGTTAAGTTCAATAGGAGGAGGTGATGTATCTTCCATATTTTTCTTAGTATAGATGGAGATAATTCAAAGACATGGGTTTTCCGTACACTGGTGATCTTTCCAGATTTGTAAATGATGTTTATTTGTTTCATTAATAGTAGAAGTAGCTAGATTTAAATCTACTTCATATTGTGCTCCAGAATGGTATTTATCTTGGGTTAATCATTTGATTGGAAAGCTTTCAAGAAATGAAATTTTATCTTATTTTTTGTTTAAATGATGATTTGCAATCTACTATTGAAGTTTGCACTGTGAATGAATGAAACTATGTATTAATTACAAGTTAATTTTATTCTATATTTTTAGTTTAAGAATTTCTTGGAAGAAAAAATGTCTGATTAGTTGGATGAATCAACATTCTCGTTAGTTTAAAAGCTTTAATCTATCTTTTTCTGTTTCTTTAAAACCACCGGTTAAAGTAGGTTTAAATATATGTTTGATCTTATAACAATCGAGAAGCTTAAAACTAGGAAGCCCCTTGAACATTATAGCCATATTGAACACTTCATGAAACAACAACATTGTGAACCAACATCAAAGACCTTGGGAGGTGATCAGTTTGATTGTTGATTATCTTTTTCAAGAGAGGTAAGATATTTTTACTTTTATCCTACCTACATGTTGTGGGTCAATTTGGCACCATCAATAGATCTGGCGCTAGAAGGAGGACCAAAAGAGAAAACTGGATAATATTGGTTTTTTCTCACCACAAAGGTCCCATAGAGTTCTTCGATCAACCAAAAACCCACCAACTTTGATAGAGCTCAAGACCAAAATGTGACACAAGATTCACAGGGCAACCATTGTACCACCCTTGTTAGCTCTACTCACTCCACCATGCTTTTCTCAATCCACCACCAAATCCATCTCATGTTCCATTACAGCTGGTTCAACCCATCCAACAGCTGGCTCAACCCTCACCACTGCCACCAATGGAATCTTTTATGAATAATTCCTCTCCATTGGGGACTATTCCTGGAGGCTTTCATGATATGCCTAAGAATCCTGAGAGATTATGTCCCAAATAAATTCATGGCGAATCAAGGAGTGTTGAAGAGCACATACAAGCTTTTAAGGACACTTGTACCAAAGCCCAGATAGCTCACCATGATGTGGTTTGTGGGTTGTTCCCTTATTCCTTAGGGGATATTGCGTACAACTAGTACCTAAAATTTCCACAAGGTTCTATCCTAAGCTGCACAGATTTGGAGAATGCTTTCATCAATCAGTTTAGAGTTTATGTGGATCCAACCATTTTATTCCACCAATTTTCTACCATTAGGAAGGAGCCATGTGAATCCCTTCCCTTGTTTAATACCAAGTTTCAACGAATGTATAGGAGACTGCATGACCCCTATCTAGTTGCTGAGAATAGTGCCATTTAGGAATATTTTAGAGTTATAGACCCTTTGCTTGGCCTGTTCCTACAAAGGACTTATCAGCTGACAAATATTGATTGTCTGTCTAAAGTTTATCATCTAGCCATCAAGCTGCAACAACAAACTAGCTCTCAACAAGGAAACTTGGGAGGAGGTTTTCCTTCAATGGGGTATCAAATGCCTAACCCAACCCATTTATTCAATAATGTCCCAGGGATGTCTCCTTCCCATTACAGACCTATATCTGAGTTGTAGACTCAATCTCCTATTCCATTCTTTGCCAATGAAGCTCCTGACTTCTCTCAACAATCACAGGCTCATCACAATCCACATGGTCATCATAACCAAGTTGGAATACCAAATCCCATCAGTCAACCACCTGTTGCTAAGAGTGCTAAGAGTGAAAAGACAGTTGAACTCACAAATGAGGTGGAGACCTTAAAGATAACTCTATCTCAAGTCACAAATGATATGGCTCAGCTTAAACTGAACCCCTCTCAGAACCAAGGTAATTACCCTAATCAGAGTAATAACAATCAAGGTTATTATCCGAACAACTACAATCATAGCTAGAGGAATTATCAAGGCCAAAACTCCCCTAACCAAGACTATCAAAATCAAAATACAGGATATAAACCGAGGCCAAATAACAACCAACAATGGAATACATGGCCAAATAATGGTGGGGTTTCTTACAATTATCAAGCTAATGAGGACATGCCACATGTTGCAAATGTGGCTGACCTCAATTTTATGACTAACTGGTGCAAGTTGCATGATACTGCAACTCATTCTGAGGTAAATTTCCTTGAAATGGAGAAGGTTGTGAAGATGGCACAGACAGATGCCCAAAAATTCCAAGGGAATTCAAATAAAGGAGGTGGCTCAATGGATACAAATATGACTTATGACCTCTTTGAAGAAGAACCTTCATTGCCAATGCAAAATGAGAATGAACCAGATGAAGATGTGTATGATGCCCAAGCCTTTCAGACAAAGGGAGGACACTTCCTAAGAAATTAGAATAAGGGTCCATTCACTACATCAACACCACCTAACCATATGGTGCCTCCGAATCAGGGTTTTGATAACAACCCTCCTCCACCTAAGGGTCCGCCTGACCTCCCATAACAAAGGTAATTCATCTGGTGTTTTCAAATGTAATGCAAGCTATAACATAGAATTTGATATTGTTTTTGAGATGTAGAAATAGAAAACCTCTTTATCATACTTTGACATCCTAAAGTGGTGCCCTACCCAATGAGAGATAGTGTTGAAAGCTTTGGAAGAAGTTGATAAATCAAAAGGGAAAACCAAGGTGGCACCCACTGTGGACATGAACGTAGCTTTGTTCAAAAGCAAGGTAGGTACCCCACCAATTCTTTTAAGTTTCATAATCTGTGGGAAGAATCTACATAATTGTTTGCTAGATTCAGGGGCTTCTGGCAATGTTATTCCATTTTCTATATGCAAGAAATTGGGATTGAATCCTATCCAAAAAAATAATAAGGTCATCCAACTCGATAAAACATAGGTTAATGTAGTTGGAGAATTGAGAAATATACATGTGCAAGTAGGGTCTGACCCTAGGATTTTAACCAATATGGATATTCAAGTAGCAGAAATTCCCAAGACTTATGGTATGTTTTTGAGTAGAGATTTAATGAAAAGTATAGGGGGATATCTCTCCCTCGAATTTTCACACATGTGGCTACCATGGAGGGGAATGCCTACCCAGATTAGGATTGAGAGTGAACCTCTCCTCAAAAATATCATCACTGAGTATGACTATCCCAACGAGGTAGCTTATTTTGAAATTGAGACAGGGGTTTATAAAAGAGAGGAAATTCTGACCTTTTCAGTTCTTGATTCTAATGATTTGTCAATGAAAACATTCCTTGATCCCATGATTAATGTAAACCAACAAGTATTGATCATGAAGCTACAATAGGATTAGCTGGTATTAGGGGAAGATATCGATTTGTAGAGTCTTTTACTCCCTAATTGGTGTAGGGTACACTACCAAAATCATTCAAAACTAACCTGCCAACCCTGCATCAATGTTCTAAATCATGCTTGCCAAACTGAGGAAACTAGCCTAAGTCACCTTGAGGCCATTTCAGATCACTTCTCATTCAAAACAAAAAATGAAATAATGTTAACCAAGGATAATATACCTTCAGAGGAAGTCCCTCCTCAAATTGAACCTACCCCAGTCATAATACCAAACCAACGTAGTTACGATGATCAACCCCAAGGTTTGTTTGATACCCCTGCACTCACAAGTATACCAAAACCCAGGGGATTAATCAAAGATAAAAGTGATTGTTAGAAAGATATCCTAGGATTACATGATACATCTAAGTGGGAATTCGATATTACACCTGATGAACCTATTAAACAACCATTCCCAATATTTGATGCAAAAGATCAAGTGGCTCCGCCTATGGTTCACCTTATCCAAAAACCTACAACAAGCTCAAAGAGATCAACCCTAGCTCATTTTCAGCTATGGACCCTCACATTTGATGGATCCAAATCTAAGGCAGGGTGTGGTGCTAGAATTGAGTTAACCAGCCTGAAAGGGAAAATATTTTTTGCTTCTTGCAAGTTACAGTTTGGATGCACTAACAATATAGTAGAATATGAAGCATTAATTCAGGGACTGATGTTCGCACATCAGAAGAAAGTTACTACCTTGATGGTTAAAGGAGATTTGGAAGTGATTATCAAGCAAGTATGTAGCCAATACACATGTCATAATAAAAGGCTGGAAGCTTATAGAAATTGGGTATGGAACCTGATTGAAGACTTTGATGCTTTTGGGATTAGTTTAATTCCTAGAGAGGAGAATCAAATAGTTGATTCATTAGCTGTTCCCGCAAGTACCCTAGAATCCATGCAAGGCTCCAAGCTTAAAATATTCTCAGTAGAAATGATATCCACCCCGACTGTTCTTGATATTGTTAGGAACTTTCAAGACTTTGATGATGATCAACATATCCTTGCTTTTCTAGCAAGCTTAGATGTTTTCAAAGGACAGATCATCGATGGGTCTGACAGGGATCAAGGAGACTAGAACCCTGAAGACTGTGATACAAAGGGGGTCCTCAATTTAAAAAGTAATAGCATTCCCAAGGGAATGGTGGCCTTAGAAAGAATTTTTTATTCATACCCAAGGGCTCGAGAAAAGGTATCAACCAAAGATAAAGGAGGTGAATATGAAACTGTTAACTTAGCTGATTCTGGCCCTGAAAGAAATGTTTACATAGGGAAAGCTTGCCCTGAAGCAATTAGAAATGATATACTGAGGGAACTGAAGAAGGATATTTCTGCAATAGCTTGGGGGTATGAAGATCTAAAAACATTTGATGCTTTTGTGATAACTCATACTATTCCTTTGAAGCACGAAGCTAGACCATTTCGGTAGAAACAACGTCCTGTCAACACCCTGATTGAACCACTAATCTTTAAGGAAGTTCATAAATTGCTTTCTGGAAGAATAATCTTCCCTGTACAACATTCAACATGGGTGGCTAACTTGGTTCCAATTCATAAGAAGAATGGAGAGATCAGGCTATGTTTAGATTTTAGGTATCTAAATAGAGCTTCAGAAAAAGACAACTACCCACTCCCTTCTTTGGACGAAGTCTTGAAAAATGTCAATGGGTCTCAGATGATGTCATTCTTGGATGGTTATTTTGGGTACAATCAGGTGATCATTAATTATGAAGAAAGAATGAAGATAGCCTTCACTACTAAGTGGGGAACATTTTCTTACATAAGGATGCCATTTGGTTTGATAAACACTGGAGCAACCTTTCAGCGTGCCATGGACGTAGCGTTCAAAGATTTGATTGGTAAATGCATCATCATTTATATGGATGACCTGATAGTATTCTCTAAATATAGACTAAACCATGTTGCAGACTTGGCTAAAGTTCTTGAAAGATGTATCTGATATGGTGTCTCTCTGAATCCTGAAAAGTGTGTGTTCGGGGTTTCTGAAGGGAAAATTTTGGGACACATAATCTCAGAAAGAGGGATATTGATAG
The DNA here is from genome assembly GCA_007258455.2 of Sequoia sempervirens. Lineage (NCBI taxonomy): Eukaryota > Viridiplantae > Streptophyta > Pinopsida > Cupressales > Cupressaceae > Sequoia > Sequoia sempervirens. The sequence continues at coordinate 389,734,427 of VDFB02270651.1, read as the reverse complement.
ATTCAGACCGAGTTGAGTCTATTTTAAAGTTAACCATGCCAGGAAGTAAGAAGGAGATGAGATCTTTCTTTGGAAAGATCAACTTTGTGAGAAAGTTAATCACATGGTTTGCAGAGATTGTTAAACCTTTGAACGAAATGATGAAGAAAGATGCTAGAATAGAATGGAGTAATGAGGCAAAGGCTGCCTTTTCTCAAGTTAAGAAATTTATTTCAGAAATGCGAGTCCTCGCCAGTCCTAACTACTTGAAGCCATTTTATGTTTATTCTTTTGCCTCTAAACACTCATGTGCAACTGTCCTGACATAACAAAGAGAGGAGGGGGATGAAAGGCCAATTTCCTTCATGAGCTCCCCATTTAAGAATGTTGAAGTCAAGTACCCACCGCTTGAGAAACAAGCTTTTGCATTGGCTAGAGCTATCAAGAAGTTCAGGCATTATATCCTTCGAAGTCAGATTATTGTTGTGGTTCCTGATGCTACTGTGAAGTCTCTACTTATGCAGAGTGAGTTGGGAGAACGAAGGGGAAAATGGATCGCTATTCTATAGAAGTTTGATCTGGAGATTCACCCTATGAAACTTGTCTGAGGTCAAGGCCTATCTAAATCAATGGAGGATGCTGGTGAGAATATTATTTGTTAGCAATACACAACACAGTCCTTTCTAATGACCCTTAGTATGCCGATATTATTTATTTCATGCTCAATAATCGGTGCCTAGAGGGACTGAATACAACTCAGAGGAGAGCATTGAGAATGAAAAGCTCCCATTATATGCTCAAAGGAGGATTGTTATACAGAAAGAATTTTGAGGGAGTTTATCTACAATGCCTTGATCAACAAGAAGCTAGGCACACAATTGTTGAATTTTGTGGGAAACATGGCATGGGTCACAGTTCTATAGATTCTTTAGCACATTAGATTCTCAGATCTGGTTATTATTAGCCATGTGTGTTTAAGGATGCCCACCAACATGTAAGGACATTTCATATATGTCAAACTTCTGCATCAAGGGAGTGTCATCCAACCATGCCATTGCAGCCTGTTTATGAGATAAGGCCATTTGCTCAATGGGCACTTGATTTTATTGGCATAATTAACCCAAATTCTTCTGTAGGAGATAAATTCATTTTGACTTCCACAAATTATTGCACAAGATGGACTAAAGCTATACCTTGTAAGAACAACACAATGGAAGTAGTAATCAAGTTCCTCACTGAATGCATCGCCACCAGGTTTGGAGTACCCTTTGCACTAGTATGTGACAATGGCCCTACCTTTTCTTCTGCCAAGTTCATTTCATGGGCTTATGATCATATGATTGTTTTAAAGTATTCTTCAAACTATTATCTGCAAAGAAATGGAGTTGCAGAATCAACTAATAAGAATCTCCTAGGAGTAATTAAAAAATTGTTAGAGAACAATCTTAGGGACTAGCATACCCAATTAAGATTTGTGTTATGGGTAGATATGACTAGGATCAAGGCTACATTGAAAACTTCACTGTTTAAGCTAGTGTATGGCCAAGAACCTGTGTTCTCGATTCACTTGCAAATACCTGTCCTAAAATTTATGCAAGAATTTTACTCTAGTGATGATAGGATTGAAGTAAGGTTAGTTGGCTTGCTGTAATTAGAAGAGCAGAGAGATGCTACTTTGCAACAATTCTTTAGGCACAGGCTATTGTCAAACATTGGTTTGAAAAAAGAGCCAAAATCAAGGCTATCAGAATATCAGACTTTGTGCTACTATGGGATAAGGCTAATGAAAAGAAAGGAAATCACCAAAAGTTTGATAAGCTTTGGTTGGGTCCCTATCAAATTGCTGAAATCCTAGGAGAAAATGCTTTCTAGCTAAGTGGTTTAATGGGAGAACCTGTTCCATTGCTAGTGAATGGAACGTTTCTCAAACATTATTTTGGGTCGTGAAAGATATTGTACTTTGTTGGGTTGTATGTATGTAAATAGTTTGTTGTTTTGCTTGTTTGTCATTTTGTCGTTTTGCTTGTTTGCCTTTTCTTTTGTTCTTTTTCTTGTTGTTCCTTTGTTTTTTCTTTTTGGGGACCTTCATTTTATGCAGTTGTAAGGGGATTGTTATCTGAAGTATACTTTAGTTACTAGGAGAGAAGTTGGTTTAGATATTTTCAGGTTTTCTAGTTGCATGATTTTATTCTAAATTCATTGTTTTATGTCCATTTTCAATGAAAGTGATGGAAAGTTACTAAGAGAAAGGTGTAAAGTAAGCAATCTTCACTAACTACGATTGAATCTATCACAAATCATCAAAAACATCTCCTTTTGTAATGGCATATTTGTCTTAGGGCGATGGTGTTGTAAGATTTGAGTGAAAAATCCAATTCCCCAGATGTTGTTATGAGGTCCATGGTAGTTTTCAACCCATAATAAATGTCATACATCTGACATATTGAGAAAGAATTTAATGAAATATCTGAAACTCCAAGAGAAAAGAAAAGAAAAGAAAAGAGAACTATCTAAGAAAAGAGAAGTCAATATTGAATGGGTGATTCTAGTATCTCTATCAGGGCTATGGACGCCTAACTGGCAGTAGAGCAATGTTGTGAGAAAACTAGAGGTATCTACATCGGGGCTATAAACGCTTAACTGGTAGCAGAGCAATACCCAGGATATCATTGCACAAAAGCTAAAGAGAATGAACTCATGTAGTTCAAATCTTGCATGTTATTGTTCAAAAGACAAGGAGATTTTTTTAAAAGGGTGATGCACCATCAAGCACATACATAGATTCAGGGGTAGCCAGTGTTGATTTACATTTGAGATTCTAGCTCAACCTTGTTTATTGAAACTGACCTAACTTGAATTATGACGTCCATAAACTAGGAGTTCTGGGTGACTGAATCCTTCTTTTTCTTGAAAATGGTTAAACCATTTTCCCAGCCAAGTCACCAATTGTTATGCCTTGCATAACCATCCCATTTTGAACTTGATTAAAATGGGTCCCTCCTCTCTATTTTTTTTTCCTTTGGTTTAGTGTTATGTGCCTTAGGAGTTTTTCTTTCTTCCTTTGGCGCTTGTTCTTTGTTCTGGCAGATGTGGAATCGAGACCGAAACCGAACCTTGGAATTTCTTCCAAGTTCTGGTTTTTGTTCTATTCCCGGTTTCAATTTTGCCCGTGTGTTTTTTTTCCTTTGTTCCTTGCATTTGGTCATGGGGTGTTTTCTCCCCTTCTTTTTCTTCTTTATCGTATTTTTCCTCGTTCTCTTTGTATGTTTTCGGAGGCAGAGTCGGGATGGAAACTAAACATGTAACTTGGAAAAGTTTTAGGGTCGGGTTTTGTTTTTCCTCCGCCCTCGTCGAGTTTTGTTTCACCCTTGTCGGGGTTCGCTTGGGATTGGTTTTCATTCTGATCCCGTTTGTGTTCGTTTGTTTGTTTCTTGTGTTTGGTCTCTTTTGTGGGGCCAGGTTCGGGAAGGATTTGGGATATGGAGTTGTTACCAAATTCAGTTTCATCATTTGGTTCCGACTCCACCCCCACCCTGCTGCAAGTTCCTGGGTTTCTTTACTTTTGTGGACGTGGAACCAGAATGGGGGTTGAACTTGGAAATATTTGTCAATTCTGGGTTTCGTTCCCGTCTCGACTCCGGTTCTGATCACTTGGTCGATTGGTCGAGTTTTGGCTTTGTTTATGTCCTTTCTTGCAGGGCCGGAGACAGAACAGTGCGGTGAATTGAAAGTTAACAAATTGTCTTATGTTCACTTCCCTTCTCGACTCCCATCACAGTTCCGATTTCATTCTGCTTCCCATCCCGCCAGTATTAAAGGTAAGTGTTGTTCCTAGTTTTGATCTAGTCCTGCCTCTGCTAGTGTTAAGTTTTTGCTAAGTGTGAGAATGGAAAAGGTATGAAAGGTAATACAAAGAATGATATTTTCTATGCTTTTAAAGGACTAATGAGGGCATTTTTTTGTAGGGTTGAAGCATGTCAGGAACGTCAGATGTTGCTTCTCAAAGGGGTCAACTTGCAGAAAGTTCTAAACAGAGAAGAAGAAGCCACGAGTCTTAATGACAGATGGGACATCTACTAGAAAAAGTAGATCGATATTAATGACAATGCTTCAGAACATTCAAAGCAACTCTACAAAAGGGTCTCAAGGTCAAGGATGAGGGCTACGAATTAATGATGACGGTTGTAAACAATTTAGAGACCATGCCTGAGGGAGATTTTTCGCTGACATGGACAGAGTATATGCATTTAATGCATGATTAACTTTGTTCAAAACTCTTATAGGGCTGATGTGTTATGGAACTGACTCATTTTTTTAAACCCTAAAATGGGGCCTGACGTATTTTTGACGTGCGCGTATAAATATGGCACTTTTTCCTCTTTGTAAAAAAAAAGGGGGGAGCTTGATCTTCATCTTGATCTTTTTCCTTTTAGTTAAGAATTAGCAAGTTAGGGTTAGAAGGTAGATAAACTCGAGAGCAGAAGTAAAGTAGGAGTTAAGTTCAGCAGGAGGAGGTGATGTATCTTCCATACTTTTCTTAGTATAGATGGATATAATCTGAATACATGGGTTTTTTGTACACTGGTGATCTTGCCAGATTTGTAAATGTTGTTTATCTGTTTCATTAACAATAGAAGCAGCCAGATTTAAATCTACTTCATATTGTGCTCCAGAATGGTATTTATCTTGGGTTAGTCATTTGATTTGAAAGATTTCAAGAAATGAAATTTTATCTTATGTTTTGTTTAAATGATGATTTGCAATCTACTATTGAAGTTTGCACTATGAATGAATGAAGCTGTGTATTAATTAGATGTTGATTTTATTCTGCAGTTTTAGTTTAAGAATTTCTTGGAAGGCAACAAGTCTGATTAGTTGGATGAATCAACATTCTTACCAATTTAAAAGCTTTAATCTATCTTTTTCTATTTCTTTAAAACCACTGGTTAAAGTAGGTTTAAATATATGTTTGATCTTATAACAATCCAGAAGCTTAGAATCAGTAGGCCCCTTGAACATTACAGCCATATTGACCACTTCGTGAAATAGCATCGTTGTGAACCAACATCAAAGACCTTGGGAGGTGATCAGTTTGATTGTTGATTGTCTTTTTCAAGAGAGGTAAGATATTTTTACTTTTATCCTACCTACATGTTGTGGGTCAATTTGGCACCATCAACAACTATCATGTCTCTCATGAGAAATCTTAGTGTTGCCATAATTTTTTCTTCCTAATTTATTGCTACACATTTGTCTACCTAATCATATATTTTCTTTATTCATATTTCTGACAATATATTTATATTTCAAGTACTCATATCAATACTATTATCAACCATTCCTCACCCATTGTGTTCCTTCTATTAGCCTTAGATTAACTCTTTTCACTAGTCCACCCTTTGGTTAGTATACAAGGCACAATGGAGCCTACACCTTCTTTCTCTAGTTCCACTTAGGATGGTAATACACATCACAACCTAAAAATTCTCCTTTGTGATTCCTCTAAGTCCCCATTCTTGTGATTTTTAGGATATCCCTAATTTAATGTCGACTTGTGCTATCTTGAATGATTGTTATGGAGTCATGTCCACCTCTACTATTCATAGTTTTGTATATCAATAATCCTACAATTTATGGAAAATTTAGTGAATCCTTCACTACATGTAATAGATTTAACCTACTTGGAATTCCAACCAATAATAATTCCCTTAAATTTTTTTCACCATCCTGCTTTTATCCATTTTGATATTTTTTATGTTTTTATGTAGTCCTAGTAATCTTCTAAGTCTTAAAAGATAAGCACCACCTAATGATCCAAGAAATATATGGTTTAATTATTCATGGGAGTTTCAAAAAAGGTAGAAAATCATTTTAATGGATAATCCCTTGGTTCATGAGATATGTTAGGATTTTTACATAAGAAAATAAGAAAGAAATCTAACAAAAGCATTAGTAGCCCCTAATTTCCCACCAACAAATTCATTTAGTGGCCTAAAAGACATGCCAGAAATAATATATAAAACTAATCCAATTTATATCTCAATATTTTTTTATTGAAATTTATAGCTTCCCAACATCATCCTAAAGAATTCTTTAATAGTAGTGTAGTAGAGGCAAGTTTGGTCACACCAAAACTCTAAATTTCTCATAAAGGTAAAGTGGAGCATTCATGGATGGTGAATGTATGGCACCAAAGTAGACATGTTTCACCTACTAGGGCTATGTTAAAGAGGATTGGGTGAAAAGCTTCATGAACTAGTTATTGAAAGTGATACAACTATACCCAACCACCAACATGAACCATTAAGGCATCAAAATTATAGACATCTTATCCTTTACTAATTTCAAATTTTAAATGTAATTTGGGTGAGAAAATTATTATGAGGTTAGCACATCTAGTATATGAATACTATCATGTATGGTATATATATGGACATGTTACTTCCTAAAATCAAGCTATTGAGCTTTATATGGTTGTTGATTCTTGTTGGGATTAAGGTGTCTCAACCTATGTAAGTCCTAGAATTTAATTTTAGTGATTATTTATTTATTTTTTGAGACAAATATTTTGGCACCCACTTGCTCTCATGCACTTCTAGGGTTTTTCACGTAAAAGGAGAGAGGTAGGCCAAAATGGGAAATGTCTACACTCAAGATGAATGTGATGTGGGTGTCATGTTCCTATATGAGATGGTTTAAATGCAAATAAATGATAAAATCCATTAATTATGTATGAGAAAGTAAGAAATGAAAAGTGTTTGAAAACACAATGTTGTATGCAGAAAACCTAGATAGATGAATAGAAATGCAAGTAAAACCAAATAGAAATATGAAAAACTTAATGTGTGCACCTGTAAACTTGTTGAGGACTAGAAATTATCCTAAATTTTTGAAAATTCTGATTTTTAGGCTTCATGGGACTCATTCGCCATTTTGGCTGAATCAGTCCCAGTTTCAGAAAACTACACTAGGTCCATTTTAGCCAAATGGGTATCCAAATCTACAAAAATATCTAGAAAATAGGTACAGTGGGACTCATTCACCACTCTAAGTGAATTAGTCCATTTTGGATTTTTCTAAAACTCAAAAATAGAATCTGGAGCTCTCAGTCTGCTCAATCTACACCTCTAGTTGTCCAAATCTGAAACCTTGATGTTAAGCACTATTGGTGAATTTTTGTGTTGATTTTGGCCTTGAAAAAGTGGATATGACTTGAACAAGTTTGAAATCTAATCTTCAATCATTTCCAAGCCATCTAAGAACCTAAATTTGCAATCACACAGAGGAAGAGAGAGAAAATGTTGATTGTTAGGGATTGCGGGTTTGCCTTGGTTGAACCCCCATGTAGGTAATTAAACCAAGATGATGAAATACGATAATGAGGCATGAAACATGAAACAATGCATTTAGAGACTTTCCATGATGAAGGATATTGAATCATTGCAACAATGGATGAAGAATTTTTCTCTTGAATGCCTTGATGATGTTTTTGAAGATGCTTTGTTGTGAAGACTCAAAATGGTAAACCCTTGCTTGCTTGACTTGAGATGGAGAATGAATGATGAATTAATGAATTATGAATTATTTTTTAGAGGTCTCCTTTTATAGAGAGTTAAGAATAAGAATCATGATCAAGGGCCAAGATTAAATTAGAAAATAATTTAATCAAGGGTGAAGGTTAATTGAGAGAAGAAAGACATTGATAGATAAAGACTTGTGGTGGAAGATAAGATTTGCATAGAAAAAAGAGGTGGTAAGAGAAATTAAATAATAAAGATTATTTAATTTAAGTGGCCAACATAGGAGAAATACATCAAATATTAATTTTATTTATTTCAAAAGAGAGTTGAGAACAAATTATATAATTAAATAATTAAAAATAATTATTTAATTGGGGAGATAAAGAAAGGATAAATAATTAAATAAATATTACATTTATTCAATTATAGAAGAAGAGGGAAAAGCTAATTAAAATAATATTAGACTTAAATGCTTAATGAGAGCCAAGAAAAGTGTGAAAGACATTTATAATTATTTACAAAACTTTTACAAGACATGAATTTTATTCAATTTGCAAGGGTCCAAGACCTAATGTGGATGTGTAAAACACCTCACAAGACTAAATCAAGGCCTCATTAAGTCTAATTTATCATCAATTATTCCAAATCAAGCAAAGAAAAAGGGATTTTTTTTTGTGTCCACAGTTAGTCCCCACTTTAGTGATAGGTTAACTTGCTTCAAACTCACACTAAAGTAGTCATTCAAGAAGTGTCCAATTGTACCAGTGTGGATGGTCAAGGATGGAAAAGATCAAAGGAGGTGGTCAAACCCCCAAGATACAAGATCATAAGTCAAGCCAATATGAGTACAAAAGGACACGCATAAGGTGTATAATATGCAACAAAACATGATACATGAACATGCAATGGAAAGTACTAGGAAGAAGAGAACGATGAAAATGAAAAGGTGGATCAAGCTTCAACTGTTTGTCCAACACATTGTTGATTAGATATAGGATTGTTTGTATAGAAAAGGAAATGTATACTCACTATGGGGAAATGAAATTCATGGTTGTCTGCTAGGTGAGAAAGCCCAAAAAGGTGAAAAACATACACCCATGGCTAGTACGCACTCACACACAACAAGTGGCTATGGGGAAAATTCATGCCTCATAATGGGCTTCCCACTCAACCATATCAAATTTATACCTCCTGATAAATTTAATAAGGCGCCTCAAAAGAAAATTAAATTTCAAGCTTCATGAGACAAGCAAAGCTTCATATACTTGGAGCTCATGAACAAATGTGACGGTGCTACATGCATGCAAGTTGTGTTATGCAAGGTGGCCATATAATAAATTAAAAATGCAACATGTAAAAGATGCTCAAAGGTTTCTTGCTTAGTCCATGCGAGGTCTTAGCTTAGGGAACATTGTATCTAATGTCTCTAAGAGAGGGCTGATCAAATAATAGAAAATTTGTAACTTAGGGGATGCAGTGCGTCGCATCAGGCCACTAAGAGGAATGTAATATGCTAAGAGAGATCACTCTCACGAAGGACACTATACCCAATTCCATCCACAAAGTGATAAACACATCATATGGAACAAGAAGGTTGCACTAGGAACCAAAAAGAAGAAAAACTCAAATGAATAATGCCAATGTATGCCCCCACTTCAAAGGAATTGATACACACTGGTCTGTGAGCAATTACTTTAATGTAGGAAATGAAAAATGCAAAAAAGAAACAAGACATGAGATACTTGGAAATCCCCTATGCCAAGTCATATGTTTCTAAGTTGAGCTTCATCATGAATAAGTATGCCACATGCGAGTCTACTTAACTCATGTCATCCATATCTCAAGCTTTCTCTTATATGTTCATGAAAGGTTAACTAGTCACAAGAGACAACAACAAGTGACATATGAGGACAAGGCTACTTAACCCCTTGCCCCCATTTAGTGCAGGACAAAGGTGAGCCGAATAAGATGAAAGTAAATATCATTTAGAGGAATTGGGTGCTCCAACATAAGGAAGAGAACCACACTCCTTGCGATGTTGAAGTCTATTCTTTAAAGGCTTAAATGAAAATTGAGATAAGGGAGATATCCCTAGATCTTGGTTGAAAGAGTATGATTTGTTGGATTTTTGTGTGTGTTCATTGTATCCATGTGAAGGAGGGAGATTGTATATGATATCATAACAATCTTCCAAGTCAGATGAAGGGGGTTTATACTTCTGAGAAGGGTTGGTTTCTTTACAAGAACACAAATATTTTTTAAAATGTTATGTGTCTTCTCCCCATGATGGATGGGAATTATATGGATCCCATCACCACCATGGGGTGATGTTGTAGAACTAAGTTGAAAAAATGAAACACAAGGTTGTTTTGGTTTAGGTTGTGATATTGCACACCCTCCCCTAAAGGAAGGTGTGAAACCCCAATAGCTACTGGAACTTGTGTCTGAAAATGAATCATTTGTATATGACTCTTTGGACTATGAGGGTGAGATGTTTGAAACTTTAATGAAAGGAGGAGTAGAATTTAATGACCCCTAATTATCACGAAAGAGTTTAGTTGTAGGTGGAGAATTAGCATCAACTTGTATAGGTTTGAGTTTTGATCTAGGAATGAAAGGATTAAGGGAGTGGTAAATGTTGTGATTAGTTGATTCATAGCTTCATTCATCTACATCAATGGTGTATATCTTGTTATTATACTCAAATTTCATGATACTCATTTCATAGCATGAATCCATGGTCTCCCTAGGATCAGATTGGATGGAAGGGGTCCTGGCATTATATGGATAGAGGTAGGAAACACTAAAGGTCCAATCTCAATAGGTAATGTGATTATCCCTAGTGGTTTCCTATTAACATTTTCAAAGCCACAAATATGAACATCATTAAGTTTAATGAGATTTTTTTTCCATGCCTAATTTGTTTACGAGGTCGAAGCTATAAATATTAATTTATGATCCATTATATATGAGGGTGTTCCTGATTAAAGTTTCGTGAATGATCACCTTTATCATAAAGGGATCATTCTAGTTTTGAATCGTAAGTGAGGGTAATTCATGTTCAAGGAATGTGATTTCTAATTGGGTGACTTACATGGGATGAGAGGGGGATGTTATATTATTTGATTTAATGTAAGATTGTATCTCATCGTTTTGTATTTGCAACATTTCATGATATAGAAATTTGATTATAGGTGATAGTTGAATGAGTTTCCATACAAATATATTAACAGGAGTCTTTTTAAGGTCTTCAACAATAGGAACACTATGTGGAAGAAAAGGTAATGGAGTAGGAGTGTTGTTTGGTCCCCTAGATTTTGGGTCACTAAGTTACAACTTAACAGTTGCAAAAAATTGTTTTGATTAGATTGCATCATGGATTTCAAGAAACCTCTTAGTTTTTTGTGGGATTCACTAATAGGAGGTGACTTAGGAAGCTCACTAGTGAAAGGAGATCCCACTTGTGTCATAATAACCTCAAGAATCTTTTCTTTATTTGCATGAATTTTTAGTGAAGGGGATTCTAATGCCACTTTATTATCTTCACCTAGGGAAGGTTTAGTGGTTGAAAGATATGTGTCAATGTTCATATGTTTTTGTACCATGAGATTCTCCCTAGGAGGAGAGTTTTTAGTAGAACAACAAGCCAAATTTTTTTGACATTCATAGGTTGGTTCTTCTAAAAGGAATTCATCACAAGTAGGGGAATGATCAATGGTTGAATTTTTTTTCTTAATAAGGGTGTTGATAGGTGAAGGGGGAAAACTAATATATTCATGACCTTCATAAATTGTGTTGTCTAACATCAAGGTATATTCTTCACAACAATGAGAGATACTAGGAGAAAGACAAATATTATTGGAAACATGATTACGTATGGTTGGGTTGTTGTCTTCATAAATATCTTGTCAACTAAGAGAGGTAAAAGGAGAGAAAATACTAGGATTCTCAAAACTCTCATTTATTGGTTCTTCTACCAAAATATCTTCATCACCAATAGGAGAGATATTAGGAGAGGAACCAATATGATCGATAGGAATGTCCAAGTTTGTAGTATCTTTCACAAGGACACTCTCATAGGGAGGGGATAGGAAATGTTTCTTAGCATGTATAAATATGCAAGACACTTATATAGTGTGAACAAAAATGAAAAGCACATGTAACCATTTCATGCAATGTTTCAACAATGTAAATAGTGTATATCCAAAGATGCAAGACACTTTTATCCAATGTATGCAAAACTTTAAGAATGTAAACAATGTATATGGAAGAATGAAAAGCACTTTTATCAAACTTATGCAAATTTTTAGGAATAGAAACATTGTGTATGCAAAAGTGAAAAGTAATTTTATCTATGTTATGCAAAATTTCATAAATGTGAAAAATTTTAGATCTAGTGATGTTTGTAATTGAAATGATGACTATCATAAATTGATGTTTTTGAGCTAGATGCATAAAAAAAATGTTCTCAAAACTTTATAGACTTATAGTATATGTTACCAAGAGGCTTAGGAAGAAAAAAATGAGGCTTTTGTAATAGAAAGTGAAAAATTTGGACTAGGACTAATTCTCCCAGAATGGCGAATGAGTCCCAGGAAGGGTTTCTTTTCTCAAAATTTTCAAAAATTTTCAAGTTGTGTTGATGTTAAAACTTTCTAGAATTATTATGTATGGGACTAGGAGGCTTAGGAAGCATAAAAATGAGGTTTCTGATGTTGTAACAAATAGTTAAAAAATCTGAAATAGGACTAATTCACCCAGAATGGCGAATGAGTCCAAATAAAGTTTTTTTTTCATTTTTTTTAGAATTTTTTAATTGGTTTTGATGATTTTTAGTTTGTATGACCTAAATACTAAATAAAAATGCAAATTTAAAATTATTTAAAATTATTTTCAATGATTTGGGATGCAAAAATACAAACTATACACACTTTTACTAATGTAAAATTTTAAGACCCTAAAAGGAAAATTAACTAATGAAAAATACAATGCAATGCTAATGAAAGTTAATTGTAGGATGATGGAGGACTTCAAATCAGAAAATAAGTTATTCAAAAATCAGGTTCACCAAAATGGAGACAAATATTTTGGCACCCCCTTGCTCTCATGTACTTATAGGGCTTCTCACCTAAAAGGAGAGAGGTAGGCCAAAATGGGCAATGTCTACACTCAAGATTAATGTGATGTGGGTTTCATGTGCCTAGATTAGATGGTTTAAATGCAAATAACTTTTAAAAGCTATTGATTATGTATGCAAAACTAAGAAATGCAAAGTATTTGAAAACACAGTGTTGTATGCAAAATACCTAGAAAGATGAATAGAAATGCAAGTCAAACCAAACAAAAAGTTGTAAAACTGAATGTGTGCACTTGTGAACTTTCTGAGGACTGGAAATGGTCTTTAAATTCTAGAAATTCTAATTTTTAGGCTTGGTGGGACTCATTCGCCATTCTAGGAAAATTAGTCCTAGTTCTAAAAAAACTACATCGAGGTTCGTTTTAGCCAAATGGGTATCCAAATCTACAAAAATCTCTAGAAAATAGGTACATTGGGAATCATTTTATACTTTGGGTGAATTTTTCCATTTTGGCTTTTTTGAAAATTGAAAAATGGAATTTGGAGCTCTCGGTCTACTCAATCTACACCTCTAGGTGTCCAGATCTGAAACCTTGATTTTTAGCACTATTGGTGACTTTTTGTGTTGATTTTGGCCTTGCAAAAGTGGAGATGAATTCAAAAATTTTGCAACCTAATCTTCAATCATGTCCAAGCCATCTAAGCACCTAAATTTGGAATCACACAATGAAAGAGAGAAAATGTTGATTGTTAGGGACTAGGTGATTTCCTTGGTCAAACCCCATTTAGGTAATTAAACCAAAATGAGGAAATAAGATAATGAGGCATGAAATATGAAACAATGTAATTAGATACTTGCCATGACAAAGGATCTTGAATTGCTACAATAATGGATGAAGAATTTTTCTCTTGAATGCCTTGATGATGTTCTTGAAGATGCTTCCTTATGAAGACTCAAAATTTTAAACCCCTTCTTGCTTGACTTGAGATGGAGAATGAAAATTCAATGAATTATGAATTAGGGTTCAAAGGTCTCCTTTTATGGAGGAGAGTTAAGAATAAGGATCATGAACAAGGGCCAAGATTAAATTAGAAAATAATTTGATCAAGGGTGGAGGTTAATTGAGAGAGGAAAGATAGGGATAGATATAGACTTGTGGTGAAAGATAAGATTGGCACAAGAAAGAGGTGGTAAAAGAAATTAAATAATAAAGATTATTTAATTTAAGTGGCCAACATAGGAGAAATAAATAAAATATTAATTTTATTTATTTCAGAAGAGAGGTGAGAACAAATTATATAATTAAATCTATAGTTAAAAAATATTATTTAATTGGGGAGATAAAGAAAGGATAAATAATTAAATAAATATAAAATTTATTTAATTATAGAGGGAAAGGACTAATGAATAACCAAATAATTAAAATAATTATTTAATTATAGAAGAATCTAGGGAAAACCTAATTAAAATAATATTAGACTTAAATGCTTAATAAGAGTCAAGAAAAGTGTGAATGTCATTTATAATTCTTTACAACACTTTTACACGATGTATGCATTTTATTCAATTTTCAAGGGCCCAAGACCTAATGTGGATGTGTAAAAAACCTCACAAAACTAAATCAAGGCCTCATTAAGTCCAATTTATCATTAGCTATTCCCAAATCAAGCAAAGACAAAGGGATACTTTTTTTGTGTCCACAATTTTATCCTAATTTATTTTTCCTACTAATGTTGTGGCACTTTGTGAGATGTGTTGTTGACATTGCATCACACATGGAAGGTGAAATTTATATTTTGAAAGCTAATTTAAATGAGGCAGGTGTCCACTTTTGAGGGCCAAAATTTGGGGCTATACTAGTGGTAATTATCATAAGTTGTCATAAATTATGGAACACTATGACAACTTTCCATGACAATTTATGATAATTGTAAGAATCATGCATGGTAGTTGTAAGCTAAATTGGTGGAGGTGGGAATCCCATTTTGTGGGGCCTAATTTTATTCTAATTTGGTGGAGTTTTTCATATGTCATAAGTTAATTATGGATGATTATGAAAAATATTGTTATATGATAGATTAAATGATAATGCAAGAGCTAATTATGACTGATTATAAAAAAAAATATGATATACATGTTGGGTGGTACCTTACATATGAAGATTCTAGTAATACAAAATTTTCACGAGCTCTGTAAATGATTGTGTTGCATTTGGATTTGTATTATAGTTTACTCTATAGGTATAGCTATGTTACCAAATTGAATCCATATTTGTAACTCAAACAAACTCCTATAGAGGCTTGTGTTGCAAATGTATTGTAGTTTTTGTTTATAGATAATACATTTTCGAAGATTTTGGAGAGTGGGTTTTCTGTCCTAAAAGGTTTTTACTCAGGTATATTTTGGTGTTATATGTTTTTTTGTTATATTTGTAATGATGTTTATGTTACTTGTTATGTGCATATTTTTGTATGTGACTATTTAAAGGTTTGAAACCATAAAAAATTGCATACTCTCTCCTTTATTGGATTGGTTTATGAATATTTTATATGTACTCTTCTCCCTTTTAGTTGGTATCGAAGCCCGATCACCTCTATTTCCTATTGTGGGTTAAAGGGTTTTTTATATTGATCTTATTTTAAGTGAGAACCTATTGTAGAAAAAATTTGTTAACCTTGTTGTAGGAAGGAGATGGCAAGCACATCTGGTAGAGTTGGGATAGAGAAATTTAATAGAGGAAACTTTGATTTGTGGAAGCTCAAGATGGAAGATATGCTTGTAGACTGCGACTTATGAATAATTGTTTCTAGAACTATGCCAACATACATGAAATAAGAAGATTAGGATTTGATAGATCATAAGGCTAAGGGTTAGTACTCCTAAATTCTCATAAAGAGAAGATCATTGCACTTCTTTGGAAGAAACATGCTTATATTTATCAAGCTAAATCCTTGGTAAATAAGTTTTTCCTATGAAATATGTATTATTTACGAATGGAGGAAGGAGGATCTATTATAAATCGTGCATTAATGCATTCAACATGCTATTTTTCCAGTTTAACTCTATTGGTGTGAAAATGGAGGAGGATCATTGCATGGCTTTGCTTTGCTTATTGCCATATTCTTGGAACCATCTTGTCATGGCCATTAGAAGTACCACTACCACCTTTAAGATGGATGAAATGGTTGCATCATTGATATTTGAAGATACATATACAACCTTCTAAAATGGCTAAGGAGGCTCTAGTAGTTCAAGGAAGAATGAAAGAAAAAGGAAAAAAGAGTTCACAATGGAAAAAAAGTTAGAATCCAAATCTCATGGGAGATCTAAGTCTCCTAGAAAGACCAAGGTGAAATGCTAGGATTATGGAAAATTTGGTCACTTTTGTGAAGATTGTAAGGAGCAGAAAAACGAATAAAAAAAATTCAATGTTTGATTTTGAATCTAATAAATCCTCTCAAGATGATGTAGATGTTTTTTTCACTACTTTTGCAACACATGCATTGCAATATGTGTGGCCAATAGAATCTAGTGATTCTTTCCACATGACTTCACATCACAACTGAATTTCTATGTATGAGATATATGATGGTGGGAAGGTGTACTTCGATGATGATTCTCACCTAAAAATTGTTGGTTGTAGAAGAGTAAAGATAAGATTCCTAGATGGCAGAGTGAAGGGGATCAATGGTGTCTTGTGTATCCCTAGTTTGGTAGAAACCTTATTTGTATAGTTAAGTTAAATGATGTGAGTGTGTAGGTTATCTTCTCTAATAGAGGATGCAAGATTACAAGAGGAGCTATGTTGCTTGCTAAGGGTTTTCAGATAGGCACTCTATTTCAGTTAGATGCATGCATGATTAAGTGCAATAGTTCTTCTATGGAAAAGAAGAAAATAACTTATGAGTCACTATCATCACTATTGGAACCAAAAAATAAGAATAAAGTTGCATCCACTTTTGATGGTCATGCTTTTTGGGTACCTAAGGGTACTCATGCTTTGGAGATGAAGCTACTTGTTGAGAAGATAATGCTTTGGCACCAAATACATGGTCACATTAGTGAAAAGGGTTTTAAAACTGTTAAAAATAAATGCCTTGTTAAGGGGAATGATGATTATAACCTTGAGTTCTATTTTTTCAAACATCATGTTTATGGAAAGAAAAATCATGTTTAATTTTCTCACACCACTCACAAATATTTTGGGGCTTTGAACTATGTGCATTCATATGTTTTTTTAGACCTGTAAATATTCCTTCATTATAAAACTGTTTAAATATTTTTTCTTTAATTGATGATTATAGTAGGAAATTTATTTATATTATTAGAAGTAAAGCTAAAGTTTTCAATCAGTTTAAGGAGTTTAAGGCCTTGGTAGAAAATCAAACTAGTAGGAAGATTAAGTGTTTAAGGACTAAAATGGTGGTGAATTTTATTCTACAAATTTTAATAAGTTCTCTATAGAAAATGGGATTGAAATATATAAGACAATTCCATATACCCCTCAAGAAAATGGAGCTATGGAGAGGATGAACAAGATGTTGATGGAGAGAGCTAGAAGTATGCTAAGTGGAGATGGCCTTGAACAAAATTTCTAGGCTAAAGTTATTGCCACTACATGTTATCTAGCCAACAAATCTCCTACATCAACTCTTGTTGAGAAGAATCCTATGGAGGTGTGCTCAGGTAATAAGTCCTGATTGAGACATCTTCGTGTGTTTGGTTGCAAGGAATATGCTCATGTGCCAATGGAGAAAAGGTCAAAGTTAGAAAAAAAGTTTGTTAAATGTATCATAATGGGATATGGTATTAGTGTGAAAGGGTAAAAGCTTTGGGATCTAGTGGCTAAAAATATTCTCTATAGTCAAAATGTTATCTTTAGAGAGATGAAACTTTCTTCCGCTATTTTTCATCCTACAAAAGAAAAAAAAGATGTCATTGAGTTTCCTCTTGACCCTAAGAAAGTTGAACCAAAATCCCAAAACATACCTAATGATGAGGAGAGTTATAGTAGCTCACAAATATCAAAAGAATAAGAATCTAAACCTCAATTATTGACGAGGTCCACTCATATTTCATGAACAACTGAAATGTTTGGCTATTCACTCTTGGATTTAAATTGTATTTTAGCTTCCAATGTTAATGTTGATGACCCAAGGACTCTGCAAGAGATGATAGGTATGAGTGCTGTAGATTCCTAGATGAAATCCATGTATGAGGAGATGACTACATTAAAGAAAAAGAACACATGGAATTTGATACCTTTTCTTGAATGATATAAACCATAGGATTCAAATGGGTGTTCAAGTAGAAATATGGTCTTGATGGCAGTATTGAGAAGCAAAAATTAAGGTTAGTTGTGAAGGGTTATTCATAGGTGGAGGGGATAGATTATGGTGATATATTCTCTCTTGTTTCAAAGTTAACATCTATTCAATTCTTATTATCACTAGCAACAACATATAATTTAGAAGTGGAGCAGATGGATGTGAAAACAAATTTACTTCATGGTGACTTGGAGGAAAAAATCTATATATGACAACTTGAAAAATTCATGGTTAAAGATAAAGAATGCTTGGTATGCAAGTTGAAAAAGTATCTATATGGTCTTAAGAAATCTCCTAGGATGTGGTACTAGAAATTTGACACCTTTGTGTTGATTTTGGGATTTCTGAGATTTAAATATGATCATTGTGTTTACTATAAAACTATAAATGATCATATTATCATTATTTCATTGTATGTTGATATTCTATTTTATGGGAAAGATAAAAGTTTGAAATATTTCAGTTTCCATCACACTTTGAAATGAAATATTTTCGTGCAACTTGGTATATCTTAGGAATGGAGATCAGTATAGATGAAGCTAACATAAATCTTTGGTTAAGCAAGAGTAATTATGTGAATGTAGTATTGGAGATATAAAGTATGACAACTTGTAGAAAATTAGTTGTTGCTATGTTGCATGGGATGAAGCTTTCTGTAGATGATTTTCCAAATTATACTTGGGTATGTGCAGGATCATCATGGAAAAAATAGGCCCTTAAGTGGCAAAAAAATAAAAAAAAATCAGAGTTGGGAAACTTGACGTAAAAATTTGAATAGGTTATCTATATTATTTTTAAAATATGTAAGAATAGAATTTGTAGAAAATTGAATGTAGTTTCTAAACTACTAGGTTTGTTTTAAAAAAATCTATTTGGTGAAAATTTGAAATTTCAATGCAGTAGTACTTAAATTTCAAGGAAAAAATAAGAAGTAGGTGTTTGTCTGACCACCCTAACCACAATAAAATGATAATATATTTTTATAATATTTTAGGTATAAGTATAAGACTCATGTCCCAATGTGATGATATTTTATAATTTTTCAAGTAAATAATTAATTATGATTTTTCTATTACAACTTTTAAAAAATATAAAAAACTCGTATGTCTGACCACCTTAACTTGGTCAAAAATTCATGAAATTCATTTTTTATTTTTTTTAATCCTATAGTATGTGAATCATAGAATGTGACACATGTTTTGGATTCAAAAAATGTGATATTGTTTGAAAGCTATAGATGTTTTTCAATTAGTCTATCAATCAGGACTTTATTCATAATTTGAATAGAAAATGAATAATATTTACTTATTAAATTCAAAGTAAAGCATAATTTATATTTGTGGAAAGTTGAGAATCTCCTTTAAAAATCCTTTTTATTTCATCAATTTTGGGTAAAAAAAGTCGTCAGCCATATACCCATCAAATTGCCACTTTTTGGCCCATCATGATCCTACACATACCCACTTCTAAGATGGAGGGCATGACCAAAGTATCATATTCTAGTTCTATAGGTATTTTTATGTATGTTATAGCCTATGCGAGGGCACACATTTCCCAAGTAGTGATATTCCTATGTAATTTTATGGCTAATCATAGATGGGTGCATTGGGATGTAGTTAAGAGAGTGTTCAAATACTTGTGGGGAACTTTCGACTATGCTTTATGTTTTCATGCTTATCCAATTGGACCTCGACATTCATTTTGTATTTGTGAGTTTGTGGATTCTAGTTGGACAAAAGATATTGACAACAAAAGATCCACTAGTGGATATATATTCATGGTGTTTGATGGTTCCATTATTTTGATGAGTAAGCGATAGGCTATAGTTTATTTATCATTGAAGCATAGTACATGGTAGCTACTTATGCCTATAAGGGAGCCATTTGGCTTAAGATTTTGTGTTATAATGTTAGGCTTGATGTAGGATATATAGCTATATGTTGTGATAGTTCTAGAGTACCATTTGTTTGGAAATGATTCCTACTTTCCATGCATGCACAATGAATATTGATGTAAAATTTCATTTTATTCATGATATGGTGGAATACAAGATAGTTAAATTGGAGAAGGTTGACACCCTAACAAATGTTGAAGATACATTGGCAAAGCTAGTGAGTACAAAGAAGCTTGGATGGTGTTTTGGTTCCATGGGCCTCTTGAACCTAAGTAGTTAATTGTAGACAACTCTTGAAAGGTATTTGACAAGTTGGAGAATGTTTCAATTAAGGTTTCTCAACATTTAGTAAGTCCTAGCATTTAATTTTGGTGATTAATTATCTTTTTTCTTCCTTCATTATAAAACAAATTTATATTTGTTTCTTTCATAGATGATTATACTAGAAGGAATATTTTTATTTTTTTAGAAGTATAGATAAAATCTTCAATCAATTTAAGGAGTTTAAGGCCTTGGTAGAAAATCAAGCTGGTAAGAAAGTTAAGTGTTTAATGACTGGCAACATTGGTGAGTTTTATTTTACATACTTTAATACTTTTGTAAAGAAAATGGGATTGAAATGTATAATACAACTCCATATACCCATCAATAGAATGGATTTGTAGAGAGGATGAACAAGACATTGATGGAGAGGGATAGTATTATTCTAGGTGGAGATGGCCTTGAACAAAAGTTCTAGGTTGAATTTATTGCCACTACATGTTATCTGGTCAATATATCTCCTACATCAACTCTTGTTGAGATGACACCTATGGAGGTGTGGTTAGGAAAGATGTCCTCATTGAGACATCTTCATGTTTTTGGTTGTGAGGCATATGCTCAAGTGCCAAGGGAGAAAAGGTCAAAGTTAAAAAATAAGGTTGTTAAATGTATCATAATGGGATATGGTATTAGTGTGAAAAGGTAAAAGCTTTGGGATACAATGGCTAAAAAATATCTCTATAGTAAAAAAATTATCTTCATAGAGATGAAACCTTCTTCCACTATTTTGTAACCTACAAATTAAAAAAAATACAGTTGAGCTTCCTCTGGACTTTAAGAAAGTTGAACCAAAATCCCATAATAGACCTAATGACGAGGAGAGTTATAGTATCTCACAAGTCTTAGAAGAAGATAAATCTCAACCTCAACTATTAAAGAGGTCCACTCATATTTGGTGAGAACCTAGAAGGATTGGCTATTTTTTGTTGGATACAAATAGTATTTTTTATTTGATTGGATTGTCCAAGAGGGAATAGATATGAGTGATGTAGATTCTTGGATAAAAGTTATGGATGAGGAGATAGTTGCATTGAATAAAAATAAAACATGGGATTTGGTACCTTTTCATGAATGATGTAAACTATACTGGGATGCAAATGGGTGTTCAAGAATAAATATGGTCTTGATGGTAGTATTGAGAAGCATAAAGAAAAGTTGGTTGTGAAGGGTTATTCACAACTAGAGGGGATATATTATGGTGATATATTCTCTCTTGTTGCAAAGTTAACATCTATTTGGTTCCTATTATCACTAGCAACAAAATATGATTTAGAAGTGGAGCAAATGGATGTGAAAAAAAAATTCCTTCATGGTGACTTATAGGAAGAAATATATATGTCACAACCTAAACAATTTGTGGTTAAAGATAAAGAATGTTTGGTATGCAAGTTGAAAAAGTATCTATATGGTCTTAAGTAATATCCTAGAATGTGGTCCTATAAATTTGACACCTTTGTGTTGATTATGGGATTTCTAAGATCTAAATCTGATGATTGTGTTTACTACAAAACTATAAATGATTGTATTATCATTATTGCATTATATGTTGATGATATGTTATTTTTTGGGAAAGATAAACGTGTGATTTGAAATCTAAAATCTTAGTTGTCATCATAGTTTTAAATAAAGTATTTAGGTGTAGCTTGGTATATCTTGGGAATGGAGATCAATAGAGACAAAGATAATATAAAGCTTTGGTTAATCCAAAGTAACTATGTGAATTTATAGTATTGGAGAGACCTGGTATGACAACTTGTATACAATTAGTTCCTATGCTGCATGGGATGAAGCTTTTTGTAGAATATTTTCCAAAGTCTCCTTTTGAGATGGAGGACATGTACCCTATTCTAGTGCTATAGGTAGTTTGATGTATTCTATGGTCCATGTGAGGCTAAACATTTCCCAAAAAGAGGGAATCATAGATGGGTGCATTGGGATGAAGTTAAGAGAAGTTTCAGATATTTGTGGGATACTTCTGACTATGCTTTATGTTTTCATGGTTATCCTACTCGACCTTGAATTTTATTTTATATTTGTGGGTTTGTGGATTCTAGTTGGGTAGGAGATATTAATAGCAGAAGATCCACTAGTGGATATATATTCATTATGTTTTTTCGTTCCATTATTGTGATGAGTAATCAATAGGCTATAGTCACTTTATCAATGACATAAGTAAAGTACATGGTAGCTACTCATGCTTGTAAGGAAGCCATTTGGCTTAAGCATTTGTGTTCAAATGTTTGGCTTAATGTAGGATAGATCACTATTTGTTGTGAGAGTTAGAGTACCCTTTTTTTGGAAATGAATCATACTTTCCATGTAAGAAAAAAGAGTATTGATGTGTAGTTTCATTTTCTTCATGATATGGTGGAAGATGTGATGGTTAAATTGGAGAATTTTGACACCATAACAAATGTTGTAGATGCATTGACAAAGCTAATGAGTACAAAAAAAATCAGATGGTATTCTGGTTCCATGGGCCTCTTAGCCCTGAGTAGTTAATTTTAGATGACTCTTGAAAGGTCTTCGACAAGTGGGAGAATGTTGGGATTAAGGTGTCTCAACCTTTACTAAGTCCTAGAATTTAATTTTGGTGATTGATTAATTCTTTTCTTCCTATGTTATAAATATATTTATATTTTTTCTTTCATAGATGATTATAGTAAAAGGATTTTTTTTATTTTCTTAGAAGTAAAGTTAAAGTCTTCAGATTATTTAAGGATTTTAAGGCCTTGACCATAGAAAATCAAGCTAGTAGGAAGATTAAGTGTATAAGGAATGACAACATTGGTGAGTTTTATTCTACAAACTTTAATAATTCTATAAAGAAAATGGGATTGAAAGGTATAAGACAACTCCATATAACCCTCAGTAGAATGGAGTTGTGGAGAGGATGATTGAGACATTGATGGAGAGGGCTAGGATTATTCTAAGTGGACATGGCCTTGAAAAGAGTTCTAGGTTGAAGTTGTTGCCACTATGTGCTATTTGGTCAATAGATATCCTACATCAACTCTAGTTAAGAAGACACCTATAGAGGTGTGCTTGGGAAAGAAGTCCTCATTAAGAAATCTTTATGTTTTTGGTTGCGAGGTGTATGATCAATTGCTAAGGGAGAAAAGGTCAAAGTTGGAAAATAAGGATGTTAAATGTATCATAATGGGATATGGTATTAGTGTGAAAGGGTAAAAGCTTTGGGATCCAGTGGCTGAAAAGATTCTCTATGGTCAAAAAATTATCTTCAGAGAGATGAAACCTTCTTCCACTATTTTTCAACCTACAAAAGAAAAAAAAGATGTGGTTGAGCTTCTTCTTGATGTTAAGAAATTTGAGCCAAAAAACCAAAACAGACCTAATGTTGAGGAGAGTTCTAGTAGCTTAAAAATCTTAGAAGAAGAAAAATCTCAATCTCAACCATTGAGGAGGTCCACTCATATTTGGTGACAAGCTAAACAGATTGGCTATTCGATGTTGGATACAAATGTTATTTTTTCTTTGATTGCTAACATCGATGAGCCAAGGATTGTGCAAGAGGCAATAGATATGAATGATGTATATTCTTGGATGAAAGCCATGGATAAGGAGATGGTTGCATTGAAGAAAAATAACAAATGGGATCTGGTACCTTTTCTTGAATTATGTAAACTATAGGAGGAAAATGGGTGTTCAAGAGGAAATATGGTCTTGATGGAAATATTGAGAAGTATAAAGTAAGGTTGGTCATGAAGGGTTGTTCACAACTAGAGGGGATAGATTATGGTGAGATATTCTCTCTTGTTGTAAAGTTAACATCTATTCAGTTCCTATTATCACTAGCCACAAAATATTATTTAGAAGTGGAGTAGATGGATGTGAAAACAATTTTCCTTCATGGTGACTTGGAGGAAGAAATCTATATGTCACAACCTAAACAATTCATTGTTAAAGTTAAAGAATATTTGGTATACAAGTTGAAAAAGTCTTTATATGGTCTTAAGCAATCTCCTAGGATGTGGCCATAGAAATTTGACATCTTTGTGTTGATTTTGGGCTTTCTAAGATCTAAATTTGATCATTTCCTTTACTATAAAACTATAAATGATCATATTGTCATTATTGTATTGTATGTTGATGATATGCTATTTTTTGGGAAAGATAAAAGTTTGATTTCAAATCTAAAGTATTAGTGTTCATCACTATTAGAAATGAAACATTTAGGTGCAACTTGGTATATCCTAGGAATGGAAATCAATAGAGATAAATATAACATAAATATTTGGTTAAGCCAAAGTAAGTATGTGAATGTATTATTCAATATATTTAGTATTACAACTTGCAAACAATTAGTTGTTCTTGTGTTGCAAGGGATGAATCTTTTTGTAGAGGATTTTCCAAAGTCTCCTTCTGAGATGGACGTCATAACTAGAGTACCCTATGCTAGTACTATAGGTAGTTTGATATATGCTATGGTATATGTGAAGCTAGAAATTTCCCAAGAATTGGGAGTCGTAAGTGAAAATTACAAGAAAAAAGAAATACAAAGAAAGGAAAAAATTACAAGACAAGTTACATACAAGAGATCGTAGCAGCTTTACAGACTACCCTAGAAAAAAAATTAAACATGAGAAGTAGCAAGGTCTATTGCTCCCCTTGTGAAGAATTAAGGTCTTTACATGGAATGTTAGGTGCTTAAATTCCCCTAATAAAAGGAACTTGATTAAGTTCTAGATCAATTCAAGCGATGCTAACTTTTTTTACTACAAGAAACTAAATTTTTAGATGTACAAAACAATGAAATCCTAACTAAATGGTTTGAGGATGACAATTTTTATATGTATTAAATTTTTTAATTTTAAATTTAAATTTAAACATATGTGGTTTAGGGATGACAAATTAAAGCTCTACCTTAGACAATGGTGGGAGAATGCACCATTTGTTTTAGGCTCTAGACTTTACCAATTAGTAGAAAAGCACCAATTCATAAAAGGCCAGATCAAAAAATGGAAACATCTTCATTTTAAAAATATGTTTTAACATAATTTTTTTCTCATTCAAAAAATTCAAGTGCTTAATGAATACACTATTCAAAATGGTATGAATAATGAATCATTTCACCATCACAACCAACTTTAGAAAGAACTAAAAGTTCTTGGTAGAGAAGAAATATATAGGAAACAAGAGTCAAGAGAAACATGGCTAAAAGTGGGGAACATGATCATCAAGTTTTTTCATAATTCAACCAAGGTCAAATGCAATGCTAACATAATTTTTTTCTATAAATTCTACATCTAATCAACTTATAAAAGATGAGCAATATATTCAAAATGAACCCATTTTGTTCTTTTCCAACCTCCTTACCAAACTAGCGAATTAGGACCCTGATGTGGTTGGAAAAGAATAAGAGTTTTGAAATTTAATTCCAAGATTACTTAGTCTAGATGATGAAAAGTTTCTCCTCGCTTCATTCACCTTGGAAGAGGTTAAAATTTCAGTTTTTGCACTTTCTCTAAACAAAGCTCCCTAGTTGGATGGTTTCACTGCATTATTCTATTAGAAATGTTGGGATTTTTTGGGAAGAGATAGCTAGTTATCTTTAGAAGAATCTCATAGAAATGACACAATTTTAGAAAATCTCAACACCAATCATATTTCTCTTATATGAAAAGTAAAATCTCCCACATAATTTACATAATTAAGACCTATTTCTCTCTACAATACCATTTACAAAATATTTTCCAAATCTATCACCCTAAGTCTTGACAAACTCATTCTAGGAATAATCTCAGAGGAACAAGGTAGTTTTATTCTAGGGAAAGAGACAACCAAAGGGGAAATAATATATCATGAAATATTTCACTCAATCCATGAAGAAAAAATTCTACCTATGGTCATAAAATTAGACATGATTAAGGCCTATGACAAAATATATTAGGATTTTTTAGCAAAGTTTTTGGAAAGGCTAGGTTTTGTTAAAAATGGTGTAAATGGATTCTTTCCTACCTCACATAAGATAAATTATTAGTCCTCATTAATGGCTCTTTGATTGAATTTTTCTTTATCTCTCCAGGAGTTAGGCAAGGAGATCCTCTTGCACATTTTCTCTTCATCTTGATGGTGAAGGCGTTGAGACAAACAATTTCAAACATCCATGTATCAAGTAAATAGAATGGTATAAAAATACCAAGAGCATACATCTCCTTTCACTCATTCCTTTTTTGCAAATGACACATTTCTATTTGGTCATCTCTCAGTGGGTGAAGCTAAAAACATAAAGTACATGTTAGACAACTACTATCTAAGTTCAAGCCAAATGATTAATCCAAGGAAGTCAAAAATATTTTCTCAAAACACTAGCACTTTGGTAATGTCCCACATGCTCTCTATCTTAGAATTTAGAAAGAATAAACTTCCTTGTATCTATCTGGGTATTCCTTTATTTGGAGGGGCTAAAAAATCCCCATTTTGGCACAAGATCTCTATGACTATACAAAGTAGAGTAGCATCCTCGAAGGGTAGATGGTTATCTCTAGTAGGGGTATTTATTATGATAAGATTAGTGTTATCTACCATTCCAAACTATTTCTTATCAATACTCAAACTACCAAGAGGGATTCATGAGAACATTGTCAAAGCAACTACACAGTTTTGGTGGAGAGGCAATTTGGACAACTCCAAGAAAATAAATTTAGTTTGTTGGGAAAAAATATACAAGGATAAAGTCTTTGAAGGTGTTGGTGTTCAAAATGTGGAATTGAGAAACTTTTCCTTAGGTGTGAAGCTAACATGGAAACTCTATGCAAAACCTTCTTCAAAATAGAGCCAAATCATCAGATCCAAGTACCTTGATTCATTAGCCCTAGAAAGAATGTTCAATTTGGAAAATCCACTGGAAGGATAAAAGTGTGGAATTTCATTATCACATGTTGAGATGTACTCTTACGTTTTA
Source organism: Sequoia sempervirens (assembly GCA_007258455.2). Taxonomy (NCBI): domain Eukaryota; kingdom Viridiplantae; phylum Streptophyta; class Pinopsida; order Cupressales; family Cupressaceae; genus Sequoia; species Sequoia sempervirens. The sequence continues at coordinate 389,707,383 of VDFB02270651.1, read as the reverse complement.
TATCATGAACTATCTACAACGGTGAAAAGGTAAAATTTTGGGAAGATTCTTGGAATGGTAATCCCCCACTAACCATAGTTGATGGTGTATAGGAGGCCTAGGCTTGTTTAATAGTAGGTTAGGGATCCAAGCTCAAGCACTATGTAGTAAGGGAGAATGAAAATTTCAAATCCAATGCTAGATAAAAAAATTCCACAACCTCCCATTCCCCTATTAACAAAAACATAAGCTACAATCAATATTGGACACAATAAATTTTTTACTTTCATACTCTAAGGATAAAATTATTTGGCCCCCATCCAAAACATGACAATATAATGTCAAAAAAGGATACAAATCTCTGACCTTTGAGGATATAATTCAACTAGGTAAGTGGCCATATAAGCTTTGTTTGCACACCTAAATTCTCCCAAAAGTAGGTGCTTTTTTTTGGTTAGCTCCTCATTTAACTAGATCCTAACTAGTTATAGCCTTTCTTGGTTGTGCCTAGCCTAAACATTACAGTATTTTATATGTGACTCCCACTAGGAATCAATATATCATCTTTTTCTCCACTATAACTTTGATCAAACATGCAAGAATTAGATCAAAAACAAACTTGATTGGCTTTCCCCCCTTCCAAACATGACTTTGGAATTATTTTGAAGTTGGTTGTTACTATATAAAAAAAATTCACTTTGAAGCACTATGGGTGGTTCTCTAGGCCTTACTAACTTTTGGAATATTTGGCTCGAGAGAAACAAAAGAATTTTCATAAATAGTTTCTTAGATTCAAATGAAAATTTTCATCAATAAGTTGGAAAGGATTATTTTAGAGGTAGTAATGGTAGATGAAGTAAAAAAACCAAATCCATGCAACTCATTCTCAAGTTGAGATAATGAAATTTTAAAGAATTGGTCTCTTTTCAAGGTTCCAAATCAAGGAGCACATTCTAATGCCCAAAAATTTAGAAAAAGTGATATGTAATGGTGTGTCCCACCCCCAAATATCATGAAAATAAAATTTTATGGTGCACCTAAAGGCAGTTCGAGATTATCTAGGCTAGGTTGTGTAATCCTTAATGATAAAGGAGAGTTCTTAAAGGGTTTGGCTCTAAAGTTTGCTATGGGAACTAATAATGTAGTAGAGGCACATAGCCTCTTAGCAGGTGTAAAGCTAGCACACAACATGTAGCTAAAATATATTCAAATTAAAGGAGATATTTAAACATTATTGATTCTTACAAGAATTAGAAGGAAAACAACTAGTTTGGGAGATCCTTGAGGGTTTCACTTTAGTAACAATTACATACTACTATAGGGAAGAAAATTTTGCAATAGGTGCTCTAGAAAACCACACTTGCAAAATGGAATTAGAAATCCTCCAAGTAAATTCATCTAATTTCCTCAACTTAGAGGATTTTGCACAAATTATTTACTTAGACTTGGTCAAGGGAGTGGCACTTATGCGGTCCCAAGCTAACTGCATGCGTATTTATGAATCACCTATGTTTTTGTACCTCATTAGTGTGGTAGTTATTTGGGTAGGACTCAAATTAGTTTGAAAGTAGAGTACACGATTATGTGAGATGTTATGTTCTCCATGCAATTATTATTCAAGGGTGGATCAAAGATCCCTATCTTAAGCTTTATGATCATCATAAAATTTGTCTTGTATGGTCCATGGGATGGCTATCTTGACCTCTTCAAGCACTGCAATGTTTCCCTCTCCGATTTAAGGTCCTGAAGTATGTATACTTTGACACAATTGCCCACTAGTGCCACATGGATCTTACATGAAAGATTTGAATATTATAAGCTTAAAGGTTGTGGAAGGTGCGACATTGGACCATTTATAGGAATAACCCTTCAAGGGAGGTTCCAAAAGTATATACTTAAAATTGGTGTTGGAACTGCCAAGTAGAAGTCATTTTGTTTGGACCCTCAAGTGGGCCTACTAAGGCTTTATGTCAGCTTTACTTTGTGATGACTGTTTATGTTGTTCTCCTCCAAGGGAGGTAATAAAATGTAAATGTATTAAGCTCGACACCTGTCAATACCATATGTTATATGGGTGCAAGCTCAGGAACATTTTCAGCTTGAAGAATTGTGGAAGGTTTGTGATTGGTTACTTAATAGGTTTTGTGTTGTTATCACATGTATTGATATTGCATGACCCAAGAGTGGTTCTAAAGGTTATGTTGATATTATTATTGAATTTTATTCCCCTAAGTGAAGTACCAAAGGAAAAAATACTGGGTATGACACCCAACAATGCCACATGTCATATGTCTGCAAGCTCAGGGGACTCTTGAGTTTGCAATTTATGTAAAGGTGTACTATTGGCTACCTTATTAATTTTGGGCCCATAAGAATCAATACAAATACTCCTAATAGGATCCTATTATTTTTTAGCACCATGTGTCACTTGGGTGCAATTTTGAGAAGGTCCATGACCAAGGAAAACTAAAAAAAATTGCCATTGGTTTGGTGTCACCTTTGGATGGAGATTAGGAGTCTATGATTATTTTCACACTTACCAAGAACTCTATTTAGGAATGGCACTAAAAATGCTAGGAATCCTTCTACATTTTAGAGAATACTATTTTTACATTTTCTCGGCCGAAAGCGAAGGATTTTTTTTCATACCATGCATGCATTTAATTGATTTGATGAGATTAATGACTAATTAATCTAGCAAAAAGATTCCTATCAAAGATGAAGGATGCCAACCAAAATCAATAATGTTATATAATCCTACCAGCATGTAATTTTGTGGTTGTTTCTTTCAATACTAAAGTTAAGAGTGTGTGAAGGCTAAAAATCACCATCACTCTATCGGTACCTTTTGTAGTGTAGAAAAATGTGATTGCTTAAATTTTCAAACTTTATTTGGTAATGATTAACATTAAAATGGACCTAATGTTTCCTTGATCTAGTGTTGCAATGTGTTTTCCACATTTACATTAGATTTAGGGCCCTCTTAAGCTAAATTGACCTAATTTTTCCTTAATTTATTGTTGTAAAGTGTATTTATTTGCACCTTCAGATTAAATTTTTGGCCCTATTGCATTTATAAAATTTGTATCATCATTAATAGGCCCTTAAGACCCTATATTGTGCATCCTGAGGCTTATTTCAACTGAAATCCTGATATAGACATAAAATATACTTAATTTCCTAACTCCCCGATATTTCCTCCACTTGAAAAGGCTTGGTGGGACCCATACACTATAGGTTCAGCATATGAGTCCCATCCAGATGGGACTTATATTCCACAAGTGGTGTATGAGTCACATTCGACCCCTCTTAGGGTTTTGAGCAGGAAATCAAGATTTTAAGTTCAAATTTTATGAATGTCAGTCTCTAGGATCTAATAAATGATATGTTGGATGGATTTCCTATATAAACAAGGTCTTCAATCATTATTTCACTAAGTATTCATGACATCAAGCCTAGCGTTCAAGAGTTAAGCATTCCAAGACTTTACAAGAGCATCAAGAGAGTTTACTAGAGCATTTCTAAGGCATACAAGGGCACAATTCTTCATCATTTATTGCAGAAATTCAAGATCCATCATCATGTCAAGATCATAAGTCATCAAGCATGTTGTGCTAGTGTTGTGATCTAGTATTGAAGATCCATTTGTAAGCATAGTTTCATATTCATGTTCAAGATCAAGATCTACATTCTACATGGCTACTTCATGTTAGTTTTTTGATTTACATCTCAAAAAATCATTCAAGGTATCATTGTTCATGTTTCATATTTCATGATTCATATTCATGTTTTATTGTTTCATCACAAGTTTTAATTACGTAAATAGGATATGAGCTAGGCAAACATCTATTTCCTAACAATTAACAAATTTTTCTCCATCTACAGGTGTGATTGAAGATCTAGGTGTCTTGAGACTTGGAGATCCTTTGAAGATTAGGTTGTAAGGTTAGAGAAGGTCATAAAGTTTTGAAAATGTTGTCACCTTCACGGAAAGTCACCTACAAGCTATGAATTAGGGTTTTAGATCCAGAAACAAAGTGTGGAAGGAAGAGAAAAGATAGGAGTGTAGATTCAGACCTTAACCATCCAAAAAATTAGAGTGTGACTGATACACCACTTGTGGCATATGAGTCCCACTATAGGACTTTTTCCATATTTTAGAAGATTCATACTCACCACTATTAGATTCTTTTTCCCACCTAGAAACCCTAATTTGGGATTAAATCACCTAGACTGGAATATGAGTCCTAGTGGGCATTAAACATCTTTTTTGTAGGGTTTTGAAGCTTTTTTTTCCATCATACTTCTTCTAGGTGCACCTCTGTTCATTCTCAATTTGTTATTATGCATTTTAGTTTCATTTCCTAGGTCATTTAGTTAGGTTTTGCATAGTACTTTTCATGTCATTCACATCTCTAGTTTTTCCAAGCCATAGCTTCATGGTGAACCCTCTTATTGTCTTTAATCACACCCTAGGAAACCCTATTACAAGATCTCTTTCCCTTTTCCATCCTTGCATTGACATCTATAGTGTTTCCTTGAATGAAAAGTGAAGAAGATTATTGTTCTATGTCCTAAAGTATAAGCAACAACAATTTTCCACCTTTCATTTTGGTGAACTTGCATTTAGAACACTGTCTTTTCTGATTTGGAGTGCATTAAGGTCCTATATCTTTCTTACATTATCTTTGCATTAGGTCTTGCATTAGTTAATTGACATCTAGGGTTTCTAAATCTTGTATTAGTGAAAGTGCATAAAGGTTGCATTTTTGCATCTTGCATCAATAAATTTCATCTAAAATTTTCATTTTCACTTAGCCTAGATCACTCAAAAAAACATAAAATTTACATAGAATTTGTTGAAAATGGCGGAAGAACCCTAAATTGGGACTCATACGCTCCTTTGAGCGATTTAGTCCTAGTACATGTGCTTTTTTCTAGTTTTTGGGTATTCTGTGGTGACAGTTATTCAATAGTCAGACCCCTAAAAAACCCTGACTAAGACTCATACACCCCTCTAGATGCTTTAGTCCCAGATTAGGGCTAAAAATACCTTTTACAACATTAAAAACCTTGTTTCTATGCTTCCTAAGCTTGCTAGAAACCTATAGTATCAGTCTGGAAAGTTTCCGTAACTTCTGTTTTATGCATCTAGGTAAAAAACATCAATTTAGGGTAGTAATTCTGAATTCTTTCTAAATCAATGCATTAGAAAACATCATTGAATCTAAAAATGTTCACAATTTTGAAACTTTGTATAATATGGACAAAATTGCTTTCCATTTTTGGATACATATTGTTTGTATTCTTAAAGCTTTGCATACATTGGATAAAAGTATTTTCCACCTTTGGATATACATTGTTTACATTATTGAAACATTCCATGAGATGGTTAGAAGTACTTTTCATTCTTGGTCAAACAATATTAGTATCTTGCCTATCTAGGCATGCTTTGGTGAAAGAGAATACAACCTTGGGAAATCGTAACAATCATATTCATTCTTCTCCTAATATCTCTCCTATTTGTGAAGAAGATATTTTGGTGTTAGAAGAACATATCAATGAGATTTTTGAGATTCCTTGTTGTTTCACTCCTCCTACCTATCTTATTAAACAAGAAATTGTTGTACAAGAAGACACAATCATAGGTAATCATGATGATCACATAACACAATAAGAGACCATTGAAACTTCAACTAGTCTACATTCATCTCCCAACACATTCCCCTCTTGTGATAATGTTTTAGAAGATGAAATTGTAAGTGATGACCTCGATATATAGGAGTTGGATGATCAAATATTTAAGATCTATTACAACCCTCTTTATGTTTCCTCCCCTACCTATCCTATTTTAGAAGACATTATAGGACATGGACAATCATGACAATCACATTGGTTCTTCTCCTAGTATCTCTCCTAGTTGTGAAGAAGATACTTTGATGTTAGAAAATTCAATTGATGAAAGTCATTAGAATCTTATGCGTCTCTCTTCCCCTAGGGAAAACATTATTGAATGAGACAATGACATCATTGAAAAACAAGAAAATCCAACCATGGATAACTCCCTTGTATGTGATGAAGTCATTTTAGAAGAACCAACGTTTGAATGTCATGAACATCTACTTTGTAGTTCTCCTAAAAACACTCCTAGGGAGGATATGATGGTGCAAGAAAATGACAACAGTAGTGATGTGAGTTCCTTAGATGATGGTGAAGACATGACACTAGAGTCCCCTTCATTAGAAAGACATCAAACCAAAACCATTAAGGTTATGAACATGTACAAGTGTCCATTAGATCCCCCTTGATTAATGGACCTCCTACATACCATGTGGGACATCCTAAGAATCCTCTAATTATTTACCCACCCTCACAATGACCACAAACTCAAAATAATCTTGAACTTATCCTTTACCCACTTAAGAATAATATGTCGTAGCAGTCGAGTTATAATATTGTTAGAGTAAATGGTTTTCACCATTTTCTTGCTTAATTTTACATAGGCATAATAGTTTATTAGTTTTGCATTTAATTTTTTGGGTATTTTCTTTCTCATATCAAAAAGTTTTATATCTGTTGCATTTCACTTTCATTTAAAAGGTTTCATAGTATGCAAATTGTTTATCTCATTTTATTCACTCTTGTTTTGGTGAAATGGCCTTGTGTTTCCTCTCTCATGTAGATGGTGCTCCTCGGAGGTGGACGACACCAACATGGTATCAAAGCCACCCAATATGAAACTCGTCCCTTGAGAGTTTTCATTGGAGATTGTTTGAGATCTATTTTGGCATTTGAAATTTTTAAATTTCAAAATTGCCTCATTCCCAATATTCATTTTTCCTATTGAAGGGTATCTGCTAGCTGAGAATTTGTATTTGATTTCCAGTATTGAATTTCTCTTGCCGGGCATTGTTCCTATTCTATGGTTGAGGCATTTTGTTCATGGCGATATTGGAGGCCCATTCTTTTTTTTGCAGTTGTGATTTGATGCAAAAGTAAAGCGTGGTTTTCTTTTGTGAGCATTAAATAATTGGAGAGGTGTCTTTTATGGCTGTGAATTTCTCCATTCCCTTGCCATGTTTTTCTTATGTTGAAGGCATCTTGAAGGCCTGTGTTTTTAAGAGGGGAAATTTTATGTTTGGAATACCTCATATCTTATTGAAAAGACATAATTTCCTTATTTGGAAGGCTGCGATTTGCATCAGTGGGCAAAGAAGGTTTCCTTGTTAAAAGGATACATTATCTTTGGTGCACGAAAATGCCTCCTGCTTGTTTATCAAGGGGATTATTATAATGATCAGTTACATTTCACACCTGGGGGCCTTGGATCATCCGAGTTTTCACATAAGCTATTCCAATTGGTTGTGCCTTGGTGGAATCTAAATGGTTTAGGAACTTTTCTCCAATCTATCTAGTTTGAGTGGGGTTTTCTCAATCACTATAAGGAATTTTTACTTCAGGTATCTAAGATCTTCACCATTTTTTACTACTACACTCAATCCATGATTGGAATTGATTGGCCACCATTTTCTACAGAAGAATATTTGTCCTACATTGGAGGTGTGTGCATTAATTTTTTATTGAAATAGCCTCTTAACTCTTTTCTCTACTAGCAGCAAGTCTCATGAGGATGTGAAGAGTCTATCTCATGTAGACAATTTTTTTATGCTTGTGGTGGTGCTCGGTGATTGTGCCTAGGCCAAACTTGGTTTGTTGGTGGCTTGGCGAGGCCTCATTGGTTGGGCCTAGTTTTTTTATTTCAAGGATGAACATGGTCACATGGTGAGCCATCAAGTTCTTTCTAGTGCTTCCAAAGTGCCTTTATAGGCCCTTTTATATTTTCATATATTTTGCAAACAAAGGCTGATTTTCACAAACCACATAAAAAAGAAAGGTATTTTCATCACCTTTGAAGTGGTTGAGGAATTTCTCATATATTTTGTTGTTTGGTGGTGTTTTTAATCTATTGAAGTTCAATATTGGTGTTGATGTGCTCTTTGGATTTGCTTGATTCTTAGCCCTTATTTGCATTATTGCTTCCTAAAGTAGTTTGGGAAGGCTTCATTTCCAGTAGTTGGGTGTTTCTAACTGCTATTGAAGGTTAATGTCATTGTATTTTTGGAGTTTTGTCATAGTACACTATGGGGTTTTCATTCCATCCTACTATGATTATGTTGAAAAGGTGAAATTATAAACAATGGAGAGATGCTATCATAAAACATCTCATATAGATTCATTTGTTGCCACATTTAGATAATCTTGTTCCCATTCCTAGTACAGATAGTAAGAAATTTGAATGAAATTGCAAAAGGGATCATGTCCTAGGAGTTATTTCAATGCATATTGATGATGCCACTTTGAATGTTATCGATCATTTTGAGTGTCCTCATATTCTTTGGACTAAAATTTGGGAGATACATGGAGATCCTCATACTCAGCTATTCCCAGATGATCTTGTTTTAGATTGTCTTGTGCCTGGACTCATTTTTTAGATAAGATACCCCATGATCATGATACTATGTATGAGTTTGAAGTTTTGGAATACTTTGAGTATTCAGATGAGGATAACGAGAGTTCTTCAGATTCTCCTTCTTCTCCATCAAGGACAATTGATGTACATTCACCTTCAGTAATTCATTGTGCAGATTCATTGATTGAGGTTGCTATCATTTATGTTCTGCAGGAACATTCATTTTGTGTTGATTATTAATTAAGCATATCCAGTGATTCATCACAACCAATATATTATTGTCTTCCTGATTGGGATTCTTATTTGTCATCCACATTGGTTTATTGTTTTTGGAATCTCACATTTCTAACTTGGAAGACACATTTGAGGGTATATCCATCCTATTTGATTATAGTTGTGGTATAACTATTGTCACTCCATCTCAGTATTGGGAGAATATCCATAATAAGTTTCTAGTGGTACCTTGTTTTTATCCTTCTATTTTGATTGGGCATGTTCTTGATTGGTTCGTGGCATCATCTTCCAAGGTCATGGTGACACATGTTAAAATTTCAAAGATATTTTCATCCTACATTTTGATTTCACTTGTTGATTCCTATCCAAAATAGGAAGTATACTTGCATTTTTATTTGGTTATGTTTCTTCTGAAAGGGAGGCAAGTTTTTTGTCGACATTGGATCACGTTTTTTCTTTAGGAACTTACAATTTTTGCAGTTGATTACACATTTTGGGTGGGCTATATAGTCTCTCTCCTTCCCTCTTATGGGAGGTCCATTGATTTTATATATATGATCACGTATGTAGTCCTTGGGGGGTGTGTTTGAGTCCTCCATTCATTCATCATTTTTGTTTTCTTTTCTCTCTTTTGGAAAGGGGTTTTTCCCATAGGTTTTTTCTCCTTTTCTCTGGTTGTGAGAGATTTCCTTTTTGCATTGTAAATGGGTACCTAACATGGTTGTGTACTCGAGACCCATACCACATCTTCATTTTTGCATTTTCATTCACCCTAAATTGCACTTAAGGGGGGTGTTAGAGTAAATCTTTTTTACCATTTACCTACTTAAGTTTACGTAGGTAGAATAGTTTCTTAGTTTTGCATTTAATTTTTTAGGTATTTTCTTTCCTATATCGAGAATTTTTATACCCATTGCATTTCACTTTTCTTTAAAAGACTATATAGTATGTAAATTATTTATCTTATTTTATTCACTCTTGTTTTGGTGAAATGGCCTTGTGTTGCCTCTCTCATTTTTTGTGAAGGTTTTTGTTACAGATGGTGCTCTTAGGAGGTGGATGACACCAACAAATATCATTTCTCACACATATAACACTAGAAATAATACAAAACCAAGACAAACACCTTCAACATCCCTCCTGTTGTTTGAAACCATCCTACCTGGCCCTCCTCATTCGCCTTCACAAAGTGGAAAGGAGCGTGATATTTTTGAAAAACTTATGAACACTCCTGCTAAAATATCATTATGGGACTTGTAGTACCAAAAAATGTAGCCTTTTCCCTTGCTTGGTCTAATAATTGACATTAAAACTAAAAAATGGTGTCTTGGAGTGGTGTTGTAATGTGTTGTACACATTTACACTATTCTCAGACCTTTATTTAACTAAAACAAGCCTTAATTTATCCTTTGTAAGGGTGTTGTAAAGTGTTCTAACATACTTTCATGCTTTTCTAGGACTTATTTACTTAGTTAAGCTTAATGAGCCCCCTTTCAATAAAAATGTACATAATGTCTACCTTGTTTAAGTGTTTTAATGTGTTTAATTAGAGTTATTAACCCTCTTTTGATTCAAATTTAGGCCTTAATTTTTACACCTCTCGAAGATCTATCCCACAAATCATAATTTGAATGATAAATTATTTCATTTGGGAAAAGTTTGGTCCTAGTAAGTTGAGCCAAGACCCATTCACCCTTAATGGTGAATGGGTCCTCCCTTAATAGGACCCCCCTTTCTTAGTTGATCTAGAGTCTGTTTTTGGCCTTCTTTTAGTCCCCTGAAGCTTGGTCTTGGAAACTTATCCAGGATCCATTCACGCAAGATGGTGAATGGGTCCTCCATTAATGAGACCCCTATTTTTGAATTTCTTTTAGGTGAGAATTTAATTATCTTTCTTTCTAGATCTAGTGTCGTCCTTAGTTCTTTTAATTTCAAGGCTAATCTCCTAGTTTAGTATAAATAAGACATTAATTCGCATAGGTTCACCTACGATTTTTAGGAAAGCATCCTAATAATTTACAAGAGCACTACAAAGCATTTCAAAGGCATTCTCAAGGAATTTCAAGGTAGATTTCAAATGTTTACTACATCAATTCAAAGTCATATCATCATGTCAAGGGTTTAATGCATTGTTGCATTGAGGATCTATCTACAAGCATCATCTTACATCCAAGATCTACAGTATTCATGGCCACCACATGTTAGTTTGTAGATTTTTTTCACACGACATCATCCAAGGTGATATCATTTGCATATTTCACATCATTTCATGCTTTGAATTTCATTCATTTCATCAATTGGTTTAATTACCTACAAGGGGTTTGACTGAGGAAAACCCCCATTCACTAACAAATAAACAAGCTTTTCTACCATTGAGTGTGCGACTGTAGATTTACATGTTCAAGATCAAGTTGAGCAAGATTTGGGGCAAGATTGTTAAAGTTATAAAAGTTGTCATTCAAAGTGTAAGATCACATAAAGAGCTCTATAGAATTATAGACAGGCTTCTAGAACTTGATAACAGGGAATTCAAGAGTGTAGACATCAAGGAGCAAGATCCTAAAATTAGTCTTGTAAGATCTTAAAAGAACCCATTCACCACTGAAGGAAAATGAGTCGTCCATAGATCAAGAACAACTTTCTAGCCAGGTACACAACTTTTTATGCTAAAAAAACATTCCCCATAGTTACTATAACAATTAGGTTGAATTTTTAGTTGTTATTAGCATCTTATTTTGCATAATTTGAGGTGTTTAGGGACTTGAAAAATAAGTGGTCTATCACTTTGTTGGTTCATTTGGTGGACTCTATTTTCGCCTTTATTAGCTCCTTATTATTGGCATCCCCTCATTATCATAACATGATTAAAAGTTCCTTACAACAAGTTCTCACCCCTCCTAATGTGCAACCAAGTGACATAACAACCATGATTCAAGAAATGAATGATGACATTGTTTTCCACCAAATTGAGCTCCCTCCTTTGGAAGTGAAAAAACAAAATGATTCTTTCATGATAATAGCTATCTATAATAGGTTGGGAATAAAAATAACCCTCATTGAAGATGCCTTTTCCCTTAATGTATGTAGTGTGACCCTTTTGGCTAGACTTGTCATGGATAAAATAAAAATTCAACTTGCCTCTTTATCTATTAGTGGCTTTGATAACATGGGAAAATGACTAGTTGGTGTGATCACTTTTCCTATCATAGCTGAAAAGGCCATATTAGAAACACCGATCCATGTTATGACTGATGATATTTCATATAATCTTCTTTTAGGAAGACCATGGATTCATGCAATGAATGGGGTGCCTTCTACTCTTCATCGTATGATGAAATATGTCTAAAACAAAAAAGTGTAGATACTCGAAGCCAATCCTAAACCAGATAGTTACTTGAACATTGGGAAAGACAAGGAAAATCCTTTGAAAAAATTAACACCAACTACACAAGTAGAACTCGTGCAACAAAAAAGAAAAAGAAAAACATATTGAGGAAGTCACAAAGCTATTAGAAGATGATTGGGGTTCCTTAGATTTCACACCAACATTCATGGGAGAATATACGATCATAAAAAAAGAATCTTAAAAAGGAAAAGAAGAAGTAGTAGCATCAACAAAACATTCAAAAGACCCCTCGAAAGCATCCATGTCAAAAACATTACAAGAAACAACAAATTACACAACAAACTTTGATGAAATTGACTATAGTGGAAGAGGTTATGAACTTATGAAACAACAAGAAGCTTTATGGAAGAGGTTATGAACTTATGAAATGACTTGGATATAGTGGAAAAGGATGTGGTGCTAGAGAACAAGGTATTTGTGTCCCTATAGAACCTAACACGTAGGAAAGACTAGTTGTCCTAGTTATCAGCCCTCAAAAGAAAAAGAAAAAGCCTTCACTCAGTATCCACTCTTACAAAAGACTCTTCTAAGATAAATTTAACATTGGTGCATCCTAAACTAATAGACACTAGTGGTCTTGACTCTTTTCCTTTGATAGATTTTAAACCCTCCTATAAAGGAGAGTACAAAATCTCACAATCTAAAGAGCCTTGTGTAAGTATGACATATCATACTAAGTAAGAGATATATTTGTCGCAAAATGAAAGAACATCTTTTACCATTGATCAAGAGGGTATCTTGTCGAGACTCCTCTAAGAACACAAGAAATTCTACTACAAAAATTCATTTTGTGCATATCATAGAGTTCATGGTCATTCTACTAATGAATGTAAGGGTCTATGTGAACAAATTTAACTTCTGAAGGAGTGTGGTGCTCTTCCTTATGTTGAGGTACCTAATTTCTCTAATTGATACTGATTTTCACTCTAGCATGTTTCTCGACTCACCCTTGTCCTGCACAAAGTAGTGGCAAGGGGGTTAGGTAGCCTTGTCCTCATATGTCACTTGATGTTGTCTCTTTTGGCCAGTTGATAGCTTTTCATGTACATATAAGAGAAAGCTTGGGATGTGGACGACATTCCTTAAGTTGGATCGCATGTGTCATATTGAGTTATCTTCTCCTACTTTAAAGAAATTTCTCACAACAATGATGTTAACAACCACTTTAAAGTGGGGGCATACATTGATAGTCATGTTTGACTATGTTATTTTCTTTATTCTTGTGATGCATCCTTTTCTTGGTAGTTTTATTGGGTTTGATTTCCTCTAAGAGAATGATATTTTTTTTACTTGTCCTCTCTTGGAGACATTAGGAAAAATGTTCTCTAAGAAGAGACCATACATGAACTAAGAAAAATCTATTTGAATGTACTTTACAATACTTTTGCATTTGCAATAGCAATTATACGGCCACCTTGCATAACACACTTTGCATGCATGTAGAAACATCCTTTTTGTTCATGAGTTTCAAGCATATGAATATTTTCTTACCTCATGAAGCTCTAAGTTCATTGTTATGTTGTGCCTTGTCAAATTTATTGGGAGGTATAGGTTTGGTATGGTTAGCGTATGATGAGAAGCCTAAACATGGGAATTACTTTCTCATTATATGGTGAGAAGCTAGTATAGAGGCATGACTTTCTCACTAAGCCACCATTTTTGGATACTCACCCAACAAACAACCTAAACTTTCGTTGCCTCAGAATGAGTGTACATTTTTGGACAAACAACATAGATCAGATCCACATCGCATTGGACAAATAGTTGAGGCTTGATCCACCTCTTTTTGTTTTGTTTTTTGTTTTTTTTCTTCTTTTAGTCATTGACATTGTATGTTTCTATATCTTCATGTTGCATATCATACACCTTGTGTGTGTCATTTTGTGCTTATGTCGGCTTGACGTAGGATCTTGGGTCCTGGGGGCTTAACCACTCCCCTGATATTTATCATCCTAGACCATCTTCATTAGTACAATTGGACCCCTCTTAAATGTCTACTTTAGTGTGAGTTTGAAACAAGTTCATACTTTCACTAAAGTGGGGGCTATATGTAGTGTAGAAAAATGTCTGTCAGTGTATACATTACTGCTTCCATACACATAGGCTATCCTAAGCCTACTTAGGCATTCATTGTTGTATGACTCATTAGGATTCTTGGATATTTTCCTCATGAGCTGCCTAGCTAGTTTATAGATTGTGGAGGTGTCGATGCACATCAACACAGGTCATGCTTGCATATTTATCCTTTATAAGTTGACCCCTAACTATCTAAATATAAAAGGTCAAGTTTATCCATTCTATCTCCATCATTCCTATTCGAAATCTTTGTCATTACTGGTTCTTTCATGGTATCAGAGCCGAACAAAATTTGAGAAATCCATATAGATTGTAGTTTCTTTTTTTATTCTCTTAAGGGACAAACACATTTGTAGGGTATGCATCTCTAATTGGTGGCTCTGATTTGTACGCATCACTGAATCACACCTTTAGGGAGAGAATATTTCACCAAGGTCTAGGACCTTTAGGAGCTTGCTCTAGATTTTCTCAGCCTACAGAGAGGCTACATAAAGTGACAACTCTCACTTTTTATGCCTAGGCGTGCAATCTATACATTGATTTTGGTGTGCAATCTCTACGTTGATTTTGGGCGGCATCAAAAGTTGGAGTTTGCTTCAAGTTTGCTACACATTTCATTGGTAAGTGGTGTACTTTTATTCCAACCTACACTATAGAGATCACATGCCCACCTGCATGTAGCACCTAAATCTTAGCTTAATATGTTTCGCAAGGAGGACAACCACTCAACTCTCATCTTGGTGTCTTGGAGGTGATGTGCTTTTGCATCAAATTTTTGTTGTGTTGCATTGGAAAGAATCTCCTCTGGCAGCTTGCATAGACATAGGTTTCCTTCAACAATGACCTGGTCAAATTTCTTGCCACTCAACTCTCACAGAGTAGATTACTCTCTTGCAGTAGGATGTGTGTTTTCTTTCCTATGCAGATTTCTTGAATGCAAGGAATCTTTTTTTTGCATAAAAAGGTCCCTTGTTGTTTCTAGTATAAAAGAGCTTAAAATTTTCATTTTCCCTTCTATTCTGATTTTTTATTTCTAATATTTTAAAAACAAAATCATAAATTGTATTTTTCAAGAAGGATCAATCCATTTGTAAATGGTGAAAAACTCAAAATAGTGTCATCTTTTGTGTCATAGCTTGTATTCGAGGATTTTTTTGCAAAATTATATATCTATATATATTTTTTTCCACAAATCCAAAAAGCACAAAATCACTCCTATAAAGTTCCTATTTGCGTCTTTTTAAGGTGATTTACAAGAACTCCTATAAAGTGCCAAATTGGGGGCAAAAAAAAAATCAACGGGGGTGTTGTGTGGTTCATTTTCATACTTCCTCAAGAAGTGCTTGTGTTGTGTTTTTTCACTTTTGCACATATTTCTAATTTCCTCTTTTGCACATTTCTATAAGAAACTATCTAAGTCAAAGCAATATGGAATCTAATGTTATTATAGTGCCCTTACCACCTTTAAATTATCATGATTGGAAGATGAAAGTAAGTTTTGTACTTAAGAACAAAGGCTTATATAGGTTAACTATGGGAACATAGAAAGAACCTAATGCAATTAAAGACAAAGAAAAGTTTTTCAATAAGTGTGATCAAGCATTTTGCTTCCTATGTCTAAATTTATCTCTTGATTTGTTGTTCCATGTTGAGAACTTGAAAACAACCAGCCAAGTTTGGGAATGTCTTAACAAACTATTGGGAAAAAAGACGAACTTAGAAGCCATGAGTTGGAAAATCAACTCTCAGGTCTTAGTCCTAGCAATTTCTCAACTTTACAAGATTTTTTTACTAAGTTTAAATCCTTGAAGTTGCACTTACAAGATTGTGGAATTGACAAGAAAGAGGATCAATTAATCCTTTCTGTACTTTACAACCTAGGTCCAAAATTTTCTATGTTTGTATCAACTTTCTACTCTACTAAAAGGGCTCTTAGAGCCTCATGGTAAATTCCCACACTTGATAACTTTATTGCTGACCTCACAAGGGAACAAGAAAAGTTAATTAAAATAGGTACTTTGAAGTCTACTAAACCTCAAGCCCTACTCGCAAGGAATGAAACACATCAAACTTCAAAAGGGGAGGAGAAAAACACTAAAAAGGACACGGAAGTTAAGAAAGAAAGAAAAATTGACAAGTCTAGAAAGGAATCTCAAGGTAAAAAGAGAGTTGCATGAACCTTTTGTAAAAATCTTGGACATGATGAATATCAATGCATGGAGAAAAAAATTGAATTTCTACAACAAATTCTCAAAAAGAATAATATAGGGCTACCTGATTCTATCAAGGAATCTGCATTGAATCAAGATAATACTAAGGACAAAGAGAAATCAAAGGGAAAAGCCTTAGTTGCTAAAGAATATTTATCTCCATCATGGATTCTTGAATCTAGTGCTTCACACCATATGAGTTCTTTACAAGTTGTGTTTCCATCCTTAGAACCATCAAGTATGTCCACAATCACCTTAGGTGATGATACTCCAACATTGGTAAAAGGGAGAGGGTCTATTGAAGTTGAAGGAGGAACATTTTCAAATTTTCTAAGTGTACCGTCACTCGCAACTAATCTCCTTTCAATGTATCAAGTAACACATTTAGGGAAGGGAATGAGAGTACAATTCTCTTGAGATTTAGTTGAGATAAGAGAATTACAAAGCAACAATTTGGTAGCAATAGGATCTAGGAAAATCACCAATCTAGATTATATACCTTCTCCAATTTTTCCATGAAAATTCTCCAAAAGCACTACTAACTCATTGAGATGAAGTTAGCAAACTATGGCATGAGCAATTTGGCCATCTTAACTATGGCTATCTTGAACAACTATGTTAACAAAATACATGGTTAAGGGATTATCTAAGGTTGAATTTTCTAAAGGTCTTTGTGAAGGTTGTGCACTTGGCAAGCATATAGAAACAAAATTTGACAAAGGTAAATCATGGAGGGAAACACAAGTTTTAGAACTTGTTCATAGTGATGTTTCAGGGGCTTTTCCCCATCCACACTTTACAAAGGCTAGATATGTTCTCACCTTCATTGATGATTTCTCACATTTTACATGGGTCTACTTTCTTAGAGAAAAATAAGAAGTGTTTGAATCTTTTCAATATTTCAAAGCTCTTCTCAAAACATAATCAAGGAAAGTCATCAAGGTTCTTTGAACACATAATGGGAGAGAATATGTCAACAATAGTTTTGAGCAGTTTTGTATATCAGAGGGGATAGATCTGCAACACACAATTCCTTATACTCCATAACAAAAATGGTGTTGTAGCACATAAAAATAGATCTTTAAAAGAGATGGCTAATTGCATGATTTACTCTAAGGGCCTCACACCATCATATTCGGAAGAAGAAATCAACTTTGCATGTTACATATAGAATAGAGTTCCACATAAAGCCTTAAAGGGTATCACTACGTTTGAAGCTTGGAAAGGATGGAAGTTCCTACAATTGATCATTTTAGAGTTTTTGGCTTGCATGCCATGGCACACATTCCAAAAGAGCAATGCAAGGCTATGGATCCAAAATCTAAAAATCTTTGTGGGATATCTAGATGGTGTAGAAGGCTATCACCTACTCCACCCTACCACACATGAATTGTTTATTGAGAGAAGTGTTAAGTTTCAAGAATGTCTCTTGAAACTATACTTGACACTTCTCAACATATTGTGGACTCTTTATATCCTGATTATAGTACAGATGATTCAAATCATTCTCAACAAATTCCTAGTGTAGTATCTTCTTCTTCCAGTTCTCACAGTGATGAGGGTTCATCTTCATCTAGTTTAGGGATTGCATTAGAAGTTGATATGTGTACACTAGAATCACCCACATCTTACACTATACATAAGGAAAATACAAAGGTATAGGATTCAGTATATGATAGAATGATTCAAGTAGATTTTCAAGGGGGGCCACATGCCTTCTTTACTTTAGTTTATGATCCACAGACATTCAGAGAGGC
The DNA here is from genome assembly GCA_007258455.2 of Sequoia sempervirens. NCBI lineage: Eukaryota > Viridiplantae > Streptophyta > Pinopsida > Cupressales > Cupressaceae > Sequoia > Sequoia sempervirens. The sequence goes on along the minus strand of VDFB02270651.1, from coordinate 389,689,251 downwards.
ATCAAACATACTAGAGTGGGATATTTCTATGGATGAGGAATATGATTCCTTGAATAGAAATGACACTTGGGATTTGACTTCACTTCCTAAGGGAAGAAAGATAGTTTGATGTAGGTGGATATATCAAACTAAATTTTCTGCAGATGGGTTAGTTGATAAGTACATTGAAGCACAATTGGTAACCAAAGGTTTTTCGCAAGTCATTGGCATTGACTATACAAAAAACTTTGCACAAGTTTCCAAGATGACTTCCATAAGACTCACACTTGCTATAGCCGCATCACATCGATAGAATGTACATCAGATGGATGTAAAGAGTGATTTTCTTCATGGAGGCCTTGAGGAGGAAATCTTCATGGAACAACCACTAGGTTTTGTTTAGGATTCATCCTTAGTTCATAGGGTTAGGAAATCTCTCTATGGCCTCAAACAAGCTCCTAGAGCTTAGTATGCCAAGATGGACACCTACCTCCTATCTTAAATTTTTACTACATGTCATTTTTATCCTAATGTGGATCTACTATGATAGGATGATTCACTTTTGATACTATTTCTATATCTTGATGATCTTTTGATTACTGGGAGTACTTCATCTACCAATGTAGCAGTGAAGACATCACTTTAGGATAGATTTAGCATGGAAAAATTGGGTTTATTGCACTATTTACTAGGCATCAAGATTTGATAACTAGCTTTAGTGATTACTCTTGTACAACCCAAGTATACTCTTGATCTACTTGCACGGTTTCATATGACTACTTGCAAACCATCTTTGACTGCCTTCCTTTCATCAACAACTTGTTGGTACTCTTATATACTTGACTCATACTAGACTAAACATTGCCTATACAGTAGGCATGGTTTTGAGATTCATGCAAAAACCTCATGAGCTGCATTGGAAAGTAGCTAAGAGGATCCTTCACTATCTTCATGGTACTCTTGGGTTTGGGATTCACCGTAGAGTTGGTTCATCACTTGACTTGGTTAGTTATACAGATTCAGATTGGGTTGTTGACATTGAGCATCATAAGTCCACTTCAGGTTATAGTTTTTTCACTTGGTTCAGGTCCTATCAATTGGTCTAGCAAGAAGGAGAATTCTATTGCTATATCATCCATAGAGGAAGAGTTCAAGGGCGATGTTAACTCAAATACAAAGGCTATATGGTTTCAAGGTATTCTTTCTAAGTTTGGTACTCCTTTCAGGTAGCCTAAATTCATCTACTATGACAACTAGAGTACTATTTAGATATATAGGAATCTGGTTCAACATCAATGAACCAAAAACATAGCTCAATTCATATGCATTACATTCAAGAGTTGATTCATGGTCAAATCATCAACTTAGTCTTTTTCCAGTCCTTAGAGAAAGTTGTTGATATCTTCACCAAGCCCTTTACTAAGAGCAAGTTCATTCATCTATGAGCTCTTCTTGGCATGTAGTCTATATTAGAATCATCATCATCCTTGGGGGGGGCTTTCTATTCTTCTCCACATCTTCTCTATTTTTTGAGGATAGTTTTTTCCCATTGGGTTTTCTATCTTACTTTGTTTTTAAGGGAGATTGCATTGTACATGGGTACCTCACCGGCTAGTAGCTAGGACCCATTTTATCCATGCCAACCTAAGCTATTCTTAAGGGGGGTGTCAATGCATACATTAATGCTTACATACACATAGGCTATCCTAAGCCTACTTAGGAATTCATTGTTGTATGACTCATTAGGATTCTTGGATATTTTCCTCATGAGTTGCCTAGCTAACTAGTTTATAGGCTAGAGAGGTGTCGATGCATATCAACATAGGTCAAGGTTGGATTTTTCTCTTTTATAAGTTGACCCCTAATTGTCTAAATATAAAAGGTTGAGTTTATGCATTCTATCTCCACCACGCTTGTTCAAAATCTATGTCATTGTTGGTTCTTTCAATGTCATCGTTTACATTTTCACACTTGATTTGGGAATGATTAACATTAAAATGGACCTAATGTTGCTTTGATCTAGTGTTGTATTGTGTTTTCCACATTCACATTGGATTTATGGACCTTTTAAGATAATTGACCTAATTTTTCCTTAATTTAATGTTGCAAAATGTATTTATTTGCACCTTCACATTATGTTTTGGGCCCTCTTGAAATTATGACCTTCATATCATCATTAATAAGCCCCTAAGACCCTATAATATGCATCCTGAGGCTTATTTCAACTAAAATCCCAATATAGACATCAAATATACTTAATTTCTTAACTCCCCAACATTTCCTCCACTTAGAAAGGCTTGGTGGGATCTATACATAAATTTGGGTGTATGAGTCCCATCTAGATGGGACCTATATGTTGAAAGTAGCGTATGAGTCCCATTTGGCCCCTTTTTAGGATTTTGAGTGGGAAATTAAGGTTTTAAGTTTAAATTTTATGAATTTCAGCATCTAGGATCTAATATATGGTAAGTTGGATGGATTTCCTATATAGACAAGGTCTCAAATCATAAATTCACTGAGCATTCATGGCATCAATCCTAGCATTCAATAATTAAGCATTCCAAGAGTTTACAAGAGCATTTCTAAGGAATTCAAGAGTGGAATCCTTCATCATTTATTAAACAAAAATTCAAGATACACCATTGTATCAAGATCATAAGGCATCAAGCATGTTGTTGTGCTAGTGTTGTGATGTAGTATTGAAGATTCATTTGCAAGAATTGTTTCGTATCCATATTCAAGATCAAGATCGACATTTTGCATAGCCACTTCATGTTAGGTTTTTTATTTACATCTCAAGAAATCATACAAGGTATCATTTTTCATGTTTCATATTTTATGTTTCATGTTCATGTTTCATTGTTTCGTCACAAGGTTTAATTACCTAAACAGGTTTTGACCTAGGAAAATCCCTATTTCCTAAAACTCAATGAGCTTTTCTCTCTCTACATGTGTGATTACAGATCTAGGTGTCTTGTGACTTGGAGATCCTTCAAAGATTAGGTTACAATGTTGAAGAAGTTCATCAAGTTGTCACAGGGTTGTCACCTTCATAGAAAGTCACATGTTGCAAATCATGATTTCAAATCTAGAAATGAAGTGTGGAATGAAGAGAAGAGATAGAGGTGTAGATTTAGGCCTTAACCCTTTCAAAAAGTAGATTGGGACTAATACGCCACTTGTATTGTATGAGTTCTAGTATAGGACTTTTTCTAGATTTTGGAAGATTTAGAGTCACCACTATCAAATTTCTATTTCCACCCAAAAACCCTAGTTTGGGACTAGATCACCTAGACTGGACCGTATGAGTCCTAGTGGGAATTAAACAACAAGTTTTCAGGGTTTTGAAGCTTTTTCTAACCTCATACTTCTTCTAGGTGCACCTCTGTTCATTCTTAGTTTTTTATTCTATATTTTAATTTAATTTCCTAGGTCATTTAGTTAGGTTTTGCTTAGTACTTTGCATGCCATTCACATCTCTAGTCTTTCCAAGCCCTATCTTGGTGGTGAACCCTCTTATTATCTTTACTCACACCCTAGGACACCCTATTGCATGGTCTCTTTTCCTTTTCCATCCTTGGATTGAGATCTCTAAGGTTTTCTTAAATGAAAAGTGAAGAAGATTGTTGTTCTATGTCCTAAACTATAAGCAACAACAATTTTCCACCTTCCACCTTTCAACAAATGAGTATTACTTGAAATCATTGCAACCAAATTGACAAAGTAGTCTAAAATTCATAGCACACACATCTAATTTAAGGTTTTTCTAAATTTCTATGAGGAGATACAAATATTTCCATTAACCTTAAGAGTACCCGCAAATAGATGGCCTTCTAAGATGCAATCATAGAGCTCCAATTTAAGTGAATCATGGTGGAACTAGATTTTATGTTGATTGGAGTGATTAAACTATTTATTGGATGATAATTTTTATTGTCAAATGAGTGGTATAGGGTTTATTTAGAAATATACTCATTGGTAGCACCAGTAGACCTACACACTTTGAAAGCAGAGGTGGTGGAAATGACACAAACTTTTTATTCCTAAAATTTAAAGCAAGTTGAAAGTGGTCATGGATGTTTCCCCTTTCAGTCTAGGTATTACCAGGCCTCACAACTTAGAGTGACTTCTAGTACCAAGTGAGGAAGTAACCTTTGTCCCCTTCATATTGAATATCAAAGGTGAGGTGTTGCGTGAACACAAAGAGTGGGTGGAGGTGGTAGTAAGATTCTTGAGGAAAATGTTGAATGTTGAGTTGGTCCAAGACTTCAAATGGGTCAGAAATTTTATTAATTATAATTAGGAAATTAGTAATGTATAGACCAGTTGTCTCTGCAAGGTCTAAACTCTATTCTTTTTAACATAAGCACATAATGGTTTGACATAGAAGGACTTTTAGTTGTTAGCAAGATTTTGTAGCTACTTCTGACTAGTTGGGTGTTTGGGACTTGAATTTCTAAAGTCAATATTGAGCACTATGAATGTTGAGTAGTCACTTCAGACTACTTGCTCATTGTAGGGGAGGTAACTTATAGATATTTTCTCTATTTTTTCCTTGATGGGTCATGACTGCAATCAATTTTGAAGCATGTATTTCAATTTTAGGATTAAAATAAATAGTTTAGGCCTTCGATCTTTTATCTAAAAAGAATATTAAAGTTTTTCTATAAATGAATATGGCTTAGAGTTAGGTTGCACTTTCCCTAGAAAATCTCCCAAAAATTAGGTGTTTTATAGTCTTGAGAGAGGATTTGTTGGAAAACATAATTCTACAATAAATCACTTGATTCTACTCCAATATCTTTGAAATTTAGACTGTAAGCTACCCTCTTACTATATAAAAAATCACTAAAAATCAAGAACCAAATTTGTAGGATTTTGGAGATGTGTGAATTCCCAAGAAATTAGGCAAAAACCCTATAAATCACTGAATTCTACTCCAATTCATTTGAAAATTGGACTATAGATGCTTGAATATGTTATTCAAAAACCCTTTAACTTTTTTTTCCAAAATTTGAGAGATATGCACCTAACAAAATGACCTCCAATATTAAGAAAATGTCTTGTCTCCATGGTGTCAAGATCATGCTTTAATACCATTTATAATGAAAAAATTGCACAATAGAATAATATGATAGAAAATATCCTATAAATACTTGATAATAGTTTAGAATAACAAGCTACTTCAAGAGGGAAAACCTCTAAATAGTCCCATTGATAACACAATTCACAATTTGATGAACAAATAAGACTCATTACCTCATATATATGCCCTATTCATTCCTAGGATATCACCTAGACCCACTTAGATAATCATATATAAGTCTTAGCAGACCTAACTAACTAAATAACAATATAATATGACAATCTGACTTAATTAAGAGGTAAGATAACCACAAGATGGCTATTTATAAGCTTATGTACCCTAATATTAAGAGCCTAGCAAACTCTCAATGTAAATAAATAATTTGACCTTTGTAATAACACTATTACTTCCGTACGATTTAATTCTAATTTTTACTTCACCAAATTAATGGCTACCATAAGTTCTTAAGAAAAAAAGGCTATTATTTGTTAGAGTTTGTACACCATTGAAAAATTCAAAAAGATGGATTTTACGTGACTCTATGATACAAAATAAAAAGTGTTTTACTTTTTTATAAAAATCATATTGAATGGAATGCTTTTATAACACTTCAATAATATAACTAGAACCAATGGCATAACTTTTAAAAAGACAATATATCTAAATCACCAATTAAATTGTACCACTAAATGAAAGCTAATAAGATGGAGCTCATAGATTTACATTCATCTACACACAGATTTTATATATATATATATATATATATATATATATATATATATATATATATATATATATATATATATATTAACCAGAAACCTTGGATGGATAACACTCATTATTAAATAATAATTGAACGAAGGTTTGAAATCAGCAAAACCTGTTATTAAGTATATCAGTAATAATGCTAAAATGGATTGCTCTACAAATTCTGATCATTGATCTCAAGGCTCGATATATACGATGAATAATAATGTATCATGTGATCTGTAATTTTTCCTCATCCTAGCGGTGGCATCCATCTTAGAATAAGCTATGAAATTGGAAAATCTCCACCAATAATCTGAATTGTGGCTGATTTTCTTTGTCATCTATCTGGATGGCGTTTCTTTCCTGCCTGTCCTCCAAACAATTTGACAATTTACCACTGATAAGAATATTTAAGAGCATTTTATCTCATAATTGTTTGTTATAGTCAATCGGATGATTGTTTATCCTTATTCTTCAATGCAATAATTTGCGTGGATTGTTTGTCTTTGGCAACCATTATTAATACGCCAACTGGTCTACATCTATATTTGTTTTATTCTGCAACGTTTGGTCTGGCAAGAAGTGGGATTATTTGACAGTAAGTGGGAAATTTTTCTTTATGGGTCATCCCATGGTGATTGTGGGCTAGGAAATGCCTTTCTCTAAGAGATACTATTTTGGACTTAGCACACTACCTGGGGAAATGATTATAGGACAAGTTTTTTTTCCTTCCACTATCTGCGAACTCTTTGGATGGAAATTCTATTTCTATGATCAATTAAAATCTCTATAATAAATTTGAAGTTAGTGGTTCAAGATTTATAGTGTACGCAATATAATTATTTATCATATTTTAATAAAGATGAAATATAAAATTATTATTGATTATTTGACTGTTGAGAAATATAATATTTGAATAGAATGTTCTTGATCTTAATTAGATTACATGACACATCACCTTTTAAAATTTCACTATCTATAAATCTTTAGACAGAGATTCTATATCTATGTTTAGTTAAAATTGACGCAATAGATTTGAAAATGAGGGATCGAGGACTTATCATGTCTTCTCTTGTTAGTTAAACGTAAAATTTGATCAATAAAATTAGGATAATTATATATTAAAAATCCTACTAATTATTGAACTGTTGAAAAATACGATATTTGAATAAAGTGTACCTGTTCTTAATTAGACATAACGACATGACAACTTTTTTTTAAATCCAAAATATCTTTTAACATTCAATTTAACCTGTGAATTTTCGTCTACTCTTGGGAATCAATGGTAGATGTTGATTTTGAAACCATGAGTCCCTTCAGTCGTTGAATATTTGGTTATTAGGAAACATTGACAGCCCACAATGCATGAATAGATGCATCCTTTATCTTCATCTGTCATAATCTTTCTAATCATAAGATTTTGTTGTGATCGACAATGGGTGCTGTACAACCTAGCAAGGAAAAAATGTTTACTCAAAGTTTAAGCCGTGCTTAAATTCCAATCCATTGAATTTGGTATTTCGTAATATAAATGTGATTAATGCCCATTTACTGTAACTAGTACGAAAGTATATATATGAATATTTTTTGTTTTGGATTTTAGCACATGAATTGGTAATAATGGACGACTTTGTTGCCCTATGCGAGGACTAGGATAAGATGTAATGGGTGGAGCCACTGCAAGTATCTCTATGAAGGAGGTGGAGGCGACCAATACCATGATTGTGAGCAAAACATTTATGGGTAAGAGGAAATGAATTTATGCCTCCATTTTATAGAGGAGAATCTAATGATTTATTATATGGGAGTGTCTTTATTATTTATACCGGAGAAGGTCTAATAGTGGTGCAGGGACCAATAGTTGTCATAGTACATGTACAATCAAAGCTCAATATTTTAAAATTATGGAACTAGTAATTGTAATAGAGACATTCAAATAACAACAAATCATATGATGCCACATTGGCACACTAGAAAACATGACTTAGTGCATCACTATTGGTCTAACTTTTTGGGGGGGTCTATTATGACCCCTCAACAAAAAGCATGTTTATGACAACTTTTTTCTCGGTCGATGCAAGTGAAACGAAATATTTGAATTGTCCACGTCCCTAACCACTTGGGGATATAATTTTTTAATGTCAATGTTGCATTTTCATTGCTATGTCGACCCATAAAGTTAGGGTGCACCACTATTGGGTCCTCTCCCCTACTAGAATCTGGAATTTATGAATACAATTATCTTTAGACAACTTGTATAGATTTGTAAAATGAGGATTGCATTTAATTGATAGAATACTTCATATCTTTTGGAGGGAGGACATATGACTTAAAAGAGATGTTTTTAGGAGTTTTGAGATTTAGGTTTTAAGATTACAAACATTGGGCTATCTTAATAATTCTTTATTAAGAGTTTCAATCAAGATTTTATAGTTATTAAAAAATTAATTAATAAAGTTACTAAAACATTTCAATCATATTATTTTTAATGATCAACATGTGACTTTTTAAAATTGGATTTTGAAAAAGATTTATATAGAGAATTTAAAGAGGAAGATAAAGTTTTATATAATCATTTGATTCTAAATGAATATCATTAATATGGCGAGGTTATTATCATTATGATTGTTGCGTTTATCTTTTTTTAAAGAATGATAAGTTTCAATTTTTCAAAAGGTTTAAAGATCTTTTCAAATATGAGTGAGAGATAAAAGAATAATAGTTTGTCCAATTTTATTCAATTTATTGACCATTGAAAATAAATAAAGACACACACTTTAGAAAAATAAAAATAAATATATAATTTATTTAAATATTTTTTATATTATTTAGAAGAAAAAAATCTTTCAAAACATATATATTTTAGCTTATATACTAAGAAAACAAGGACATTCACATTGATTTTAATTTTTTTATCTAATTGATTAAAATGATTCTTTTAAAAATCACATTTGACCTAAATCTGCAGACATAGGCAAATTCACCCTCAACAATTCACCATCATGACAAATTCACGACCAAGTAAATGGCAGAAAATTAAGGTCATTAACATTTTATTTTGCAAAAAAAAACAAAGTTCTTGAAATATATATTATAAAATATTAATGAGGTTAATTTTCCATTAGATGAATTTGTCATGGCCGTGAATTTTCAACCAAATCTACAATTTAATATTACTAGTTAACATAGGTACTACCTTTTGAAAGATCTATCTAGAAAATTTATCATTGAAAAGATTCAAGAAAATATCAATAGTTAGAGTAACTTATTAAATAAGATAAAAAAAAATCAAGTATACACAAGACTAAGGATAACTTAATTTATTGCAGAAATTTTTTATCGAAAAAAAACGAAGGAATCTTGCGAAAAATCTTGACATTGAGTATGGCTTCTAGGATAATCCATAAACTTTATTGGGAAATCCTATAAGATAGAAAGTGAATATTTTTAAGGAGATAGAATATTAGGTGGAAATTGAAGAACATATGGTAAAGAAGGAGATAATGGTGATGAATAAATTAGTTTATACACTTTATATAATTTAATTCAAGAGTGCATTGGATTGTAAACTAATTATATAGTTTATTAACATCTTTGAAATTTTTATTTGTTGAAATCTATCAATAATAATTAGTGCTTGTATTTAAAAGAGGTTCAAGGATTATGACTATAGAAAATTATATGTATGTGAATATATTATAGAGTATGTGTTTATGTATGGATGCACTACAAATTTTGGTCATTTAAAACATCAAGAAATGCAAATGAAAAAACAAAATTCCATAAAATTGACCAAAAACACTGTAAAAATAGAATCTATAATAAATTGAATGTAATTTCTAAACTACTAGATTTATTTTTTTTTAAATGTATTTTGTGAAAATTTGAAATTTCAATAAAAATAAGAAGTAGGTGTTTGTCTGACCACCCTAACAACAATAAAATGATACTCTTTGTTATAAGATTTTATATAGAAGTAGAGGACTCATGTCCCGAAGTGATGCATATCTTTTTGTAATAATTTTCTAAGTAAATAATTAATTATGAATTTTTTATTACAACTTTTAAAAAATGTAAAAACTCGTATATCTAACCACCTTAATTTGGTCAAAACTTCATGAAATTCAATATATATTTTTTAATCCTATAGTATGTGAAGCATAGAATGTGACACATGTTTTGGATTCAAAAAATGTGATACTATTTGAAAGCTATAGATGTTTTTCAATCAGCCTATCAATCAAGACTTTCATTATAATTCAAATAGAAAATGAATAATAATTATTTATTAAATTCAAAGTGAACCATAATTTATATTATCTGCACATACCCATAAACCTATATAAATTATTTAAGAAGCATAAAGAAACTAAATTTTATAAAGTATTAATATATTATTTATATTATCTATTAAAATAAGTGTTGAGAAAATAAAAAATAAACAAATTTACTTTGTTTGTATTCTGTATATGAAAAAGTATTTGAACAAATTATATAAAAGAACAAGGTGACTTAATTTCTCTCTTATTTGTATTTTTTATTTAAAAAGAATATTAGAAATCATAAAATAAACAAATTTTAAAAAACAATCCATGACTTTTTTAATATTCTTTTAAACTTATATAAATTATTTCAAAAGCAGAAATAATTTAATTTCTATAAAATATTAATTAATATTTATATTTTATATTAAAAAAGATAAAAAGAAAGAAAATTAAAAATAAATAAAATGTTTTAAAAATTTTCAAAACATAAAACTACATAAATTATTTTAAAATGGAAATAAAAAGCTAATTTTCTATAGAAAATATTGCTAGAAAGTAATTTCAACTTTCTTATGTTCTTGCAAATGCAAAAATGTATCCATATCATTATATAACTTCACTTTGAATTATGTATGACAGAGTTTACCTGTGTAAAAATGTTCCATGAATGTATGAATTATTCTAAATCATGGTCTGCATAGTTTGTCATTATAAAACTACTTTAAATTCTATAATACATAGTTTACCTCTACAAAAAAGTTCCATGAATGTCAAAAGTATTTTAAGCCATGGTTTGGATAGTTTGTCATTATAGAACAAATCTTTAAATTCTATAATATATAGTTTACCTCTACAAAAAGGTTCCATGAATGCATGAAATATTTTAAGCCATGGCTTGGATAGTTTGTCATTATAGAACTGTACTTTGAATTATATGACATATAATTTATCTCTATTAAAAAGTTGCATGAATTTCATGGCTTGCATAGTTTGTCATTATAAAACGTGCATGTCACATATACATTATACACAAACATTCTACAAAAATCTTACATGATCCATAGAAATATTATACACAAATATTCTGCAAAAATCTAACATAGACAAAAATAATTCATAAGAAAAGTAAAGTATAACTAAAAACAAACATTCAAAAGCTATATAACATAGATTGTATCATCATTTTTTGTTTTTGTTGAAAATACTCTATATATAGCATCAGTTTTGAGGCATCTCCATCCTAGGGGAGTATTGTTTGTAGAAATCATATAGTAAGGGGGATATTATACAATTTTTGGGATGATAAAAGTACAAGATAGTATGCCATTTCCCCTTGATGTCAAAGGGGGCAAAAAAACATATAAATAAATGAGTGTTGTCATCAATGAAAAAGGGGGAGATTCCTGGCAATATGTGTTGTAATTGATGCCAAAAGTGTATGTTGAAGGATGCACATACTCCATAGATTGTTGGCTGAAATGGTGTCTAAGTATGTTGTGGAGGCATGTACACAAGTTTTGATATGTTTACAATATGCCTACATTGGCATCATTCCTATTTGGTGCACCACACATTGGGATAAGTTGCAAAAACTAGTTAACGAATTTATAATATATACTCTGAGGTTGAGTCATAGTATGGTGGTTCACATCCCTCTATAGTCCAATATTTTGTCTTGTAGTTCAAAAGATAAGTTGGTCAATATGTGAAGGTGTTATATCCAATGATTCAAGTCATCACACATTCTACGAAGAAAGTTATAAGTGATAGTGTTATGGTTTGTGATATGCCAATATAAAGAGTTGATGTGGGATTCTTGGGAAGCTTTGCATTCCTTCAATGAGACAAATGTGACTATGTAGACTTAGGGATATGTTCACAAAGGTATATGGATTCTTCCTTGCAAGTTTCAAGTGTTTAGGTGGTCCACAAGATCAGTTTTCAAATGATAGTTTACTACAGTTTGTCTAGAATGCTTTGTTCGTGTGCATTCAATAGGTTTCCTTAGATGTGTCAACTTATGATGATTAGACACTTCAAGAAATGGCTGAAGTGCTATTGAGCATGGACTACAATGCTTGCGTCTTGATCTGCATGAAGGTTTTGATCTCTCCTTGGTGATGTAAAGTTGAACAGATGGCAGTTTTGATGGTGTTATCATCATTTGGGCCAACAAACATGTTTCCTATGAATCAATAATTGAATGGACTAATTAATTAGTTTTTTTTGGAGGTTTTGTTATGGTATGTTTGGATCCCATAATTTTCTATGTTAATCCACAAAATGTTTTCTTTCAATATTATATATGTTTGGAGTCGACTAGTATGATATCATATGTTTCTTCTAAAAAGTTATATTAGAGCTGACCTAATTGGGGTCTTCATTTTTTGCGGAGGATATATAAAGAATATCAATCTCATTTATATAAGTGTGTGCTTCAAAGAATTGAGATTGAATAGTATGTTGAATTTGAAATGTGTGAAGTCAATGTGAAGGGTTAATTGTGCAGAAAAGAGACTACAACATCAACATATGTTGGATGGCTCTTCATAGTAGTTCATATTCTTATTTATCATTATAATTTTTATTTATCCTACTATGAGACAATGAGTCTCATTAGGTTCTTTGTATTTTTCCCTAAGGTTGTACACCTTAGTCTGCAAGTCCATAGGCAGTGAGCCTTAAACAACATTATAATTCTTGTTAGTATTGAGCTACATATATTGTGATTTAATCCTCATCGTGGCTTTCCCTCATCGGATTTTCCATTTAAAAACCCTAGTATCTTTTGTGTGGTACATGTTTTCTCTCTTTTGTTTTAGTCTATGTGATATGTTGTTTAATCTACAAATTGAAATGGTTAAGTTTTAATATATGTTGATTCAGCCTGGGCCCCTCAGCACAACATTGTGTTCAATAGAGAGTTTATAGGGCACTAAAATCTGAGATTGAATGATAAGAAATGATAGGTTCAAAATCATGTGATTCCTCATTTTATTCCCTATCATCCTCTAATATTGGTTCTTCCTCTTCTTCCTCACTCAAGCCTTTAATATAGAAAAAAAACATTAAGTTTATTTCCTCAAATATATTTTCTATCACAATTGAAACACAACCCTTTTTTTCTCTTCTCCTCAATTTGTTGCGGAGTCAACCTAGTAGGTTGAGGTAATGAATATGTAACACAACTCTTTTCTCTTACATTTACAATATCTTTTCAACTATTGGCCAAAAAATTCTCATTGACTTAGTCTTTCCATAAGTATCTCTTGTGAGAAGGATTGTGGTTGGAACAAATGTACCTCATATTTTATGTGGTCCTTTAAACCTTCTAGAAATAATTTGTTTGATTTTTATTTTGTCACATTTCCCACTCTTAGACAAAGGGCATGAAATTGTTGAGTATAGTTCTTGATTGTACTATTTTTGTTTAATTTAGTGATTTGGTAGAAGTAACTATCCATAAAGTTATCTCCATAATGGGTAGAAAGTTTCTATTATAAAATTCACAATGTTACCACACAACCCTTCTTTTCACTTATACTTCATCCCCTAAATAATTGTGTCCAACTTAGAAAATCCATTTATCTCTTTCCTAATTGATGATTTTTCACTCTTGGCCTTGTTGATTTCATCATTAGGGTTAATATTATCACTTTCTATTTCATCCTTATCTAAATATTTTTCAGGTGTGGTAGCATTCTTTTTGCCTCTTGTTTTAGGCCTGTCATGATGGAAAAAAATGATTTGAAAATAAATCACATAAATAAATTCAAAATAATATAAAAAAAAAATTCAATTAATAGGGCGTAGGTTGCTCTTTCCCAAGAAAATTTCCCCAAAAATAGGTGTTTTGCAGTCTTGAGAGAGAATTTGTTGGAAATCATAATTCTACAATAAGTCACTTAATTCTACTCTAATGTCTTTGAAATTTAGACTGTAGGATCCCCTCTTACCACATAAAAAAATTGGGAAAAATTAGGGACCAATTTTGTAATATTTTAGAGATAGGCACTTTCCCAATAAATTGGGAAGAAATAATATATCTGCAATAAATCATGAATTCTACTTCAATTCATTTGAAATTTTGACTATAGATGCTTGAATATGTTCTTTAGAAACCCTTTAAAATTTATCTTTGTCCAAAATGTCCTCCAATATTATAAAAAATTTATTGCCTCCAAAATGTCAAGATCATGCTATACAACCTATAATGAAAATCTAGCACAATACAAGAATATGATAGAAAATATCTTGTAAAAACATGATAATAGTTGAGAATAACAAGCTACTTTGAGGGGGAAAACCCCTAAATATTTCCAATGATAACACAATTCACAATCTGATGAACAAATAAGACTCACTACCTCCTATATATACTCTATTTATTCCTAGGGTGTCACCTAGGACAACTTAGATAATCATACATAAGCCTTAACATATTTAACTAACTAAATAACAATATAATATGATAATATGACTTAATTAATAGTTAAGATAACCACAACATGGCTATTCATAAACTTATGTACTCTAATATTAAGGACGTAACAAACTCTCAATGTAGATAAATAATTTGATCTTTGTAATAACATTGTCACTTCCATATAATCTAATTCTTATTTTTACTTCACTAAATTTAATGGCTACAATAAGTTCTTAAGAAAAAAATGGTTATTATTTATTAGAAATAACACCATTGAAGAATTTAAAAAGATGGATTTTACGTGATTCTATGATACAAAATAATAAATGTTTTACCTTTTTATAAAAATCATATTGAATGGAATGTTTTTATTGCACTTTAATAATATAACTAGAATCAATAGCATAACTTTTAAAAAGACAACAGATCTAAATCACCAATTAAATTGCACCACTAAATAGGATCTAATAAGATGGAGCTCATAGATTTACATTCATCTACACAGAATTTTCTTTAAAAAATATATATTCCAAGTTGAACTCATTCCCAAAATAAAAATAAACATAAGAAAACAAACCAACCAACCTTGGATGGACAATTTTAAACACATACTCATAGCGGTGGCATCCATCTTAGAAAATATGAAATTGGAAAATTTCCACCAATAATCTCAATTGCGGCTGATTTTGTTTAGCATCTATCTGGATGGAATTTCTTTCCTGCCTATCTTCCAATCTATTCCACAATTTACCACTGATGAGAATATTTCAGAGCATTTTATCCCATTATTATTTGTTATAGTCAATTGGATGACTGTTTATCCTCATTCTTCAATGTAATAATTTGCGTGGATGGTTTGTCTTTGGCAACCATTTTTGTCTTCATCAGTACGCCAACTGGTAGTCATCTATATTTGTTTTATCCTGCAACGTTTGGTTTCGCCAGAAGTGGGATTATTTGACAGTAAGTGGGAAAAATTTCTTTATGGGTCATCCCATGGTGATTGCGTGCTAGGAAATGCCTTTCTCTAACACATACTTTTTTGGACTTAGCACAGTACGTGGGGAAATGATTATTACTTCCACTGTATTCAAACTTTTGGATGCAAATTCTATTTAATGATATGTAATAGATTTGAAGATTAGTGGTTCAAGATTTATAGTCTACGTAGGATAATTACTTATTAAAATATAAAATATAAAATTATTATGGATCGTTTGATTGTTGAAAAATATGATGGTTCAATAGTATGTTCTTGTTCTAGATTAATCAGCACACCAACTTTTAAGCTTTCACTATCTGTAAAATCTTGGATGAAAATTCTATTTCTACGTTCAATTAAAGTTGATGCAATAGATTTGAAAATAAAGAATCTAAGACTTACAGTCCAGTCTAATACTTCATTTCATTTCTTGTTAGTTAAACGTACGCTTCGAACAATAAAATTAAAATAATTATCATTATCTATTTCATAAAAGTAATGACAGTCCACTCTAATACTTCATTTCATTTCTTGTTAGTTAAACATAAGTTTTGATCAATAAAAATAAAATGATTCTTATTATCTATTTCGAATGATTATAATTACAACTAATTATTTAACTGTTGAAAAATACAATATTTGAATAAGACGACCCTATTCTTAATTAAACAATTAAACAAGACCACATGGCAACTTCTTTAAAATCCCAAAAACCTTTATTTAACCTGTAGCTTTTCGTCTACTGTTGAATGGGAATCAATGGTAGATGTTGATCTTGAATCCATCAGTCCCTTCAGTCGTTGAATATTTGGTTATTAGGAAACATTGGCAGCCCACAATGCATGAATAGATGCATCCTTTATCTTCATCTCTCATAATCATTCTAATCATAGGATTTTATTGTGATCGACAGTGGGTGCTTTACAATCTAGCAAGGAAAATTTGTTTATTTAAAGGTTAAGCCGTGTTAAAGCCCAATCCATTGAATTTGGTATTTCGTACTACAAATGTGATTACAATGCCCATTTACTGTAACTAGTACTAAAGCATATATATGAATATTTTTTTGTTTTGGATTTTAGCACATGAATTGGCAATAATGGATGACTTTCCTGGCCTATGCGAGGATTAGGATAAGAGGTAAGCTTGTTTGACACGTTACTTCTCTCAGACTATGGTTGGAGCCAGTACAAATACCTCTATGAAGGAGCTGGAGGCGACAAATATCATGAATGTGAACAAAACATTTATGGGGAAAGGAATTCATGCATCCATCTTATAGAGCAGAATCCAATGATTTATCATATATGAGTGTCTCTATTCTTTATACAAGAATCTGGAATTTACGAATACAATTATCTTTAGAAGACTTGCATAGATTGGTAAGATTTCAGAAATACATGGTAAACATGAGGTTTGTATTTAGTTAACAGGATAACTCATACCTTTTAGAGGAGGACATATGTCTTAAGAGATGTTTTCAAGAGTTTTCAGATTACAAACATTTGGTTATCAGTCTTTATTAAGAGTTTCAATCAAACTTTTATAATTATTATAAATTTAATTAATAAAGTTAGTAAAATATCTTAATCATATTATTATTTTTAATAATCAATTTATCATCTTTTTGAAATTGGATTTGAAAAAGGATATAAATAGTGCATTTAAAGGAGGAAGATAAAATTTCATATAATCATTTCACTTTAAGTGTATATCTTTATTATGGTGGGGTTATCATCATTATGATTGTTTCATATATAAAATTTATAAAAATACTAAAAATCTCAAATTTTCAAAAGATTTAAAGATCTTTCTAAATTTGAGTGAGATGAAAAAATACTAGCTTGTTCAATTTTATTCAATTTGATGAATATTAAAAGTAAATAAAGACATGCACTTTAAAATAAAATAAAAATACTTGATTTTTAAAAATATTTTCGAGATTTTATAGAAGAAAAAATTCCCTCAAAACACTATAAACTAACAAACCATATACATTTTAGTTTATATACTAAGAAAACAAAGACATACACATTGATTTTAATTTTTTTATTTGATTATTTAAAATATTTTTGATGTATTGTTTATAAAAGTGTATTTGACATAAAGGTGCAATATAATATTGGTAGTTAAAATAAGATCATTTTTAAAGATCTATCTAGAAAGTTTATAATTGAAAATATGAATAAGAAAATATCACTATTTGAAATAACTTATTAAGTAAGATAACAAAAATAAATATAGAAAAGACTAAGGATATCATTAATTTATTATAGAAATTCAATAGAACAGTGAAGGGATCTTAGATGGGAAAGATGTTGACATTGGGTATGGCTTCTAGGGCAATCCATAAACTTTATTGGAAGATCATATAAGAGAGAAAGAGAACATTGTTAAGGAGATAAAATGTTAGGTGGAAATTGAAGGAGATAATGGTAATGAAGGAGATAATGAGATGAAGAAACCAACTTATACAATTTAATTTAAGAGTGCATTGGTATTGTAAAGTTATATTGAAACTAACAATGTAGTTTATTAAGATTTTAATTTTAATTTTTCTTTTGAAACTCATCAATGATAAAAAAGAATTAAAATAGAAAAATTACTTATATACAATACAATTTAGTAAGAAAATATATTTATAAATACTATGTCAAAAAGCAGCAAAAATATATGAAATGAAACTGAAAAAAAAATTATATAAATTATTGAAGAGGCATAAGCAACTTAAATTATATAAAATGTTAAATATATTATTTATATTATCTATTAAAAGAAGTGTTTTTTTTTTTTTTAAATTACATTGTTTTCATTCTTCATAAAAGAGTAAATTTTTTTATAAACATACATAAATTAAAAGAATAGAATAACTTAATTTCTGTAAAATATTGATAACTTATTTGTATTATTTATTTAAATAAGAATTTGAAAAAATAATAACTAAATAAATTTTAGAAAAAAATGTCTATTTTTTATAAAAAATTATTGGAAAATAATTTAAAATAAATGAATTTATATTATTTGCATATGTGCACAGAGTACTTAAAAGTAATTTAAAATAAATGAATATATTTTGAAAAGATGTTTAAAATATGTATATGTTCAAACAGTTATAAAGGATAAAAATAATTTGAATATTTTAAAAAAAGATATTGATATTGAAAAAAAAATCATAATTAAAAGAAATAGGAAAAAAAAAATTCTATTACAAAATATTTTAAAATTTTGAAAACATAAAATTATATTAAGGATTTAAAAATAAAAATAAAAACCTATTTTTTCATAAAAAAATATTGTTGAGTTGGTTTCTGGTTTTGATTGATGAAAAAAATATCATACTACCAAAGTCAGAAACCAACTCAGCAATATTCAATATTGATTGTGAAAATTTAATATCATTTATAAAAAATATTTTTTATTTTATAAAAAATATTGTTAAAAAAAGATTTACTGTTTTTAATTAATTTCAACTGTTTTATGTGCTTGCAAATGTAAAAATTTGTCAATATCATTATAGAACTTCACTTTGAATTCTGTACCACACAGTTTACCTCTGTAAAAATTCCCATGAATGTATGCACTATGCAGTATTCTAAGCCATGACCAAAATAATTTGTCATTATAGAACTTTACTATAAACTCTGTAATATACAGTTTACCTCTGCAAAAAGGCTCCATGAATGTAAGAAGTATTTTAAGCATAGAACTTCAGTTTGAATTCTGTAACATACAGTTTACCTCAGCAAAAAAGTTCCATGAATGAATGAAATATTTTAAGCCATGGCCTGCATAGTTTGTCATTGATAGTTCTGTGGCATACAATATACCTCTATAAAAACGTTTCATAAATGACATAGCCTGCATAGTTTGTCCTTAAAAGACTTGCATGACACAGAAAAGTTATAACGTTCCATCAATGTCATGGCCTGCATAGTTTGTCACAATAAAACTTGCATGACACAGATACATTACACACAAACATTCTGCAAAATACTGACATACACAGAGATAATGCATGAGACAAATAATGAATACCCACAAAATTAAATCATTCAAAAGCTCTATAACATAGATCTATTCATCTGCGTTTATTACATAGTTTAGCAGAGTAAAGTCCAATCCCTGCTTGCATCTTTATTTCAATACAAAACAATAAAACATACCACAAGGAGAAGCAGGCGGAGCAGTGCGTGGAGACTGTGCAGCTGCAAACAGAGAGCAGCGCTGCAACAAAAAATAAAAAATCATATCGTCTACATATCTTCACATTGCATTAGCCTGGAACTTCTGGGCAACAATGCTTTATTTATGAGAGAAAATCATATCTGTATTGGATGAAAAGTGAAATCAATCACCACTGTTGTATATTCCCTGTACATGCCATGATAGCCACAAAAAATCTTACCGCTCTTTGAGACTAAGCAAACCACTTAGACTGAAGTACGAATGCAAGAAAGTAAGCCCAACATTTAGAGAAAACCAATCGTGCACGTAATGTGCAGAGGAAAAAAACTAGCAGTGGGGATTTGTTAAACTAACATACCAACTATAAATATCCAGCTGGCGAAGAAATTATTGAGTTTCAGGAGTCGTTGAGGAATTGCCATCATGTTCACCTAAGATGGGTATGTAGCGAAGTGGAGGGACCTGTGAATAGATAAACCATCTTAGTTGCTTATGTCACTGGAGATTCCAGAAAGCTATTTCTTATTGCAAATCCCTGCTGTTACAGCCATTATAAAGATATAAAGTCTAAATAGTGGGATCCCACAGTACCCACTATGTTTTCAATGGAAGCTAACGGGTCTAAATGGTGGCAAAATATCCTCACTTCATCAATCAATAATTGGTATGTGGAAAGAGGGTGCATATTAAATGATATTTCTGGCGGCTGATGAAGCTGACGGAGGCAATATACTTTTTTCTTTGTTTAGATGATGAAGGTTAATTATTGTGATGGACTAAAAGCAACTCTCATATAGACATCCTAGGAGAAATAACCGACTTCAATAAACTTGACTGAATATAATAAAATCCAATCCAAGGACCAAAATGAGTATTATATGATAAATCACAAGGTATGTTGAGTTTAACAAGCACCACAAAATAAATGGTCATCATCTCCTCTTGATTTTTAACCTTCCTAGAAGATACTAAGGAGGTGAAGATAGCATCACAAAATAAATAGTCATCATCTCCCCTTGATTTTTAACCCTTCTAGAAGATACTAAGAAGGTGGAGATAGCACCACAAAATAAATGGTCATCATCTCCCCTTGATTTTTAACCCTCCTAGAAGATACTAAGGAGATGGAGATAGAAAAACCCAAAACTTTGTCACATCTTTTCAAGTAGCTATTTAATATATAAGAATTTGTCATTCATTGTACTATCATGTTAATCTGGTCAATAATACATCATGGATATTCTTTTTGTTAAGTAGAATGACACTCATGATAGCTTAGTTAAGTAGAATAATTGGTTGATAAATTGGTCGAATAATAAGATAAGAATAGAGAAAAGCTAGTCCAACAACATATCTTTTAATTAATGGGAAATATTTTTTGGCAACACCTTATCCTAAAATGTTAAGTCACTATACAAGCAATTTAAAGCCAAAACATGTGATTGTTGACCTCCTTTGTCATTGAATTTTTTTAAACGAGGCATCTAAAACCCCACATGAAGGGGTGAGGCAAGGATATTGAGTGATAGTGGGTTATGGAAATAGTAGGTGGTTGATGCAGAGCAGGGAGGAAAACCTTCCAACGATCACAATTTGATCAAATTCTAACAATTTTTCAATCACAAAGTCTTCAACTTAGTGTTCAACTCACCATTCACTTGCAATTCTTTGTAGTATTCCAACTGGAGTAAAATAAGCATATCTTTCAAAATATTCCTCAAAACCACAAGAGGATTTGCATTTCAGACACCCTAGCAGTCTTCAACATATCTCAAAATCTCTTAGGGTCACTTTGGACCATCAACACCAAATCAGTGCTGCTATGCTGCCCCAAGGACAAATTAGGCCACTTTTATAAAGCAACACCAACCCAGGCTCTCTTCTAACAACAAACCTCTATTGCAGGGTAACAAACAGTCTACAAAACCTCTAAATCAACATTTTTAGACAAAATAAGTTCCCACAAATTCACCATATCTCAAATCCTTGTTTTAGGCCTATTTAAGCTTACACAATGAGGTTTTATTGATTATATGTTCTCCAAACCTTTTCTCACCTTGTCAACACTTCAAAAATGTCACAATATTCTGCAGATGCTATATGAACCAACTCGCAACCTTCTCCATTGCATTTAAAGCAAACTCCCACTCTTAGCCATCGCTTTTCAAGCCAAAACTCATAAATTTGCAACTAGGGCAGCATTAAAAAGCCCTCAAACTCAGCCCCCTGCTCCTAAATCCTACACTAACACCTAAACCTAGATAAAGGTACCCATTCCACCAAGTTTCAAACAACTCTACAAGTGGAATGGGTCTTTAATCCATTTTAAATGCCCTTAAACCCTCAAAGCATGGCTTATAAACCCATCCGTAGCAAAATTGCAATAAAAGTCTTCAAACTCTATAAAAATTATCCTGAATCAAAAATAGATTGAAGTTACTTACTATATCCACCAAATATAATGCACTTTGGATCAAGAAAAAACTGTATGGAGTCGTACAAATCTTGGGAGTAGCAAATTTACCAAAAAATACAGAATTTTGAATGTCTTTCTTATTGCTTTCAACAAAGATTGAACACCATAACCAAACTTCAACCCACACACATTGTATTTAAGCCTCACATAACCAAAATCAACTAACACAACTGACACAAACTAACTTTTGAGTTACTTGACCATTAGGCTTCCTAAATCTTGCATTTTTACAATTTTTCCCATGACAACTTTTTACAAGATTTACAAATTTTTACAACATTTACCAAATGGAACCTATATGACTCCAGTTACATCACCAATGGTCTATTAGGACCTTATTGAATGAAAAATTAGTAAAAAAACCTTAAACCAACCTAAAGATCTTATTTACACAAAATGACATGGTGCCCTTGCACCATACACCCGAACTAAAAATAACTCAAGTCCCTTTAGAATTGCATTGTTGTGGATCATGCTTGATCACTTCACTTTATTGTTCTCAAATGCTCCTTTGTCTAGTAAGCTTTTCCACTAGATCAAGTATTGAAGACTTACATCATCCTTTGTGCTCTTGAACTGTTTGCCACCTAGACACTGCTCCATTTTTACAAGCTGACCTGATGAATGCCCTCTTATCTTTCCCTCAACTGAAACTAATGTTGAACTTTCTTTGACACCTACAAACTGACCTCTGCCAACTTTGTATTGGACTTCTTTCCTCTTTACCTTTGTTGCATGCCTGAATTCACCCATTTGCTCTTGCCATTCACCTTGGATCACCTTACCCTTTCCCTTCATTTCTTCTTTCAGTTTCTCTGCGGCAAGAACCTCTATATTATCAGGTTCATAAACTTATGCATTGATAAAACTTAATTTCCCACTAGCCTCCTTTGCATTCAATGGACAAAGTATCTTTCCCACCATGATCTCAACATGCTTTTCTATCCCATTTTGCATCCCCATAGTCAATTCATCTTTGACCTTCTCTTTATCTATTTTTAACATCATCTCATTATCTTTTCTTCCATCTATTGTCCTAGCATCTTCAAGCCCTGAAGTGGCTACAATCTCCTCATGTTTGTCTTCCTCAAGCTTCACAATTCTTGCCTAACATGATCACCTTAGCTACCTTGGTTTGCTCTTTAACATCTTCTACTAATGGAGTTAATGTGAAATTATGTCCATACTTTTCAATTTGATAAGTATTATCTCTACCACCATATATGGCATGTCTATCTGAACCATATATTTTTGGCACCCTAATCCTTTCTAGCTCTTCTAGGGTTTTTCACCTAAAAGGAGAGAATAGGGCCAAAAATGCTAAAGGGCTCATTCAAATTATGTAATTTATGATGTTATTATTCCTAAATGAAATGTTATATATGCAATAAAGTAATGAGATTGATTGAGTACACATGCAAAATTAATGAAATATGAAATGTTTGAAAACGCATTGTGTAATGCAACATTGAACTAGAAATGAATGCAAAACATAATAGAAATAAACCAAACTGAAAGTGTGCACCTGAGATGTTGAAGGGGGCTGGAAATGACATTTTAAATGCTAATGATGTTGGTTTTTAGGCCTAGTAGGACTCATTCACCATTCTGGGTGAATCAGTCCTAGTTATAGAAAATTGCACTGGGACCTGTTTTAGCCAAATGGGTGTCTAAATCTACAAAAATCTTCAGAAAACATGTACAGTGGGACTCATTCACCACTCTAGTTGAATTAGTCCATTTTATCTTTTCTAAAAACTCAAAAATGGAATCTATAGTTTTTAGTCTGCTTAATTTGCACCTCCAGGTGTCTCGGTCTAAAACCTTGATTTCTAAAGCTGTAAATGACTTTTTTGTGTAAGTTTTGGCCTTGCAAAAGTGGAGATGATTTCAAAAAGTTTTCAAACTTATCTTCAATAATTTCCAAGCCATCTAAGCACCTAAATCTGTAAACACACAATGAAAGAGAAAGAAATGGTGAATGTTAGGGCATAGGAGTTTTCCTTGGTCGAACCCCTTTTTAGGTAATTAAACCAAAATTATTAAAAGATCTAATGAAACATGAAACAATGGAATTTCTACCTTTCCATGATGATTGAAATTGATTGTCTATAGCAGAACATGAAGATTATGCCCTTGTATATCTGAAAAGTGTTACCTTGGTGACTTAAAATGACAAAACCCTAGCCTGCTTGACTTGAGATGGAAGATAAATGATGAATGAAGTTAAGTTATGATGAATTAGGTTTTATAAGGTTTTATTTAAATAATCAATTCACCTTATTTTCCCGTAAATTGGACCCCCAAGGTTGACATGAAGAAAAATTGAATAAAAATCCTAATTTTTCCTGCTCATACCCCAAAAATGGCTCAAATGGGACTCATTCGTCACTAATGGTGAATGGGTCCCACCTAGATGGGACTAATTCACCACTAATGGTGAATGGGTCCCACAGGGACCATTTTTGCTAGATGGAATGTCAAGACTTGTAAGAAAATCATGTTTATATGATGACTATGTTCGTTATTTGATCAAATTATTCCTCAGGATGCACAATATGGGTTAATAGGTGCCTATTAGTGATGATCTAAATTTAAATTAGGGCTTGGGACACAAAATTCAATGTGAAAGTGTAATTCAATACAGTTTACAACACTACAATGAGGTCCACATAGCCTAGGAAGGCACAAGAACCAATGTGAATGTGTATGACACATTACAACACTAGTTTAACATTAAGTTTAAGTTAAAAACCTTCTAAATTGATGTAATAATATTATTAAACACATTTTATAATGTTGAATTAGGAAGAAATGGGTTCATTAAGTTTAGAAAAGCATGAAAGTATCTTACAACACTTTACAACACCTTTACAAGACATCATTGAAAGCATGTTATTCAATTTGCAAGGGTCCAAGTCCTAGTGTGAATGCTTAAAATCCCTCACAATGCTAGATTAAGACCTTATTAAGTCAATTTATCATGAATTAATCCCATGTCAAGCAAAGGGTCCTTTTTTTCTACGACACACTATCAAACTGCCATGGTCTTCCAAGCAAAAAATTACAACAATCCATAGGAAATACATCACAAAGAATCTTGTCCTTATATCCACCAATGTTAAACTCAACCCAAGCTTGCTCATTAACCAAAATAGATTGATCATCATTCAGCCAAGACACTTTATAAAGTGTTTCATGAGGAATCTTTTCCAATTTCATTTTATCAACCATTTCTATTGAAACCATATTATCAATACTCCCTGAATCTACAACAACTTTGCATACCTTTCCATTGCATTTACAAGTGGTCTTGAAATTGTTAACCTCCATGTTTATTCTTTCTCCTTTTATGTCTTAAGGAGTGTTCTTCTCACCATAAACGATTCCCCAACTTTTGGAGCAACAAGCTGATTAGGAGAATGAACAATCTCACAATCTTCCTCTTACACCAATTGAACTCTTTTATCACCACCACTTGAAGTAGAACCTTGTTTCTTTGGACACTTCCATTCTTGATGCTCAAACTAATTGCAATGATAACAACTTCCTGAAAATGAGTTTGAACTTCTACCTCCACCAAATGTTCCTCTGAAATCTCTAAAGCCACCTCTTTGATCAACAACTTGGTCTTTGTTTTTTCTTGCATCTTCTTGTTCTTCATAGGACTGCCTTGAACCTCTTCCTCTACTAGTGTTGCCTCTACCTCTTCCTTGTCTTTCTTATCTTCTTTTCAGTTTCTCTTCTACCCTAGCAGCCAATTGAAAACACTCCTCAACTATTCTAGGTGTAGCCAAACTCAACTCATCCTGAATTTGAAATCTTAAGCCACACATATACCTTGCAATCTTTTCATTTTCATCTTCAATATGACTAGACCTAATACTCAGCTTGTGAAATTCTTTAGAATAGGCCATAACATCCTTATCCTTCTACTTTAAACTTTGCAACTTCTTGAAAGTTTGTATAGCATGATCACCTGGAAAGAATAGGATTTTTTTCTTTCACACCATCCTATCCCATGAAATGATTTTTTCTTTCTCCTTCTTCACTCTTTCCTCTTGAACATAATTCCACCATGTTAAAGCAGGACCTTTCAACTAGTCTTAGCAAAATTTACCCTATGATCTTCAATAACCTCCTTGTACTCAAAGTAATTATCCAGTGCATCTATCCAGTCTAATACATCTTTAGCATCCAACTTACCATTGTACAAATTGGAACATCAATTTTCTCACCAGAATCATCTCCTCTAACATCCTTGAGCATTTTCATCATTCTTCTCTCATCAGGGTCCAAATCATCATATTTTACTCTTCCTCTTGAAGGGTTTTCATTCTCACCCTCTTCCTCTTCTTCTCGGTCACTTTCCTCTTCAGTGGTCTTTCCTCTTCTTTGCTTTGTATCTAATGTTGTAAATCTGGCTAAGATAGCTTCTTGTGATTTTTTTAACAACTTAATCTCTCTTTCAAGTAATGCACTACTTTTAGGAGGCATCTTGTCTTTCAAATCACCACTTTTCCTTTATCAAACGTTAATTTTTCTCCTTCAAAAGATCTAATACCTATGCTCTGATACCAATTGATGCAAAACAGGGAGGCAAACCTTCCAAAAATCACAATTTGATCATATACTAACAATTTTTCAATCACAAAGTCTTCAACTTAGTGTTCAACTCACCATTCACTTGCAATTCCCTATAGTATTCCAACTGGAGTAAAAAATGCTCATATCTTTCAAAATATTCCTCAAACCCACAAGAGGATTTGCATTTCAAACACCCATTATGGCATTCTTCAACATATCTCAAAATCTCTTAGGGTCACTTTGGACCATTAACACCAAATCACTACTACTACGCCACCCCAAGGACAAATTAGGCCACTTTTACAAAGCAACACCAACCCAGACTCTCTTCCAACCCCAAACCTCTATTCCAGGGTCTACAAAACTAGTCAACAATTTTTGACAAAATAAGTAACTCACCATATCTCAAACCCTTGTTTTAGGCCTATTTAAGCTTACACAATGAGGGTTTCTTAATTCTATGTTCTCCAAACCTTTTCTCACCTTTTCAACACTTCAAAAACATCACAATATGTCTACACATGATTTATGAACCAACTCCCAACCTTCTCCATTGCATTTAAAGCAAACTCACACTCTTAGTCATCACTTTTCAAGCCAAAACTCATAAATTTGCAACTAGGGCAGCATCAAAAAACCCTCAAAATCAGCCCCCTGCTCCTAGATCCTACACTAACATCTAAACCTACCTAAAGGTACCCATTCCACCAAGTTTCAAACAACTCTACCACTGGAATGGGTCTTTAATCCATTTTAAATTCCCTCAAACCCTCAAAACAACACTTACAAACCCATCCTCAGTAAAATTGCAATAAAAGTATTCAAACTCTATAAAAACTCTCCAAATGAAAACTAGATTGAAGTTAATTCATATATTCACCAAATATAATGCACTTGGGATCAAGAAAAAACTGTACAAAGTCATACAGGTCTTGGGAGCAGCAAATTTACCAGGAAATACAAAAATTTGAAGGTCTTTCTTCTTGCTTTCAACAAATATTGAACACTAGAACCAAATTTTGACCCACACACATTTTATTTAAGCCTCACACAACCAAAATCAACTAACACAACTGATCCAAACTAACTTTTGAGTTACTTGATGACTGGGCTTCCTAAATCTTGCATTTTTGCAATTTTGCCCATGACAACTTTTTACAAGATTTAGAAATTTTGACAAAATTTACCAAATGGAACCCAAATGACTCAAGTTACATTGCCAATGGTCTATTATGACCTTATTGAATGAAAAATGACTAAAAAAACCTTAAACCAACCTAAAGACCTTATTTACACAAAATGACATGGTGCCCTTGCACTAGTGGTGGTGAGAGGTTGTGAGATAGTGGAGATGAATAAAGTTGTTGTAAGATACCCATATTTGGCATGATTAGGTTCTAATAATGTTTGTGATTAATTGGATAGTAGTAAGGGTAGTTGAAGTTAGTTGTGAAAATAATTTTGTGTCACTATAGTTTGTGATAAGATGATGTGTGTGGTAGGGAGATAACTAGTGGAAAATTTAAATGTAATGGGTTGATTTTGAGAAATATTCCCATATAGGAGGATGCGGTTAGATGCCAATTTTTTTTTTAAAGGAAACTGGCATAGAAATTACCATGTGGGTACTCGGAGTTGGTGTTGATATAAATACTTAGTTTTTTTTTGTGTATGAATGAGAATCTAAGTCAAATCATGGGTAGCCACTATTGTGGAGATATTAATATTCACAATTAGGGATATTCCACATAAGAAGTCCATAAATTTTAGGTGGTTAGGTGATTGTGTCCTAATGGGATCCAACATGAGGCCACATGTATTACATACTTCTTCATCAACATTAAACATAGATTGATATCTACAAGAATTTTAACTAGTTGGTGAAATTTATAGTGAGAAGGAATAAATATGGAGTCATCACGATAAAAACCTTCCTAAAAGTCATGATATATTATTAGAGAAGTAGGTAATTGAGGAAGATTGGTACTATTTGGATTAACAATGATGTTTAAGAAAATAAAATTTTTTTTAGAGATAATTGTTCAACAAATCTTTTGTTTACTTGGAAAGAAGAATATTCTATAAATTACCTTTAACTGTCCAAGAGTTGTATCCTAGTACTTCTTTACAGAAGACAAAATGTGAACTTGGATTTCAAGATGAATGTGTAATTCTTCTACTTCTTCCATAGTGGCCGATACCTTTACCTTTTGAGCAACATTTTTTGCTTCTGTTACAATGTTAGTCAAGGATGCTAACTTTAGACTTACAACTCCCCTTAGCTGACCAATTTATCCATTCATTTTCTCTCTTTGGTCTGTAAGCTACTTTAGTTGGGAGCGCAAACTTTCAATTTGTTCCCTTGGAGCACCATCTGTATCCTTTACCAGATCATATGCATTGGCCATATGAGTTATTTGTAACTCAATAGAATAAATTTGATCATTTATGTGTTTTGTTGTTCTTGGCCATTTTAGGAAAAACTAATACAAAAATTTAGCATCCTCTAAGAATTTTTGAATGATTTTCATGTTCTCTTACACTTTATTATGTGCCTTAGCACACTTACCAAAGGAATCAAACATTCTTTTGTTGTTTACCTTTTTAGTTACCTTTTACTCCACCTAGGACTTCTCCATATGAGATGAATGTGCCTCAAGAAAGATTCCAACAAAAGCTTCATTTGTTGAGTAGGAGGTAGAGATGGATATCTTTTTACCTCAAGCAATTCCTCTTGAATTATCATTACCGCTTCTTCCAACAATTCAACACCCTCAACTTGTTGTCGAACATTGTCTTGCCTTGTAAAGGATTGAAGTATATATCCTAGTTCTAACTTGTGGAGAGGAGATATGTTAGAAAAGTTTACTTGTCCATCAAGAATAGGTAGTTGTAACAATTGCAAAGTAACCACAGGTTAAATTTGTATTTTTTGTGCCAAGAACTCGTTGATTGAATCAACAAGAAAAGGAAGAGGAAGATGTCTTGTGCCACCTTTTACCTTCTTCTCTCATTAAGCAAGGTTACCCTATTGCTCTGTATTTTCCAGAGGAGTACAATTATGATAAAGGGACACATTTTGTGCAGCTTTCTCTTCTTGTTCCTCTTGTGGATTTTGTTGATCAATGTTATGTAGAGGAGATAGTGCAGCATGGGTTGGAGACATATGTGGTTGCTCCATATTTTCAGCTTCTTTTACTTCTTCAAGAATTTTCTTTATCACCCGTTCTATCTCTTTTTGTATTTAATCTCTGTCTTCCTCCATGATCATAAGGACAATCACCCTATGCTTTGTCCTTATCTCTTGAGCTTGTTTTTGAGATATTTAATCTTTTTATTCTTGGGGAAAAAAGATCTGACATTTTTAAGAGCTTGTTGTATTATCTCTTCATCCATTTCTATGGCCTTTTCTCTTTTTTGCCGCAAGGCCTAAGCTAGACTCTCTGGAACCTTTTCAATAATGTCACTTAGGGTCAAATTATATTTAATCATGTACATCACTATTTCCTTCTCAATGGTTTTCTAATCTATAGGAGGCACATTGACATTAATTTTTTTCATTTCCTAAAGCATACCATGATTCACAATCCCATTGAAGATTGCCTCTAATTCTAGAGGGGCTCATGTTGAGGTGCCACTAGAGAAGTTTTCTTGGTCTTCTTTTCTATCCTCTTTAGTTTGTAGGTGCCTTCCTCTCCTTCTTCTTCTTCTTTGGTATCAACAGTCCAAATCTTCTTCCTTTTGGTAGGATGTTTAGGCCATGCATGCCCTTTCTCTATAGTTTTCATTTGTGTCAAGGTTTTAGATGTAGCTCTTTTTCCAATTAGAAATAGTTTGTGTAGATCTAGAGGGATACATAGAAATTATAGAAGTAGATGTGGATCTACTGGTCCTTCTAGGTCCTTGGGAAGTTGGTAGATTAATAGGATTAGATTGAGGATCCTCTTCAAGTTCTTTATATGTGGACTTTGGTGGAATACACCATTTCTTATGCAATTCATCTCTATGTTTGTTGAGATGTTTCTCTACACTTATTTTATGCTTCTTATCCATTATTTTTTCATAAGTTCCAAACCTTTGTGTAGTTATGTCTTACGATTTGTTGAGTAGAATATCAACATAAGTGTTTATCTCCTATGTGGAGACCTCATAAGGCAATTTTGGGATCTAGGTAGTTCTTGGCTCTATAGCTTCCATGTAGGTGTAGTCTTTATCAACCAACTATGTAATTTGTCCTTTGTACCTCTATACAATGTTGGAAGGGATTTTATCTCTGGTTTGCATTTCTATTTGTAGGGTTTTGAAGAATCCCCTATATATTGTGTTGTAAATCTTGTTATCAACAAAACCTCTCACAAGATTTTTTAAGTTTTGCAGTGTTTTGTTTCTAGACCTTTCCTTTAAAACTAGGAAACTCATTCAAGAAATAAAATACAAGGAAAATGGTAAGGGTACCATATCTAAAGTTGTAACCAGTTTCCTTTTTTCTCTTCAAATTTTCCATTAGTTGATATCTCATGAACTCATAGAGGTCAAAGTCTTTTCCCTCCTTTATCATTTGGTAAGTAGTGTGAATTGTGCTACTAGTGGAAGACCCCTCTCTGTTTGTGTAATAAAATTTACATGTAGTGTCCATAAAAGAATATTGCACCCTTCTATATGTTAGGTCATTCACACTTAAGGTCATTTTTTTAAACATTACATGAATCAGTTTTGTAACCCTCTCATTTTTATGGCTTTCATCACCAAAACTGGTCTGGTAGAGTATAAATCAGTAATAGCCCTAATTTCTTGGATATTTGATTCATTTTTTAAATTTATTAAGCTATGGGAATAAGTAGGCTGAATTACTTGTCTATAGAGATGTGTGTAAGGAATATTCCCTTGTTTGAATAGAACAACAACACCTAAGTAGACTAGAACACCTCAGGGTAGATGCTGTTAGAGGGTAGATAGTTGCTCTATCCAAAAATCTATCTCTTGATGTTGCAACTCACTTTTGAATGAAATTGTGATTGACCTATCTAATATTAGATGTCACACCAATCACGTTGGACGGAAGGGGATCTAGCTTCCTTGTTGATGTAAGCCCACTTTTGAGAGTTAAGCTCCAAAATGGTGGATATCAATTTAGTAGATATTGCATTCAAATGTATTAAGATGAATTTCTATGTGTTCCAAAGGTGTCTACCTAACAATATATTATTATCCACTCAATAAAGATAAGGGGAAATGGTCATTAGGGTAATGAACCTCAAACTCTTAGTATAATTTTTAATCTTCTCTTTAGACTATAGTTGAAAATGAGATGAATATTAAAGGTTGTATCAAGAGAATGCTTATGAACCTTTATATATTTATGTAAATGAAATTTTGTTGGTTGCATTCCTTGATGTCTTTGAAGACTTGTTCTAGAAATGGAATAATTGCTAGACAAAATTTTGACTATGATTCTCCATGTAAGAAAGGTAATGCTTGCTCATCAAATTTTGACTTGTGCATACATTTTGAAATAAAAACAATTAAATAAAATTGCTATCATTTAAATGATGTTCTATTTTTGATATTTCATTTGTTAGAGATTCAAGAAATAAATGAACTAGGACAAGTTTGTTGTAACTATTTCTCACATACTGTTATGTCATTTGTATCAACCATGCTATGATAAAAAATGCTACTATTGTAATCAAACAATTACTATTTAATATAACAATATTGTTTACAGCTAAACATTCACAATTTATAATAAAACAATACTATTTACAAATGTGTACATACTGTTTATAAGAGAACGTTGTTATTTTCAACTAAATAGTTACAAAACATTGTTGTTTACAGCCAAACAATCACAGTTTGTAATAAAAAAATGTTGTTGACAAATGAACACATATAGTTTATAATAGAATGAGCCTATTTATAAATTTAACATTCATAGTTTGATGTCATTTACAAATTAACCTTTGTTTCATTCATGCAAGCCTCACTCAGGGTCCTAAAGCTATTCATTACCACCTTGGTCAAATATTTTGATATAGAAAAACTTTAATTATCATGATTAATTCAATGATCCTTTTATTCAAAGAACAATTGTATACAACATACATAAAAGAAAATAACCAAATGGTTCTTGATATAGATTTTGTACTATAAAAAGAGCACGAACGACATACTGGTCATTTAACAAGAAATATTTTAAACATATTATGGGTTCAGTCTTAACATGGTTCAAGTATAAAGAACCCTCATTCAATTATTCTAGCCTAATGTACCATTTTCGTTCCTTGAACGGCTCACAGTTGGATGACTATTGCTTGGCATTTATCATTAGATATGGCCTTATACTTACAGAACAACCCTTGGCTCAGGTAATTTAATCAATAGACAAAAGAAAATAAGGGTTTCATTCTTGGAGAATGATAGCCACACACCTTACATGCAAGCACATGGCTTGATCGGTTCATAGTTTTTCCTTCATCCTCTATGGGTGAGGCATTGAGACACCTTAATTTCTCTATGAAATAGCAAGTATAACATGACTATGAGGATTAAAAAAATATCAACCTACATCAAGGGTGACATGAGCTCACCATCACTTATTGTGATGAAGCACATAAAACAGTAAATACAACCCATCGATCCATGATTGATGTCGATGGATTCACACCATAAGGGTGGCCATCAAATAGAATCTAACATACAAAATAAAGTAGAACATATATCCCTGTGAGAGATTTCACTACCTATCGTCAAGGGTGATGATGACTTAGGAGTCATTGCACTCCATATCACAATATTAAAAGTTTCCCCTAAAGCCATGCATTGAGTTCTAAAGAAACATACACAACAAATACACATGGGTGGAAAAATCACAAAGCTCACAATGAAGCAAAAACATGATCGGCTATCAAGGCTTTTGAGTAGCATGCACAAAGAATGATCGGGCAAGGAGAGGCTGACATGGCAATGTTCTCCATGGTACAAGATATGTCAATTCACTCATACAATTTTGAATAATGAAAATCGATAACAATATCATTTGATTCTATAGAATCGATGACATAATACTTAAATTGTACATTTCAAAATAGACAAAGCTATAAGAGAATGCAAAAATACAATGTAAAATCATCAAAATACCTTTGTATTTCAAAGATCATTTCCTTTGGATTTTTCCCATGATTGCTCAACAAAACTATGCATTCTCTCCAGTCAAAGTCGAGGATAATCCTTCAAGAATAGCAACTTCCTTGATTTTTCCTGCGCCTCCACTATAAGCCGTTTCAAATTCATAAAGGGAATTAATGTTTAGCTGCCCACTCATAAAGTTTGAATATTTTCCTTAAATTGGGTTTAGGCCATGGGGTCTATGTAGGATCATCATGGAAAAAATAGGCCCTTAAGTGGCAAAAAATCTAGAAAAATCAGAGTTAGACAACTTGATGTAAAAATTTGAATAAGTTATCTATATTATTTCAAAATTATGTAACAATAAGATCTATAGAAAATCGAATGTAGTTTCTAAACTACTAGGTTTATTTAAGAGAAAAAGAAAATCTATTTGGTGAAAATTTGAAATTTCAATGCAGTAGTACTTAAATTTCATGGACAAAATAAGAAGTAGGTGTATGTCTGACCACCCTAACCACAATAAAATGATAATATTTTTTTATAAGATTTTAGATATAAGTAGACGACTCATGTCCCGATGTGATGCATATTTTTTTGTAATTTTTTTCCAAGTAAATAATTAATTATGATTTTTTTATTGCAACTTTTTAAAAATATAAAAACTCATATGTCTAACCACCTTAACTTGGTCAAAACTTCATGAAATTCATTTTTTTTTATATCCTATAGTATGTGAAGCATAAAATGTGATGCATGTTTCGGATTCAAAAAATGTGATACCGTTTGAAAGTTATAGATGTTTTTCAATCAGCCTATCAATTAGGACTTTACTCATAATTCAAATAGAAAATGAATAATAATTATTTATTAAATTCAAAGTAAAGCATAATTCATATTGGTGGAAATATGAGAATCACCTTTAGAAACCCTTTTGGGGAAAAAAAAAGTTGTCAGCCACATACCCTACAAATACCCATCATATTGCCACTTTTTTACCCATCATGATGCTACACATACCCCACAACCTCTTAAGATTTTCATGAATTTTTATTTAAATTCCATTAGTTTGATACTGATAATATTATTTTCGAATTCAATTGTTAAGAAATATAAATATATGTATGTATATATATATATTGATATTCATATACATTCACTCACATATGTATGTTCTTTAGTATCTATATATATGTTTATATATAATGTTCATATGTTCATATATCAAATTTTAAATAGAAATGAACTTTTATTTCAAGCATCAATTGTTTAAATGAAGTGGCTTTTCTTATCCATTAAATAAGCCTTTTTGAAATATCAAAATTTTCACTCAACATACTAAATTTCCTT
The DNA here is from genome assembly GCA_007258455.2 of Sequoia sempervirens. NCBI lineage: Eukaryota > Viridiplantae > Streptophyta > Pinopsida > Cupressales > Cupressaceae > Sequoia > Sequoia sempervirens. The sequence continues at coordinate 389,654,040 of VDFB02270651.1, read as the reverse complement.
ATTAATTTAATTTGTCATATTATAATTTAAATGAAATAAAAAATTGGGTTATGACAGGGTATGTGCAGGATCATGGTATGCCAAAAAGTGGCAATATTTGTAGGGTATGTGGCTGACGACTTTTTTTTCACCCAAAATTAATGAAATGAAAAGGGTTTTTAGAGGAGATTCTCAGCTTTCCAAAAATATAAATTATGATTTAATTTGAATTTAATAAATAATTATTATTCATTTTCTATTAGAATTACGACTAAAGTCCTAATCGATAGGCTGATTGAAAAACATCTATAACTTTCAAGGTATCATATTTTTGAATCCAAAACATGCGTCACATTCTATGCTTTACATACTATCAGATTAAAAAATAAAATTAAATTTCAATTTTTGACCAAGTTAAGGTGGTCGCATCAGTTTTATATTTTCTAAAATTTGTAATAAAAATTCATAATTAATTATTTACTTGGAAAAAATTACAAAAAATATGCATCACATCCCGGACATGAGTCCTCTACTTATATATAAAATCTTACAAAAAAATATTATCATTTTATTATGGTTAGGGTGGTTGGACAAACACCTACTTCTTATTTTTTCCCTGAATTTAAGTACTACTGCATTAAAATTTCAAATTTTCACCAAATAGATTTTATTTATTTTTAAATAAACCTAGTATTTTCGAAACTACATTCAATTTTCTACAAATTCTATTCTTACATATTTTTGAAATAATATAGATAACTTATTCAAATATTTACGTCAAGTTACCTAACACTGATTTTTCTGAATTTTTTGCCACTTAAGGGCCTGTTTGGCATACCATGATCCTGCACATGCCCGACACATCCTTATACTTTGTAACTAATTCTCTTGGAACTCTCCTTCTTCTATTCATTCTTCTCTGAAACTTTCTAAGGAATGCAACAAGAGCTTCTCCTTATGCATCCAAATCACCAATATTTCCCATTAGTTCTCCAATTTTATGAGCTATAGGTTTGGTATTTTTCCAAAACAACTTCTCCTATTCCAAGAACTTCTCTCATGATGTAGAAGGTTAGGCATAATATCAGTGTTACATATCTAAAAGTGCATTTATTTCTCTTAATATCATTCAGATTTTCCAACAGTTGTTGTCAGAGCAACTCACAAAGATCACACTTTGTCCTTTTCTCAACCATTTGAATAGCTAAATCAATTACAAAGGTAGAGACATCATTATTACCAAAAATATGATGTGAAATGACCAAACTTGCATATTGGACAACCGGATTAGTAATTCCATTACCTGTGTTCTTCATTAATCCTTTTCCTTTGTCAAGACTATGTTAAGGAGTAGGTCTAGTGGATAGTAACCCAATAACATCACTAATCACTTTTTTGGATACCATATGTGAATGAACAAGCCACACAAATTTATCACGGAATCTATTAAAAGCCAATCTAATACACCTCTCTTCATTACTAAACCTTGGAAATTGATGCCACACGTCCAATTTCATCTTTGTAAGTACATTGTACTCTAGTTTCAGGGTAGAATCATTTCCACTCAATTCTTCAGACCATAATATATGAGATTTTCCATAGGTAGGTTCTTCCAATTTTTCGTGACTATACATCCCAACATTTTCAATTGGAGTAACACAAAATGGAACATCCGAAAATGCACCCAAGGGGTCGAGTTCTAGGGTCTTAAAATGATACATTTTAAGTTGTTTCGGCCTCACTGAATTGTATACTACTTGAGATATATCCATCACATTCATCCAAATTCAATGAACAATTTAGAGGGAATAATATGTAGCAACAAATTACCTCTTTCCTACACACCAATTTCAAACTCCAAATTTCTATGGTATGGAAATTCTCTAGTTTCTTCAAGCTTCCTTTGCACACATCTCCTCTTCCACAAGTGGTTTTCATCGAATGAGTTTTATTTAACATACTTAAATGTATTTCTCTGATTTCGATCGCTTCAACAATAAATGCCTCAAAGCACAAGTAGATCTCCTCAAAATTAGTGTATACTTCCATCTTTTCAAGTTCTACAGAATTCATTCTTCACACATGTGTGCTTGAAAATTCCTTTCACCTAAAATCTAAATTTGTTACCTTGATAAATGCATTTATGTCTTGGCATGATATCATGTATCGACAGGGTGTATATTAATTTTTTTTATTATGCTCCCCCTTAGCCACTACCTGATTCAATTTTCGATGGAGTTTTCTACACCGGGAGATGACACAGATAAAATTGATGATTCTAATTCTCCTTGATTTTTAGTTTCTCCAAATCCTTTCCATTTCCTTCTTAAATTTTTTCAGATCAAACTTAATGATTCATTCATATCTTTTTTTTGGATAGTCACTTTTCATATTTATGCTTCTACAGTCTCTGACAAAGTGTCCCGGATTGTTGCAATTATAACAAACAACATTCTTCCTGTGTGATAGGGCAGAAATACTTGTTAGAAATTGAAAAACAAACAAAAGAGTGCAAATAAATACTACAAACAACCTACACCTCAAAATTAGCCTAGTTGGATTCAAAACAACATAAAAACAACAAATAGAGTGGATTCACCTTGTCTTGAATCGATCCTTTGGTTGGCCCTTCGATCTTTGATGTTGTATGCTCCTTTGATGGCAAGAAATGCAAGCTATGAGATGAGATGAGGATGAAAAAGTAAGTGAAAATGGATGCAAATATGAAAATTTGGCTAAGTATGGCTTGAGAGAAAATTTTGTAAGAGTTTGGCTAGCATCAATGACCTCCCCTAAAATGAGAGAAAAGAGGGGGTTATTTATCAAGAATTTGGAGAAATGGATGGCTGGGATTGAGCCAACAAGATCAAGATGTAGGGCTAAGGTGAGTTGAGAACTCACAAGCCCTCACATCTTGACATGTGGCATGTGAAGCGGGTTGAAAAGGATGATGTGTACATGAGTTGGAAGGAGAGTACATGACATGGAGATACTATATAGTACCTTGGGATTGGACAAGATCTCCTCATAAAGGAGGTCCTTGTCCCCAAGTGGGTGAGAGGACATGTGGGGAATTAAAAATTCCTCAAATATCCACATGGGAATGAGAAAAGGAATTTAAAATTCCTTGGAATGTATTGGGGGATTAAATGTGAATTAAAAATTCACATGGGGAATGGAGTGCCTTCTACAAAAGTAGAAAGTATTTAATAAGGTTGACTTAGTACACATTCCATAAATGATATGATGATCTAATTAAGTGATTAAGGTTGTGCAAGTACTTGATTAGACAAATTAATGACATATTAGAAGAGGGTTAGATTTCACATGTGACTTGATGTGACAAGTCAAAGATCACATGGGGAAGAGAAAAAGGAATTTAATATTCCTTGGAATGATAAGATGAATTAAAAATTCCTTGAGAGGTTGATTAAGCTAGTTCATGACGGATTAGAGGCCAACTTGCAAAAGTTGGAGGATGTGACACATCTTAATCAAGGATTAGGCATGTGCACATCCCTAATGATAAGATTAGAAGATGGATTAGGATTAGATAAAAATGATGGAGGATGTGACATATGAGGAATTAAATAAATGTCATTTATTTAATTCATTTGGTGAAAGGGGGGAGGTATTTAATTATTTAACTAGATACCTTAGGGATTAGAAGAACTTTAGAGGTAATAATTAAATAATAGTGGTATTACTTAATTAACATGGATAAGGGGATGCTTAGACGAAAGGGGATAAATTTGGATAAATTAAGTGTCCAAATTTAGGTGTCTACATTTTTCCCCTCTTTGAGATGGTGTTACGAAGTAGTATCATTTCAAAGAATATTAAAACATAGAACTCGGAAGAAGATGGTTAGATTGGGAAAGATGCCCCAGTCATCAAAGGATTGACTAAGAAGGAAGATGATGGGGGTGAAGATGAAAGTTAGGGACTGAGGATGCCCCCTCAAGAAGACATGTGGGTTCAAGAGAACATAGGTGTGCTATCGAAAAGGAGGAGATGATGCAAGGGATATATGAGGAAGATGATGGAAAGGGATGGGTAAGAAAGGATGAAAAGATGGCAGGAGATTGGGAGGGGAGAGTGATGAAGGATGAATGGATGGGGGGATTTTGATAGATGAGAGGATAGAGATGAACTGTAATCCAAATGCAATTTTCCATCATTAGGATCATTGTTTTTTTCTATAGCAGAAGACACGACACACCAAGGTATAGAGGACCAAGGAAGATTAGTGTCTAATGCATGAAACAAGCACAACAAACAAGAAGGCTATCCCAACACCCCAAATTCATGATGACCTTGGTCAAGCTAGGTATGGGGATAACCAAAAGCACACAAGGATGGCCCAACGTAATAGAAGACCTCAGGGATCTTGGTGGGTACTATATGGGACAACTGAGAAGACAAAAACAAAGAAAAGATCAAGATACACCACTATGTTGACTAGTCAAAGCACACCATGATATGATGGATCAAGGCGACCATGACAAGTGATGAAAGAGAGCTCAAATGATAAATAAAAGCCAAAAGCATTGAAAGATTGAAATCAAGTTCAAACGCCCTTTTCCATAGGATCAAGGGGATGGATGGGATTGATGAGGTATGTTAGGAAGGATGCAACTTTTTGAGACTGATGATGGATACTAAACTGAAAGACTGTATGACGTTGGATATTCAAAATCGATTGGATCTGCTAATACAAGTGGATCTTGTTTATTAAGAACCGGCTAGATAAGGGCATAGCTTGATGACGTGACATAAGAGACATGACACAAGATAGGAGACTAACACATCCCAATGACCTAGGGGCTCGAGGGCCGATCAAATATTAGCCTTGCCTACGTGAAAGCACAGAGCCCTCATAGTTTGATAAAAGGATGACGACAAACCATGATGGAGACTTCAATGGATGATAAAGATAGGATGGAGAAAAGGAGAAAAGTGGAAAATGAAGATCGATGATAGACAAAAAAAAGAGTAGATGGACAAAGTCTCGAGGGTGGATCAAATGATCGACCTTTCCTACATGAAAGCATAGGGGCAATGTAGTTTGACAAAAGGACCAAAGAAAAATGATGGATAAAGGATGATGAGATAAACCTAGATGAGGTGATAAAATGATTGGGCCAACATGATGGGATATGATAGACCTATTAGATTGGATCAGAGGATGGTGATCATGAAGCTGAGGGATGGGATAGTTATCCAAATCATCAAAAGATGACGTGGGAGGATCACAACATGAATAGTTGAATTATGAGAAAGGATAGGAGATTGAAAAGATGTGTAAAAGAAGCAAAAGTGATGATGAGGTAGATGGCATTGGGTTGCATGGGGAGTAGCCTATAGCTAGAGACCAATGACAGGGGATTATAAGATGGGATAAGGATAGAGGATGGGGTGAAAGGATTGTTTCGATAGATTGGATAGAGGGATAAGGATTTGGATGAGGAAAATGTGGCCAGATGGATAGATGAAAAGGGATGCTATGATGGAAGGGTAGGAAGATAAGGATGAGGAGATGGATATAACGATTGTTTGGAGGGATAAAAGAAAGGGATGGGGAGATGGATATAATGATAACGAGATGAGGATAGGGAAATGGAAGGGATTGCTCGGATGGAATGAATGATGTCTCCAAGGACTATATCACAAAGTAAGATAGATGCCCCCACTCTAGATATGGGTATGTGCAGGATCATCATGGAAAAAATAGGCCCTTAAGTGGAAAAAAATTCAGAAAAATCAGAGTTAGAAAAATTTATGTAAAAATTTGAATAAGTTATCTATATTATTTCAAAAATATGTAAGAATAGAATTTTTAGCAAATTGAATGTAGTTTTTAAACTACTAGGTTTGTTTAAGAAAGAAAAATGTATTTGGTGAAAATTTGAAATTTCAATGCAATGGTACTTAAATTTTAGGCAAAAAATAAGTAGGTTAATGTCTGACCACCCTAACCACAATAAAATGATAATAATTTTTTATAATATTTTAGATATAAGTAGAGGACTCATGCATGGATGTGATGCATATTTTTTTGTAATTTTTTTCCAAGTAAATAATTAATTATGATTTTTTTATTACAACTTTTTTAAAAATATAAAAACTTGTATGTCTGACCACCTTAACCTGGTCAAAACTTTATGAAATTCATTTTTTATTTTTTAAATCCTATAGTATGCGAAGCATAGAATGTGACGCATGTTTTGGATTCAAAAAATATTATACCGTTTGAAAGCTATAGATTTTTTTCAATCAGCCCTTCAATCATGACTTTAGTCATAATTTGAATAGAAAATGAATAATAATTACTGATTAAATTGAAAGTAAAACATAATTTATATCGGTGGAAAGTTGAGAATCTCCTTTAAAAACCCTTTTCATTTCATCAATTTCGGGTTGAAGAATAGTCATCAGCCACATACCTATCATATTGCCACTTTTTGGCCAATCATGATCTTGCACATACCCATATGTCATGTGCGAGGAGGCATGAAGGATGCAATAAAGAAGGATAAGAAAATAAAGGAGTGAGATGGATGAAGATAGGATGCATGGATAAGGAGGGAGATTAAAGGTAGCATGATAGGTGGATAAGGAAGGTAGACGAGTGTGAACAAGGATTGGGATAGTGTGCGGATTAGGGGAATGTATGCTAAGAGGTGTCCAAAGAATGTTTATATGTTTTCCCCTATCATTATCAAGATCAAAAGGAGGATGGAAATATTGGGATAAATGAGATATGCCAAGTAGGATGTGTAAGATAGGTAAGATGGAGGGGATGAATGAAAAGGACGTATAGCAAGAAGACGGGTGCATAGTTGAAAGCATAGCGGATGGAGGGAATGCATATCAGGAAGTTGCCCCCAAGTGCAGATGGGGATTTATGCATGATACATTTTTGCTAGGTTTTCATCATGGTACTTATCCAAGGCACTTTTTTGCCAAGTTTTCACCATTGGATGAATCATTTCTCTTTACTTTTTTATTTTTTAATTTTTAATTTTTTAATTTTTTAAAAGATTTTCTTGACTTTTTTGACAAAATGAAAATGGAGATGGATAAGGATATGGAGGCAGATGGGTGTATGTGGAATAAATGTGATAAAGAGATGGATGAAGGACTCAAGCATCAAATTCCATATGAAGGATTAAGAGCCCATGTGTGGAGGGACTGTTGGATGTTGGTACAACCTTATTAGGATAAATGGATTATGCAAGAGGATGAATTAGAGGCATTTGATGGGGAAGATATGAAGGATAATGGATGGGATGTTGGAAAGTGTATGGATGGAATGATGGGGTGGATGTGTGGTGGGGATATGTGTTCAAGACCAACATTGGCACATGTGGTGGTGGATGTAGAAAGATAAGAGGATGAATGGATGGAGAATGCAGGAATAATGGAGCAGATGGGATAGTGAATTTTGGGACATAAGGACCCAAAACAGACTTAGGAGATGAAAGCGGGGTATGATTAGCTTTTGGATTAGCAACTTTGGATGTCGCTACAGATTTTTATTTTGAAGGTATTACATCTTTTTTCTTTGGGATCCACATGGTTTTGATCTTTTCTTTGGTGGGCCTTTGTGGCCTATAGATTTGATTTTGATTTTGGATTTTAATTTTATTTTCTTCAACATGTCGTTTAGAGGGGACATGAGGAGCTTGAGGTTCATTTCGATCTTTAGATTTAGGAATTTTTGCTTTGGCATCCAAAGTTCTTTTACTAGCAATGAGATGGGTGTGAGGAGATGGATGATGTGGAGCGATGGAGATAGAATTATGAGGATTACGTGTGGATGGAGAATGCATAGGTATGTGTCTTTGTTGATCTTGATTAGGGGACATGTGAGAGGGATGTTTATGATGGATGACATGGATAGGTGTTGGATGGATGAAAGGATGAGATGGAGGAGATGATTTTGGGAAATATGGACCCAAAGTAGACGGAGTGGGTTGAGGGACATAGGAACCCAAGATGGATGGAGTAGATGAAGGATGGGAGATGGTGGATGGAGGGATGTAGGGACCCAAAATGGATGGAGCAGATGAAGGAGGAATATGGAAAATTGTTTTGAGGTGATACGATAGAGGAGGGATGGCATCATATGATCTGGTGGAGCGATGGGAAGAGTTGACATTTCTTTTGGAAAAGGCTCATTGAGGATGTCTAGAGGTTGTACCAACATATTTAGATTGTGAGTCTTGGGAAATAGGTCCAAGACCTTGCATGCAGATTTGTTCTTTGACTTGGATGGGCTCTAAAATATCTTGCTCATGAAGGCCTAAACCTTTTCCTTGATTGTTCCATTTCTTGAGCATGCGATCCATGATAGGATTTGTGTTATTCTAAAAACATGATGCTAGTCCATTATTAGGTGGAGGATGATGGGTGGTATATACATTGTTTTTTTCTTCTGCAAGGAGGCCACCATGGAAGAATGTGAGAGTACCAAGGGGATATGCAAGCAGTGTGGGGATAACAGTTTTAAGTGATGATGGGGGATCATGAGATGGAGATGATGGGATAGAAGCATTTGGATGGGTGGTATCAGGAGAGGGATTGGGGGATATGATAGGATCTAGATTTGTGGTAGTGGGCTCATGCGATGGAGATGGAGATGGAGCCGTGGAAGCTTAAATGGCAAGGGGATCATGAGATGGAATGGATGGGGGACTATGATCTTGAGGTGGACTAGATGGGATGGTAGGATCTTGATCTAGAGAAGGGGATATGTTGGCATGCTTGGATCAGGCTCTTGGCATGACTCATCATTTTGAGAGTCGTTCACCCATTTCGAGTCATTTGTTTACTCGTTTCGAGTAAGCATTCATCCATTCTGAACCTCTATCTCCTTATTCTGAGAATCCTTCATCCATTTTGAGTCACCATTCACTCATTTCGAATAATCTTTCATCAATTTTGAACCTCTATCTCCTTGTTCCGAAAGTCATTTGTCCATTTTGGGTCATCATTTACTCATTCCGAGTAAACATCCATCCATTCTGAACCTCCCTCTCATCGTTTTGAGTCATTCACCCATTTTGGGTCATTGTTTACTCGTTCCAAGTAAACATTCATCTGTTTTGAACCTCTATCTCCTCATTCTGAGAATCCTTTGTTCATTCTGAGTCACCGTTTACTCATTCCGATTACTCCTTCATCCATTTTGATTTCTCATTCATCCATTCTGAGCAATCATTCACTTGTTCTAAGTGCTCGTTCATCTATTTTGAATCTTCCTCCCCTCATTCTAAGAGTCATTCATTCATTCTAAGCATTCATCCATCTATTTTGAACATCCATCTCCTCGTTTCATGCATCCAAACAACTATTTTTTGACCATTTTTACCAAGGGGCAAACCTGCCCAGCTGAGGGTGAACCTAAAATTTTCCAGGGGTAGACCTACCCAGCCAGGGGCGGACCTACCCAACCAGGGGTGAACTTGACCTTTGAACCAACCTTTTTGAGCCTGTTTTAGTCATTTTTGACCAACTTTGCTCCATAGGTGAACTTGCCCTCCCAATAGGTGAACTTTCCCTTTAGACGGGTGAACTAGACCTCTAGGGGCAGACCTGCCCAGCCAGGGGCAAACATGACCTTTGAAACAGCCTTTTTGAGCCTGTTTTAGTCATTTTTGATCAACTTTTGCTCCATAGGTGAACCTTCCCTCCCGACAAGAAAACTTGCCCTATGGACAAGTGAACCTAACCTCCAGACAAGTGAACCTAACCTCTAGGGGCGGACCTGCCCAACCAGGGGTGAACTTGACCTTTGAACCAACGTTTTTGAGCCTGTTTTAATCATTTTTGACCAAATTTTTCTCTATAGGTGGACCTTCCCTCTGGACAGGCAATCCTGACCTCTGGATAGGTGAACTTGACCTCTGGATAGGTGAACTTGACCTTTGGACAAGCAAACTTGATCTCTGGACAAACAAACTTTCCCTCCACATAGGTGAACTTTCCCTCTAGACAAGCGAACTTTCCCTCCTGACAGGCGAACCTAACCTCTGAATAGTTAGTTTCGCCGTTCGTTTCATCATTTCACCCTTCGTTCAGTCATTCTGAGCACCTATTTGCCCATCATCAACACTATTCTATAGTTCATTGTTTCATCACCAAAATCACATAAGTGCTACTTAGAACATCATTGGAGTCCATATCCATCATCAGGTCATCCATCCCAATCACCTAAACTTCATTTTGAGAGTTTTGATTTTTATGCCGAAACTTCTGGAGGCCATAACTTTTGACTCGGGTGTTTGTTTGAGCTAAAATTTTATGGGTGGTTGCATCATGAGGTGGCATGTGGATTCCCAACTAAACTTGAGGCAGCTGGACCCCATTGCGCCACATTTTTGGGGCCTCAAACTTTCATCTTGACCCTCAAAATCGTAATTTAGTGTTTGTTTTCAGTTTTTGAAAAATTGTTTTCATTAATAACTCGGAATGCATGTCTCAAATTTGGTATTTTAGTTGGAAATTCATCCTATCTTAGTTTTGGGTATTTTTTGGGATAAAACTAGACTCTCAAACGTATGACCGTGAAGTTTCCTAAAATGGAAAAATTTGACAATTTTTGAAAATTACCAAATCTGAAAAAAATCTTATTGTCAACACCTTACATCCTTCTAACCCAAGAACTTGGTGTAGAATCAATCCCATAACATCCTCCAATAATTCTAAGCTTCAATCGTATCCTTATCCAAGCTTTAATCTAATCCCAATTTGAGCTTAAGCAAAACCCTAATCTGAGCTTTAGTCCATCTGCAGTCAAGATCTTTGGATACCGAAACAAATCTTAAGATCCCTCCCTCCATCTTCTTCAATTTTTTCCTATTCATCCTTTCATCCATCCTGAGAGTCATTCTCCTAATCCAAGCATTCTTTCATTCATTATGATCAATCGTTTAATTGTTTCAACCTTTCATCCATCCATTCTGAACATTCGTTCCCTCTTTTTTGATCATTTGTTTACTCATTCTGTGTAAACATTCATCTATTTCAAACCTTCATCTATCATCTCAAACTCTTGTTTAGCCATTCTGATCATTTGTTTACTCATTTCAAGTAAATGTTCATCCATTTCACACCTTCATCTATCATTTCAAACTCTCGTTCTATCATTCTATCATTCCTATCATCGAGTTACTCATTCCAAATAATTTTTTATCATTTCAAACTCTCATTCAACAATCCCAATCAATTTTTTACTCATTCCAAGTAATCTTTCATCTATTCCAAACCTTTATCTTCTTGTTCTGAAAATCATTCATCTGTTGTGAGCGGTTGTGAGTGGTCGTTTACTGGTTTTGAGTAGTCATCTGTCTCTCTCGATCACCTGTTTACTCGTTCTGAGTAATATTTCATCTATTCCAAACCTTCATCTTCTCATTCTGAGAATCATTCATCTGTTGTGAGCAATCATTTCCTCGTTTTGAGTATTCATTCACATGTTTCGATCAATCGTTTACTCATTTTGAGTATTTGTTCATCCATTTCTCCAATCAAATCATTGTTTTCCCCATCCAAATCCTCTAAACTTCATTTCAGGTGATTATCCAAATTGACCCAAGTGTCTAATCTGATCGTCATCATCAACATCCACTTAGGATTGTCATATGTCCTAAGTTAATCATTATCATCGGCCCAATCAACCCATTTTCAATCTCAAAGTTGATTCAGTGCCACAATCATCCATTCATCCTTTAATCCGATCAATCAGTATTCTACATCACCTAGGGTAATCTCTAAATAGGTTTTTTCAAATCCCTTTCGTCCAATCCAATCGCATCTCTATCCAATCACCTTCGACCCAATCAATCTACTTCCATCTTGAAGAAGATTCAGTGTTCTAATCATTCTTTGATAATCAAATCTGATTGTCAGAGTCAATTCCATTGCATCATCCAATCATCCTAATTTGAGCTTTAATCCAATCCTGATCTAAGCTTAACCTAAATCCCAATTTGATCTTTAGTCCATTCACATCCAAAATCTTTGATCCATCCTCTTTATCCTTTCATCATCATGAATCCTTATCCTCCATTAATAGTGATCAAGGGAAACCTTAATTATGTCAACAACGATAACATAATTCTTGTCGATCAAGAGGAATATGACATAGATTCCCTTAACACTATCATTTCTAGTAAGCTTTCTCCACCTGCTTTCCAAAATCCAATCACCCCTTCGATTTATCTTGTTATGTCTTCATCCATGCCTAATCATGCTCCTTATGCTACCTTTGACAAGGGATACCCATCATATCCATCACATCCATAATATCCTTCATCTACATCATCCTCTTATCCAACACCCGCATCCTCTTATCTTGGTCCACCATCACAATACTCCTATCTTAATCCCCCGTCCACATATCTCAATCCTTCATCCGCATATACCCACTACCCTAATCTTCCATACCAATTTTCTCACCCTAATCCTACATTCACACCTTCCTATCCTAATCCAACATCCACACCAACCTATCCTAATCTAACATCCACATCTTCTTATCCTAATCCAACATCCACATTTCCCTATCTCAATCTACCACCTCAATCTTCCCATCCTAATCCACCATCCCAAATACCTTCACTACAATCCATCTTCTGATCCTAATTCACCATTCCAATATCCTTACCTTAATCCTCCCTCCAATCCTAATCCTCCATCTATTCCTAGTCCTACCTCCAATCCCATTTCCCCATTTAATCCTAGTCCCCCAATCCATAGCCCTAATCCCCTACCAATCCCTAATCCTTCATCCACTCCTACCTCGCCATCCAAACCTAGAGTATGCAAGTTCCTCCCTCCAGAAGTTCTCCAAGGACTTATAACAAAGAAGACATCTCCCACTCCACACCTTGAAGTCATTGAATCATGCCATCCCAACCCATCATCCACGGTCATTAGTGACGAGACCCTTCTCCACCCAACACCTATCATTGATGATATCACCCATAACACCACTCAAACTGTCAAAACCATCACATCCTCTAAATCCACTGAGCCCCCATCTCCTACCATCACATCTACCGAATCCAACAAAATGTGAGTGCAAACAAAAAGAGAGTGCAAAACAACTAAAAACACCCTACACCTCAAGATTGGCCTAAAGATTAACTAAACTAAGCAAAATGAAAGATTTCACCTTGTTGAGTTGTCCTTTGGTTGGCCCTTCAATCTTTGATGTTGTATGCTCCTTGGATGGCAAGAGATACAATGTATGAGATGAGATGAGGATGGAAAGATAAGTGGAAATGGATGTAAATATGAAAATTTGGCTAAGTATGGCTTGAGAGAAAATTTTGCAAGAGTTTGGCTAGCATCAATGATCTCCCCTAAAATGAGAGAAAATAGGGGGTATTTATAGAGAATTTGGAATTATCTAGGGAAATGGATGGTTGGGATTGAGCCAACAAGATCAAGATGTAGGGCTAAGGTGAGTTGAGAACTCACAAGCCCTCACATCTTGACATGTGGCATGTGAAGTGGGTTGAAAAGGATGATGTGTACATGAGTTGGAAGGAGAGTACTTGACATGGAGGTACTATATAGTACCTTGGGATTGGACAATATCTCCTCATAAAGGAGGCCGTTGTCCCCAAGTGGGTGAGAGCACATGTGAGGAATTAAAAATTCCTCAAATATCCACATGGGAATGAGAAAAGGAATTTAAAATTCCTTGGAATGCATTGGGGGATTAAATGTGAATTAAAAATTCACATGGGGAATGGAGTGCCTTCTCCAAAAGTAGAAAGTCTTTAATAAGGTTGACTTAGTACTTACACATTCCATAAATGATATGATGATCTAATTAAGTGATTAAGTTTGTGCAAGTACTTGATTAGACAAATTAATGACATATTAGAAGAGGGTTAGATTTCACATGTGACTTGATGTGACAAGTCAAAGATCACATGGGGAAGAGAAAAAGGAATTTAATATTCCTTGGAATGATAAGATGAATTAAAAATTCCTGGAGAGGTTGATTAAGCTAGTTCATGATGGATTAGAGGAGGGTTAGGTGGCTAAGAGAGATTATAGGCCAACTTGCAAAAGTTGGAGGATGTGACACATCTTAATCAAGGATTAGGCATGTGCACATCCCTAATGATGAGATTAGAAGATGGATTAGGATTAGATAAAAATGATGGAGGATGTGACATATGAGGAAATAAATAAATGTCATTTATTTAATTCATTTGGTGAAAGGGGGGAGGTATTTAATTATTTAACTAGATACCTTAGGGATTAGAAGAACTTTAGAGGTATTAATTAAATAATAGTGATATTACTTAATTAACGTGGATAAGGGGATGCTTAGACGAAAGGGGATAAATTTGGATAAATTAAGTGCCCAAATTTAGGTGTCTACACTTCCATCCAAATTATCTTTTATTCAATCTAAATTTGCACTAGTTAGCCTTGTGTCCAAATGAATTGTAGTGATAGCACTAGCCATTGAATGGATAAATTAACTTGTTCAACTTCTGACTTCTACTCTCTATATCTTTATGTCCAAACTTCTTGCATTTGAAACATTGACTAGAGAATGATAAGGCATTTTGAATCATTCCATCATTCTGTTTTACTCTATTTTTACAATCTCTTGCCCTACGTCCAAATCTATTACAAGAATAACAAACACTATTAAAAGATAAGTACCTTTGAGCATTAGGTTGCCTAATATGAGTCCTTCTAGTGTTGCTTCTTTGATTCTTGATCTATCTACCATTTATTTGAGTCTTTATTTGATTGTCAACTTTTTTAGGAGATTGATTTTCTTTTGAGCTTTGTCCTTCTTCAAATCCCAAACCACTTTTTTTCCTTAGAGGGTTTCTATCCTACAATCAGTTCATTCAACATCGTAGAGCTTGTCACAAATTTATCTTGATGTCTTCTTTCATTTTCTAGATCATATTTTAGAATTACCACTTCTTGTTCAAGCTTTGCACATTCATCCATCTTCCTTGGAATCTCAGCTTTCTGATGGTATTCAATTCTTTTCTTTTCTTCCAATTGTTCTTTTAGTCTAGTGATGTCCTCATCTACTTTCTTCAACTAATCACTAACTTCTCTATATCTTCCCTTCAACTTTTTAATGTTCTCATTTTCTTCCTTTAGTATTTCCTTCAAATATTCATTTTTTTTTGTATGTTCATTAGGAATCTCTTCGAAAGAAATACGAAATTTGTTATCTTCCATGTACTCAAATTTCAGGACCTTCCTCAAGCTGTTAGATTTCTCCAAAGGAACCAAGCTCTGATACCAATTATTGAAGACTTGAAATACTAGGAGGTGGGGGGGTGAATCAGTATTCTATTAAACCATTCAACTTTAAACCATCCAATTATTAAAGCATATTTAACTACAAACAAGCATGAAGACGTTGAAAAGATCATGACACCATAAGACACATCAACACCAGATTTTTACGTGGAAAACCCAAAATGGAAAAACCACAGTGAGAATTAGATTACAATATAATATATCTGAATATAGAATATTACAAGGGCTAACTGCCAAGACATACTATCCTTAAAGGCTCACAACCTAAAATAGTTTACAATACAATGTATGGCTCACTGCCAAGAGGTGAACTGAGATAGAATGCACCTCTCTTGTGTTGGAGTTCAGTTTCGGTAAAGCACACTATATGAAACACTTCTCTGGAAGTGTATACAACACATTTGTCTACTTATTCATAAAAATTCTCAAATTGGAAATTCATGATCACTCTAATATTTTCTCTCGCACACATCCTTTTTCTCTTTCTTCATTCGACCTCAAAAGAGTTCACATATATACTGTATATAATAAAGTACATCAATTAGGTTAGCTTGAATGAAGTAATCTCATTTCAAATCAAAACCAAGTCTATTAGCCTTAACCCAAAAATAGTTTCATCTTCACATGATATTAGTCAGCATGAACCTATGATATATCCATTTAAGATTCATAACATATATTTAAACTCCTTAACACCAATTCATAGTTAGGTCAGCCAGGGTTAGACCTAAAACATCAAACCTTCAAACGTATATACAATTCATCAAATTATGTGTAACACAAAAATTGATAACACATTGAATTCTTCTTGAGACAATGCTAAAATAATTATCTTCAAAACCACAAAGAAAAATAATTAATCCTCAGAAAATGTGGAATCTCCCATATCAATGCGTTAAACATAAACCTCATTGTAGACTTCAGATCATAACACTTTCATTCATATCTTCTATTTGCCTTCACATATCATCATAAAACTTTGGTGTAAGATGAATCTTGTATTCAAAAGCCTATGTACAAATTATTGTAGAGATATCTTTCTTTGAGGTGGAATACAAACCAATAAACTAGACGAGTTGAACCAGTAAATAAGTAAAACACTATTTTCCAAACTACTAGTAATAGTATCTTTCCAACCATAAATACTAGTCAACTGAAATCTCGTTAGTAGATACAAATGATGTTGAGATAGACCATAATATCAACTTCTAAAAGAATATTACAAAATAAGATAGTCCAGACCAAAATATCATATCAACAGACTTCCATTACTAGAGTAAGTAATGAGCTATACAAGTAATGTATAACACTGACAATCATTCAATTTCCATTGTTGACATCAATGCCAACCTTCCAATTTCCAACATTAACTAGTAAGCCCCTTCACAGATTCAACATCAACATACCTTCCCTCATAGGTAATATTTTTGATTAGAAATTTTGATACATCCTTCTCGGGGGTAGGAAGTGAGGCCAACTTTGTACCTTGTCTATGAACCATTTCCACAGATTCCCCTCTTTCCAAGAATTATTTTCCAACTAGCTAAAGGTTTGAAAATTTGTTGGAATTAGTGGGAAAATAATCTTCACTAGTATGTGGAAGCCTTGTAAAATCTTCAATTGTCTCAACCATCACCTTAAATTGCAAACCTTGCAAAGACACCTTATTGTTGTAGAAACTCATGGGAAATTCTCGAGAAATTTCATCATTATATCCACACTATTTATTAAAGTAGACATCCCAATGTTCTTTCTAAAAAATATTGTAATCCTCCTTATGATCTTTCAAATCTACAATAGATGTGGGTTCTCAGTGAGGATGGCGATCTCCTACCATGAAGGTAGTAGGAAGTTGCTACAGTGACAAAATAGGTAGCTATTGTGATTAAGGAAATAATCCAACATACTCTAGACTAAGAAGGTAAAGTCTATTTGAAAGGGTTAAAGATAGGAAATGATTGTGGAGTAATGATAGGTTAAGGTAAAATAATGACCATATTTCGCAAGATACAATGGTAGGCAGAGGTATCAGAATCATCATTCCGATGAAATAATATGGTGGTATGATGGATGATACGAAATACATGGATTTTCCTCCACCCAACTAAGAAATGACCTCTCCCTAGGGCATGTCATGATTTTCCAAGAAAAACAAACATAAAACACAAATCATAAAGAAAATTGAATACTAACCAAGTACCAATTATTGAGAGCCACGTGTATTGTTGGTTGTTGAGTGGTTGTCGAAAGATGAGCATTGAGAAGATGATGGAAGTCGAATATTGATGAGCGATTTTTATAGATTATGTCATACTAATGAAACTATTGGAAGTGGTGTCACATGAAGGAAAGAACATTGCGGCTTGAGGTCATCTATGTAGTCCACCTAGCAGGTCATTATAACAGGGTACCATGAGGTGCATACCATCAACCAAAAATAAATTATAAGGGGTCATATCATCGTGGAAGCTAACTTCATACATAGAGGAGATGGTATTGTTCCACATGGAAGCTGACGTCACCTACAGAGGAAAGTGAAATGTGTCCATCATGGAACCTTAAGTACAAAGAAAGGAAAGAGCTCAAAAGTTTGTGTCTAGAAAGTGACAAAAATGTCCTTGTCACAAAACCTAGTAGAATTAGGCAATAAAAAATAAATACCATACTATGATACATGATGCCCAAAAAAGGAATTTTACTAATGAAAATATGAGCAAATAAATCCTTGTTGCACCACATAATAGGTAGCGACAAGAAAAATGAAAATCCCTGTAGGAAAATTTAAGAATTCTTGGCACACTAGTGATAGTAATAAAAATTTAAGTGTGTTTTATTTTATGACACCAAACCTCTGACAACTCAGTTTTTTATTTTGATTGCATGACTCTTATTGTTAATGGGCATCGCTTAAAATTGTACGAGTGGCCTATTTCGAAAGAATTTTTTGTTTCTTGTTTGATGAAGGATCTCAATGTTGTATCTCAAGTTCTTGTTTCCTTTTCATGTACCATTTAGGTACTTCCAATTATTGTAAAAAAATAAAAATAAAACAGAGAATAAAAGATCTAGCAATGAAAACCTTTGAGCATTGTTGGTCAATTACTACCTAAAAACTAGGTCACCGACATCAATGTCCCTGGGTTCTTGGTGTGGTTTTCTTACTTCTTGTGATGCATTATTTTCTTGGTGGTGTCATTGGGTTTCATGTCCTTTGAGAGTGTGATATTTCTTATCATACGAATTTCCTCTTAGTGGTGATGCTACAGATTGCATTCCTTAAGTTGTGAAAATTTTATCTTGGACTTGTCCTCTCTTGGAGACATTAAACATGATGATTCCTAAGAAGAAGACCTTACACGAACTAAGTAAGATCCTTTTGAACAAACCATATATAATGTTCATAGGTGTTTAACATAATACGACTTGTTAACCTTGTGAAGCTTGAAACTGAAATGTGTGTGGTGCCCTATCAGAGTTGTTAGAGTGATAGCTTTGGTATGGTAAGTACAATGAGAGCTGATAGAGAGGCATGACTTTCTAACTAAGCCACTTTCCTAGGGGCTCACCTAGTGGACATCCTAAGGTTCCATTAGCTCATAGTGAGCGCATGTGTTGTTTGCATAGTGGACATCAAGTTCTTCTTGTGAATGAGAAGGACAAATAGCCATGTTCCATATCACATTGGTACATTAGAAGCTTGATCCACCCCTTCCCTTAACAATAAACCATGTTCCACACTGCGTTGGGATAGTCAAAGCTTGATCTACCTCCCCTTCTTCTCCTAGGATTTGATATTGTATGATTGAGTGTCTTTGTCATTGTTTCATACATATGTGTCTTGAATGTCTACTTTAGTGTGAGTTTGAAAGGGGTCATTCTCTCACTAAAGTGGGGGGTAAATGTAGTCTAGGAAAAAGTATCCCTTTTTCACACTTAATTTGGGAAATAATAAAACAAAAGGACTAAATGATGCCCTAATTTAGTGTTGTAATATGTATTTTAAATATTCACGTTAATTTTAGGGTCTTATTAAATAAAATGGAATTAATTGTGCCTTATTTTTGGTATTATAAAATGGACCTTTACACATTCACACTAATCTAGGGCTTTATTAATTAATTAAGGTTATTTTTCCTTAATTGGCCCCTTTAATTCTAATCTAAGCCTAATTAATTGCATTTTACAAAGAGGAAAAGCTGATATCAATTAATGCCATAACATAAAACTTATCATTGACCAATGTGTGTCCTAGGTAACTGACCTAGGAACCATTCATCCAAAGGGAAATGGGTCCTCACTTAGACCTAGGAACCTAATTTAAATTATGTTTTTGGTGGTATTTTAGTATTTTCAAATCCATGATTCAATTTCATCTCGTGATATTTGAATTAAGGATAAATTACTATAAATACAAGGCTATTTCATCAACTCAAGTCTAATTTTCAAGATTATATTTTTGAGAGATATATTACAAGAGCCAATATTATTGTCAAGAGCATTCAAGGGAAGATTTCTTCATCATTTGTTGTAGCAATCAAGATCCAAGCATTATTTCAAAGTTATCTAGAGTCATGCATACTTTTGGAGCTAATATGTTGTTGTAGGTTTCATGATTCAGTCAAGCTTTCAAAGGATCATTTCAAGCAAAGGTTTAAAGATCAAGATCCACATCCATTGAAGCCATTTCATGCAAGTTGTAGACCTCCATTATCAAAGGTTCATCCAAGGGTTTGGTGAGTTGTGACATTGAGGTGTTCTTTCATCATTCCTTTCATACTCTTTCTTTTCATTTCAAGGTTTAATTACCAAACCATGGTTTGACCAGGGAAAACCCCCATTCACCCAAAAATAAACATTTCTCCCTTCTCTTTGTGTGCTGCAGATTTACAGGTTGAAGAAAATTTGAAGATCTTAAAGTTGCAAAATTGCAAAGTTGTCACTTTTGTTGTCATCTCATGGAAACTTAGATCCTGGATTTATTTGTGATTGTCCAGCGGTGAAAACTAGGTATTTGGGAGTGCATAAACAACAGACTAATTTGACATAGGGTGAATGAGTCATCAATCAACTTTCAAAAACACCTTTTTGTGAGAGGTACGCAAGATTTATCCCTTCCAAATTCTCCAAAAATTGTGTAGGTTCCATCAACTTGTTATGCTAAATCTTTTGAATCCACTTTATAGATTGCAATTTGGAGTTGATTTGCTATTTTTAATCATTCTCCTAAAAATTTTGTTTGGCCTAGACCCATGTCCTTGCAGAAAAAGGGAAGTTGCAAGATTCCTCAAAGAATTCACTCACCTAAGGGTTGAAAGTGGATTTTGACTTGAGGGATCCCATTTTCTAAATGAAATAGAGGAATAGGTGGGTTCATTACACTTATTTTGATTGTTCAATTTATAGTAAATTTGGTGAAGTATCCAAAATTTAGTATAAAACCCCCTATGTATTTGAACCCCTTCACCCATTTTCCTATGTTTCATTCTAGTGAACATAATGTGAATGTGAGTTTTTAACTTTCTAATTTCTGATTTGGACTGCATTCATAACCTAGATCTAGATTTTGAATTAATTCATTATATTTAGGGTTTCTAAAGTTGACATAAAGTTGCATTGCATTTTAGGTGTGAACTTGCATTTTGCATTCATTTTAAATCTAAAAATTCAAAACAAATTGCACAATATCACATTGATTTTTCATAGTGTTTTCATATTTGTGTACTTTTCATCATTCACATTCAAAAATTGATTTAAATTTTGAATTTCAAAAGGTGTCATATAGTTCATGATTTTTCATTAATTTTACTTGCATTAGATCATCAAATTCTAAAAAGTTCTATTACAGAAGTTATAGTTTGAG
Source organism: Sequoia sempervirens (assembly GCA_007258455.2). NCBI lineage: Eukaryota > Viridiplantae > Streptophyta > Pinopsida > Cupressales > Cupressaceae > Sequoia > Sequoia sempervirens. The sequence goes on along the minus strand of VDFB02270651.1, from coordinate 389,632,877 downwards.
ACCTGAAATAGAGAACACATCTAATCACTTAGAAATTTCATTTTTCAATTTAAAAAAACCCTCTACTAGGACCCATTCGCCCTTAGGCAAATGATTCCTTGGATTCCTACAAAAAACCAAGTTTTCTAAGCTTTTTTAATGGTTTTATGCACTTCTTAGGCCTCCTAGTAACCTACATTATTAGTTTGGAAAGTTTTAGGAATTTTTATTTTATGCATCTAGGTCTAAACATCCATTTAGTGTTGTCATTTTTCAAATCATTCTAAACTAAATTCAGTAGAAAACAAACATCAAATCTATTAGAAAATTATTTACATTTTGAAGCATTGCATAAGTTGGATAGATTACCTTTCATAATTCACAATTTTAGTATCTTTCCTTTCCAAGTATTCCAAGAAAAAACTCATCAACAAGCATGTTAATCATTTCTCCAATATATTTCCTAGTTATGAGAGTCTCTTAGTACAAGAGAGTGAAAATGTTGACACATTCCTTAATTCCACACCCCATCATATATCTCCTATTTGAGGGAATGATGTGATAGAAGAATATTTAAGAAGAGACAATCATGATAATCATAGTTTCTCTTCTCCCAATACCTCTGCTACTTGTGACGAAGGTATTTTGGTGTTAGAAGATACACCCATTGAGAATCATGAAAATGTTGAAATCTCCTCTTCTATAAACTCTCTTACTATGGAGGATATTATGGCACAAGATGATGAGATCATTGACAAATTTCTTAACATCACTTTACCTAGTCTCCATTCATCCCTCACTTGTGAGAATGATTTAGAGAAAGAGGATGAAATCATGGAAAAACATGACAATCACATTTATTCTTCTCCTAATATCTCCCCTAGTTGTCAAGAAGATAGTTTGGTGTTAGAAGATACACTCATTGAGAGTTATGAGAGTCTCATTTTTCCCTCTCATAATGCTTCTCCCACTTGGAAACATCTAATTGAACAAAATTATTGAATAAGTGATAGTTGTTCTTCTCTTGATGCCTTCCCTATTTATGAGGAAGTTACTTTAACAAATCTAACCATGGAATGTGATAAAATATTTGTTTCTCCTCTCCTAAAAGCACTCCTACTAGGCTATATATCATTGTGTAAGAAAATGATAGAATTGACACATATCTTTCAAACACTAGTAATGTGACTACCTTAGATGAAGATCCCCCCTCACTAGAAGGTCATATAGGTAACTCAGTTGAGATTATGAACACACAAATTGGATCACCTTTAATTAGTGAGTCTCCTAAGTCACCTACCATCATCGAATCACCTAAAAAGAAACTAGGATATATCTGGAAATTTATAATGCAACTTGATAGTAACAATGTTTTGCAGCAACCAAGTTACAATACTATTGCTCACACATACAATACAATGGACAATAGGTAACCGTAAACCACTCCCGCTTCATTACCATTTCCTCAATATATTTTTCCTAGTGCTCCTTTTTTTCCTTTACATGGTGGAAAGGAGTATGCTTTAGTTGAAGAACTTAAAAATACCCTGCTAAGATATCCTTATGGGATCTTGTTCAAACATCACCTACATGTATACAATTGGATACTCCCAGAAATTTTGCAGATGAAGAAGAATGATATCCAATTTTCTGTGAAATTGAAGGATGTAGAATCCTCCTTTGAATGTATGCAAGTGAAAAATTTAGAAATCACATTACCTAAACATGAATTACCCTCGCTTGAGATCCAAAATAAAAATGAAGCTTTAATGATAAAGGTGATCATTAATGAAACCACAATTAGGCACACTCAAACAATGGAGCAGGTCTTAATGCTTGTAGCATTGATCTCCTAGATAAAAACCAGTGTGGACAAGTAGGTTATTCAACTTAATGATGTTAATAATTGTGGCTTTAATAATGTTAATAGGAAATCATTAGGAATTATCGCATTACCTATTGAGATTGGACTTGTAGTGTTTTCCACCCCTATCCATATAACACTAGGACCTCTTTCATGCAATCTTATCCTAGGTAGACCATGGATTCATGCTATGAAACTGTTGAACAAGTAAATTGAGAGGGTGGGTTGAATCAGCTGTAGCAATTTTAAACTTCAAAACCCTCAACAGAAGTTAGATATACAAGCATTCATATAACCTAAAGTTGCATTTTCGGTGTGATAAATCATTAAATGCAAAAAATAAAACTAGAAGCAAAAAAACCATACACACAAGAACACCATATTTACATGGAAAACCAAATGAGGGAAAAACCACGGTGTTTATTATCTCACAATATAAAGAATTCCAAAACTAAATACAAATTCTCACTGCTAGACAGGCTCATTGCCAAGATAAGACACATTGTCCAATGAGGGCTCACTACCCATGCTCACTACCACAAAATTACAAAGAAGATAGAAGAGAGTTGTTATAGAGAGAAAACTATCTCAATGCAACATAGATTTCACCAAAATTTTCTCACACAATTGTAGACATCCTTGAAAGATAGAGTACACGTTTAACTCACTACCTTCCGAAACTCAATAATTTGAAATTCGCACTAATATGCTCAAAATCACATCACACACACATATCTCATATCTCTCTATATCACTTACACACATTTCAACTCATACTTATACAATCTTCAACCTTGAAACCCTTCCAAGGTCGGCCATATACAATTTGTATTTACAAATTCAAATTAGGTTGGCACAAAGCATTCTCATAGTGGAAGAGAATGAGGGTGACCCAAACACATTCTTAATGAGGACCTAAATGAGTCCAAGCATGCCTCACACACTTCCATGAACTTTGCAAGTAGTTTTTAACACAAGGTTGTCCAACACTCGTGCAAAAGACAAAACAATTAAGCACACACATCCTTAACCCAGTCCAATCTTTCCAAACAACAAACTTTAATTGAACACCATTTGGAACTTATGCAATGAACACATGTAAATTCATCCAAAAGCTTCACAAAAAACTTCAATTGAAAAGCATGACCATTTTTTTTCATTTGAATAGCCCTATAAGTCACTATAATATACTATAGCTCAGAAACTCGTCAACAACAAATCTCAAATCCTCTTCAACAAAGCAAGAGAGAAACCTTATCAACATATTCTCGGAACCACAAGTCATGAAACCAATATGCAGAGAAATGTAGAGAAAATACATTTTTGCTAGAACATAGTCAGACACACTGAAATACATAGTTCACAGACTAGTGGAGATATCTCGCACTGAACAATGATCTAAAATCCCAAATTCTAGATATAGCAGCTACCAACAGTCATGAACAATACCTCAGATCCACAAAAGCATAGCATCAATCCAAAATAAATATGGAGCACATCCTAAAGAAAACACTAAATACCTGCATAACATTGTTTTCTCTATTTATCAATTTTTCTTAAAAGCACTTGGAAATGAAGGACCAAATATGTCATTTTAGCACATACTCCACTCTAATACATCTCCAAACATAGCAACATAAAGATAACTACATTTACTCACAACACTTCTTCAACATCTCAACTATACATGCATAAACTGCAAACCTTCTTTATTATAATTTTATTAATATCCTCAACATATACAACTAGTAACCAACTTCCATAAAAATAGTTGACATCAATGACAACAACAACAAATTGACATCACTAGCAACACCTTCATACTTGCAACAATCTCCCCCATTTTCATTGATGGAAACACATGATGTGAAAAACCATCAAAGACAACCCAACAACTCTGAACCACTTTCTCATGATTTCTTTTACTTTCTCTCCCCTTATGTAGATAATTTTTTTCACATGATGCTTTCTCTTCCCCTTTGACATCAATGGCAAAGAAAAAATATATTTTGCACTATTCTCTCCTTTTGACATTGAACCAAGATCTATACTAGTACTGAATACTCCCCTTTGCGAGTACACCAAATCAACCACACAGTGACAAAACATACACTACCTGCTCCCCTTAAGAGGTAGCTACCAAACATCAATCTAGAAGGAAGATAGATCCATAGATTCACTAGACTAATGCATCACCATATGCATCTAGTTCAAGAAAGGAGGGGTAATAACCCCCAATTTCTCTCGAAGATACTCAAAAGTATCTTTAGGAAAAGCCTTAGTAAATATGTCAGCAATCTCATCCTTTGTAGGTATATACTCAAGCTTTACTCCATTGTCCATAACCTTCTCTCTCAAAAAGTGATACCTAATTGATGTATGCTTTGTCCATGAGTGCATCACTAGATTCTTTGACATTTTAATTGCACTTGTATTGTCACAAAAAATAGAGATGGGATCATCATACATTACTCTGATATCCTTCAATGTATGTCTCACCCACAAAACTTGTGTTCAACAGGATGCTGCAACAATTTACTCAACCTATGCAATGGATAAGGAAACTAAATCTTGATTTTTGTTTAACCATGACACCAATCTACATCCAAGAAAGAATGCACCACCACTTTTATTTTATTTTTCATCAGCACAACCTACCCAATTTGCATCTATATAAGAACTTAGTGTAAAATCAGTATCCCTATGATACCATAAGCTATAATCTGAAGTTCCTTTTAGATATCTGAATATCCTCTTGAAATTTGCAACATGTGTTTCTTTGTAGGATCCTCTTGAAATGTAGCCACAAGAAAAACTACATGCATGATATCCAATCTGGTATCAATTAAATACATCAATCCTCCAATCATTGATCTCTAGTTTCTCTAATCAACATTAGGTGAATCATCATTCTTACTCAATTTGCAGCCATTTACCATAGGAGTGTATACCAGTTTGGAACCATCCATCCCAAATTTCTTCAACATTTCTTTTGCATACTTTGATTGTGAAATAAAAATCCCTTTATTTGTTTGATTGATTTGTAGTCTAAGGAAGAAGTTCATATCACCAAACATAGACATCTCAAACTCTTTTTGTATTTCTTCAACAAACATGATCTTACACATAGTTTAATTTCCTCCAAAATTAATGTCATCCACATACACAACTACTATCAAGATCTTGTCATCTTCAATTTTGAAATATAAATTGTTATCTACAGTACCTTTGTTGAAACCTTACTGAATCAAATATTTTTCCAATCTTGCTTACCAAGCTCTGGGATCTTGCTTCAAAAATAACAAATCCTTTTTTAATCTATAAACCATATCTGGTTGATCTAATAACTGGAATCCCTCTAGTTTTTCCATGTAGACTTCTTCTTCTAACTCACCATTCAGAAATGTAGACTTCGTATCCATCTGGTAAACCTTAAAGTCCTTATGAGCAAAAAATGCTAAAAACATTATGATAGCTTCCATTCTATCCACCAAAGAAAATTTTTCCTAAAAATCTATACCTTCCACTTGTGATTATCCTTTACACACAAGCCTTGCCTTGGTTCTTCCCACTTCTTCATTCTCATTCAATTTGTTTCTGAAAACCCACTTGCTTCCAATTATGTTCTTGTTTACTAATCTATAATCATTTCCCAAGTTTGATTTTTCTCTATTTGCATAAGTTCATCTTGCATTGCTTTCATCCAATGTTCATCTTTGCATGCCTCACTCACTGTCTTAGTCTCAACTTCAGAAAATAAGAAATAATTTACCACAACTTCAGTAGCTTTGCTTCTTGTCAATACACCTTTCCTCTTGTCTCCAATGATTTGATCTTCTAAATGATTCTTTTTCACATACTTAGGGGTTTTAGGGACCCTTTTCAAAGCTTCTTCTTCATTTTGCACTTCTTGTTCTTCAACAACTTCTACTTCTCTACAATTAGGTTTGTCTGACAAATATCCATCAACTTCAATTGAATTCTTCAATGCTTCAACAACCTTGACATTTTTGTGCTTTTTACAACATTTATGAGCCTTTTATTGTAGCATATGTAAGCTTTGCTTCTAGAAGAGTATCCAAGGAAAATACCCTCATCACATCTAGCATCAAACTTTCCTAGATTTTCTTCATCTCTTCTAATATAACATTTGCTTCCAAATATCTTGAAATACTTGACAGTAGGAATCCTTCCACACCATAGCTCATAGGGAGTCTTAGTGTTGTTAGCTTTTGATTGAACTTGGTTGAACAAATAAAAAACAATGTGAATTGCTTCTCTCCAATAAATTTCTGGTAGACCTACCTCTATTATCATTGATCTAGGAGCTTCTTGAATTTTCCTATTCTTTCTTTTAGCTACTCTATTTTGTTGAGGTGTCCTAGGGGTAGATAATTGTCTTCTTATTCCATGGGATTCACAAAACATGTTAAACTCATTGGAGGTGAATTCAGCACCTCTTTCAGACCTTAAACATTTTATTTTAAAATTTATTTCATTCTCAACCATTGCCTTAAATGCCTTGAATTTATCTAATGCATCATATTTCTCTCTAAGAAAAGTAACCCATGTCATTTTAGAGTAATCATCAATCAAAAGCATAAAATACCTCTCACCTTGTATATTTCTCACCCTTGTAGGACCACAAATATCTATATCAATAAATTACACTAGTTCAGTAGTAGATTGTTCCTTTGAACTAAAGTTGTTTCTAGCTTGCTTTCCAAACTAACAGTCCTTGCAGACAACATTAATAGGCTTTGGAATTCTCAGTAAATCTCTCAAATCTTGTACTGCACTAATTCACATCATGTTCTCAAAATTTATATGACACATCCTTTGGTTCCATAGCCAACTTCCATTAATATGAGATATAAATCAATTTCCATCAACACCTTTAAATTGATAGATGTTTCCTTGAGTCTTCTTGCCAACAACAAACATAGTTTTAGACCCTTTTCTGATTTCACATTTTTCATCCTTGAATATAAGATTATATCCCTTTTTACACATATGTCCAACACTCAAGAGATTATGCCTCAAACCCTTAACATAGTAGACACCATCAGTATTATGCTTTCCATCAAAATTGATTGAACCTATCCCATAGATCTTAGCACCAGAATCATCTCCAAACTTTACTAACCCTCCATCATATTTCTCAAGTTTAACAAACTTACTTTTGTCACTGGTCATATGATTTGAGCAACCACTTTCAATGACCCAATGGTTCCTTTCCTCTTTAGCATGAATAGAAGAGACAACAGTACCTTCAACTTTCTTTGGAGCACTTTCCTTCACACATTTTTTAGGAGTAGGTTCATCTTTTAAAGCCAAGAACAAGCATTCATTATCATCAAAATCTCCATAATCAAACTCATCATCAGAACTACCAACATCTTCATTGACATAATATGCTCGTTTGATCATCTATCCTTTATTTTATTTACCTTATCTATGTTTATTTCTTTCATCTCTTTTTGGACATATTGAAGCATAATGACCTATTCTTCCATAGCTAAAACATTTGAATGGTAATTTACCTTGATGCTTATTGGATCCCTTTTTCATTCTTCTTACAAATTTTTCTTCCAATTCATCAAGATTTTCTTCATCCAAATCTTCCACTTTTGCAGCCTTGAAAGAAGTTTCTATCTTTATTCCATTTTTCAAATGAAAATTTCTCATTTCAAATGAGGTTAGAGTACCAATCAACTAATCTTTAGTATAAATATTATAATCCGCAATTTCCTCTATAGCAGATACCTTTTCACTATATATATCAAGGAGAGTTTTGAGTACCTTCTTCACTATCCTAGATTCATCTATTTGTGGACCAAGTCCTCTCATTCAACCTACCAACTCATCCACTCTTTGCATGCATGATTTGATGTTCTCATCTTTTTCCATTCATAGGATCTCAAATTGTGCCTCCAAGTTTTGCAAATTTTCTTTTTTAACCTTTTCATCTCCTTCATACATCTTTTCCAACTTATCCCAAACCTCTTTAGTAGTCTTAAAATACATAACTTTAACTAATTCAGAATGTGAAAGACTATTTACAATAATAAACCTTACCTTATTATTGATTCCATGCACTTTGATCTCATCAGTAGTACTTGGACCATTTGCTAGAGTGACATACTAGTTTTGAATAGACTTTTCAATCTCATATCCACAATATGAAAAATATCCTTCCATATTTGTCTTCTAGAATGCATAGTCACTACCATCGAACCTTGGACACTCAATAGTTATTATCTTGTTCACTATCCCAGACCTTCCTTAAGTGGTTCAGCTCTTCTGCAAGGAACCTTGCTCTGATACCAATTGTTGAACAAGACAACTGAGAGGGGGGTTGAATTAGTTGTAGCAATTTTAAAATTAAAAACCCTCAATAGAAGTTAGATATACAAGCATTCATATAATATTTGCACTATAGCTGTGATTAATCATTCAAAGCAGAAATATAAACTAGAAGTAGCAAAACCATACACAAGAACACCTGATTTATGTGAAAAACCCAATGAGGGAAAAAACACGGTGAGGATTAGCTCACAATATAAAGAATTCCAAAACCAAATACAAAGGCTCACTACAAGAAAGGATGACTGCCAAGACAGGACATGATGTCCAATGAGGGCTCACTACCTAGGCTCACTACCGCAAAATTACAAAGAAGATAGAAGAGAGTTGTTATAGAGATAAGACTATCTCAATGCAAGAGAGATTCCACCACAATTTTCTCACACATTTGTAGAAATTCTTGAAATATAGAGTGCACCTTCAGCTCACTACCTTCAAGAACTCAACAATTTGAAATTCACACTAAGGGTATGTGTAGGATCATGATGGGCCAAAAAGTGACGATATGATGGGTATGTGTAGGGTATGTGGCTGATGACTTTTTTTATCCAAAATTGATGAAAGAAAAATGGTTTTTAAAGGAGATTCTCAGCTCTCCACCAATATAAATGATGCTTTACTTTGTATTTAATAAATAATTATTATTCATTTTCTATTTGAATTACGAATAAAGTCCTAATTGATAGGCTGATTGAAAAACATCTATAGCTTTCAAATGATATCACATTTTTTGAATCTGAAACATGCATCACATTCTATGCTTCACATGATATAGGATTAAAAAAAAATCATGAATTTTTGTCCAAGTTAAGGTGGTCAGACATACGAGCTTCTATATTTTTTAAGAGTTGTAATAAAAAAATCATAATTAATTATTTACTTGGAAAAAAATTATAAAGAATATGCATCACACCAGGACATGAGTCCTCTACTTGTATATAAAATCTTGTAACAACATATTATCATTTTATTGTGGTTAGGGTGGTCAGACAGACACCTACTCATTTTTTCCTTGAAATTTAAGTACTACTGCATTGAAATTTCAAATTTTCACCAAATAGATTTTTTTAAAAATAAACCTAGTAGTTTAGAAACTACATTCAATTTTCTACAGATTCTATTCTTACATATTTTTTAAATAATAGATAACATATTCAAAATTTTACATCAAGTTGCCTAACTCTGATTTTTCTAAATTTTTCACCACTTAAGGGCCTATTTTTTCCATGATGATCCTGCACATACCCCTAATCTATTCAAACTTGAATCGTATACACATATCCTGCATCTCTTTATACCACTTACACACACCTCAACTCATACTTATATCATCTTCAACTTTTAAACCCTTCCAAGTTTGGTCATCCACAATTTATATTTACAAATTCAAATTAGGTCGATGCCAAAGCATTCCGATGGTGGAAGAGATTGAGGGTGACCTAAACACAATCTTAGTGAGGACCTAAATGAGTCCCAACATGTCTCACATGTTTCCATGAACTTCAAAATTAGTGTTTAACACAAGGTCAGCTAACACCCATGCAAAACACATAAAACAATTAAGCACACACATCCTTGACCCAGTCCAATCTTTTTGGACAATAACCTTTGCTTGAAAATGATTTGGAGTATGTGATGAACACATGTAGATTCATCTAGAAGCTTTGCAACAAACTTCACTTGAAATGCATGATCATTTTTTTCATTTGAATAAACCTTTAAGTCACTATAATACACTATAGCTCATAAACTCATCAACAAAAATACCAAATCTCAAATCATCTTGAACAAAGCAATAGAACAACCTTATTAACTTATTTTTAGAACCAGAAGTCCTAAAACCAAAATGCAGAGAAATGTGAAGCAAATGCATTTCTCCTAGACCATAGCCAGACGCACTGAAATACACAGTTCACACACTGGTGAAGATATCTTGCACTGTACGATGATCCAAAATACCAAATTTTGGATATAGTAGATACAAATAATCATTAACAATACCTCATAACTACACAAGCATAACATCAACCTAGAAGAAATACATAGCACATCCTAGAGCAAACACTGAATAACTACATAACATTATTTTCTCTATTTATGAAATTTTCTCAAAAGCACTTGGAAACCAAGTACTAGAGACATCATTGTAGCACATACTTCACTCTAACACATCTCCATACATAGCAACATAAAGATAACTCCATGTACTCACAACACTTATTCAACATCTCAACTATACATGTACAAACTACAAACCTTCTTTATTACAATTTTCTCAATATCCTCGACATATACAACCAATAACCAGCTTCCATATGCATAGTTGACATCAATGACAAAACCTTACTTGCAACAAAAAATATTCCCTTCTACTCTTCACTACGAGATGAAATTTGAATACAACGACAAGATATACAAGGTTGAAGTAGATGAAAAAATCTATAAATCACAAGTTCAACATGATCATAACACTTCTAACTCCCCATTAATATTTTTTAATCTACTTCTCCAATTTCTTGTTGGTTGTCTTTATTTTATTCTATAGCAACTTGTTCTCTTTGTGCGGGTTTCAGGTTCCCATTAAAACTTGCTTGTTAATGGTTTTAGGTCCATTCAAAACCTGTTATTAATGGTTTTGGGTCCATTCAAAACCTATTTTACCACCTTAATCGAAACACTTCTAACTCCCCTAATACTTTCATTCCAACCTCAAAATTAGAATGTATACAAGTTGATGTTAATCCTAATTGTCATTCACCTACAACAAAACCCTTTAGTTATAATTAGCAATCATTAGATTTTACACCTCATTTCAATGAAGAGTCCAAAATCTCACCCTCAAAGTCCAAATAGTATATACAAATGATTCATTTTTAAAAACATGTTTTAGTAATGATTGGTATTCATTAGATTTTACACCCTCCTATATGGGAGAGTACAAAATCTCAAAATCTACACCTAAATAGCCTTGTGTTTCATTTTCTCAACTTATTTCTATGACAACAACATCACCTCATGGTGATGATGGGGGCCCTTCAACTCCCATCCCTCATGAGATGAAGATGCATAACTTTAAGAGACCTAAAATTATTTGTGTTCTCATTAAGAAGTCAATCCTTCTCAGAAGCATAAACCCTCCTCATATGAGTTGGAAGAATGTTATGGGGATACAAAATCCTTTCTAAACATGGATACATTGAAAACATGAAGCACAATGACAGAGAACAAGTGATATCTATACCATACTCTTTCAAGAAAGATATAGGTTTACCACCTTTATCTCCATCTTCATCTAAGGCCTTATCATCTATTACATATCTCTCCCTACTATTGATCAAGAGAGTATCTTGTTGAGATTCCTCCAAGAACATGAAAGAAAATTTACAACAAGAGTTCATTTTATGCTAAAAATGAAATATTCCCTACTACTGATCAAGAGAGTATCTTTTTGAGATTCCTCTAAGAGTGTTTGATATCTCTCCCTCTAATAACATGAAAGAAATTTTACAACAAGAGTTCATTTTATGCATATCATAGTGTTCATGGTCATTCTACTAATGAATGTAAGGCTTTAGGTAATAAAACTCAACATCTTAAGAATTGTGGTGCTCTTCCTTGTGTTGAAGCACTTTGTTCCTCTGATTGATATTGATTTTCAAGTTTCTCAGCAATCACCTCAACTCACCCTTGTCTTGCACTAAGTGAGGGCAAGGGGATTAGGTATCCATGTCCTCGTATGGCACTTGTTGATTGTCTCTTTTGGCTAGTTGAAAACCTTCCATGTAATATAAGAGCAAGATTTGGATATGGATGACCTGCAATAGGTTGACTCACATGTGCCTTACTAGTATCTTTGGTTTCTTTTGCATGTTCTTTGTGTTATTGCATGTGCATAATGTGATCCCCCGTACTGTTATGTTTGATGTTCCTCTCTATTTATGTGCATTCCTCTATTTGTATCTGCATTCTTCTCTATGTCCTGAACATTTATCTATTTCATTTATCTTATGCTTTCCTTTTGGGGATGACATAAGGCATCAAGACATTTAGGTCTCTTCCATGTTGACCTGAAAGCTTTTTCTTTCTTTTTCTACTCTCTATGTGTCATTCTTCCTATTCTATGAGTATTTGGGGAATGATGACACTTATGAGCTCTAAAAAAAAATTGTATCAAAAATATACTGACCCTGAATCCATGGATCCCTTATGTGTTTTGGGATTTCATTTTGGGAGCAACCCCTTTACATGATGGAGCTTCATTCAGAAACATATGGCTTGGCATAGGTATTTTTGAGTAAGCTCTCATGTGTTCTTATACTTTAAAGTTATTACTCACATCAATGGTGTTAGTGATTCCTTTAAATTGGTGGCATACATCAATGTCCATGTGTTCTTGGTGAGATTTTCTTACTTATTTTGATGTGTTATTTTCTTGGTGGTGTCATTAGGTTTGACGTCCTCCGAGAGTGCGATATTTCTTAGCATGTGACTTTCCTTTTAGTGGTGATGCTACATGTTGCATTCCCTGAGTTGTGAATCTTTTATCCTAGACTTGTCCTCTCTTTGAGACATTAAGCACGATGATCCCTAAGAAGACCTTACACGAACTAAGAAAGATCCCATTGAACAAACCATACATAATGTTCATAAGTGTTTACCATAATACAACTCATTAACCTTATGAAGCTCAAAACCAAAACGTGTGTGGTGCCCTATCAGAGTTGTCAGAGGGATAGATTCAGTATGGTAAGTATACTGAGAAATGACACAGGGGCATGACTTTCTCACTAAGCCGCTTTCTTGGGGGCTCACCTTGTGGATGGCTTAAGGTTCCATTAGCCTAGAGTGATCGTGCATGTCATTTTCATAGTGGACTTTGAGTTATGCTTGTGAAAAAGAAAGAAAAACATATGTGTTCTACATTGTGTTGGGATTGTCAAAGCTTGATTCACCCTTTCCCTAGAAAAATAGTCATGTTCCACATTCATTGGGACAATCTAAGCTTGATCCACCTCCCCTTCTTCTCTTAGGATTTGATGTTGTTTGATTGAGTATATTTTTCATTGTTGCATACATATGTATCTTGAATGTCTACTTTAGTGTGATTTTGACACATGGGATCATACTCTCACTAAAATGGGGGCTAAATGTAGTATAGGAAAAAGTATCCCTTTTTCACACTTAGTTTGGGAAATAATAATAATAAAAAGACTAAATGATGCCTTAATTTAGTGTTGTAATATGTATTTGACATATTCACATTAAGTTTAAGGAATAATTAAATAAAATCAACTTAATTGTGCCTTATTTTTGGTGTTGTAAAGTTTACCTTTACAGTTTCACACTCATCTAGGGCTTTATTAATTAATTGAGGTTAATTTTCCTTAAGTGGCCCCTTTAATTCAAATACAAGTCTAATTAATTACATTTTCTGAAGAGGAAAACCCAACATCCATTAATTCCATAGCATAACACTTATCATTGAGCAATGTGTGTCATAGGTAAGTGACCTAGGACCCATTTTCCTAGGAGTTAATGGGTCCTCACTTAGACCTAAGACCCTAATTTAAATTATGTTTTTGGTGGTATTTTAATATTTCAAATCCATGATTCTAAGTTGCTTGTGATATTTGAATTAAGGATAAGTTACTATAAATACACGACTATTTCATCAAATCAAGTCTAAGTTTCAAGACTATATTTTTGAGAGATCAATTACAAAATCAAAGATTATTGTCAAGAGAATTCAAGGGAACATTTATTCACCATTTTTGGTAGCAATCAAGATCCAAGAATTATGTCAAATTTATGTGGAGTCATTTATGTTTTTGTCCAGCTAACATGTTGATGTAGGTTTCATGATTCAATCAAGCATTCAAAGTATCATTTCAAGCAAAGGTTTAAAGATCAAGATCCACATCCATTGAATCCATTTCATGCAAGTTGCAGACCTCCATTATCAAAGGTTCATCCAAAGGTTTGGTGAGTTGTGACATTGAGGTTTAATTACCAAAATGGGGTTTCACCAAGGAAAACCCCCATTCACCAAAAAGAAAACATTTTTCCCTTCTCTTTGTGTGTTGCGAATTTGTAGGTTGAAGAAAGTTGAATATCTCAAAGTTGTAAAAGTTGTCACCTTCATTTTCATCTCCCAGAAACTCAAATCCCGAATTTAGTTTTGACTATCTGATGGTGAAAATCAAGAATCTGGGAGTGCAGACATATGTAGGAGAATAAAACCCAGAAATAGATTTTTCAGAGACCTATCCAAGACCAATTTTTCATAGGGTGAATGAGTCCTTAGTCAGCTTATGAAAACACCTTTTTGTGAGAGGTACACAAGATTTATCACTTCCAAATTATCTAGAAATTCTATAGGTTTCATCAATGTTATGCTAAATATTCTAAATCCACTTTAGAGATTGCAACTTGGAGTTGATTTACTATTTTTAATCTTTCTCCCCAAAGTGTTGTTTGGCCTAGACCCCCATCCTTGCAAAAAAAGGGAAGTTGCAAGATTCCTCAAAGAATTCACTCACCTAAGGGTTGAAAGTGGATTTTGAATTGAGGGGTCTCATTTCTTGAATGAAATAGAAGAATAGTTGGGTTCATTACACTCATTTTGACCTTTCTATTTATACTAAGTGGTGAAATATCCCAAATTTAGTATAAAACCCTCTATGTATTTGAAGCCCTTCACCCATTTTTCTATGTTTCAAATGTTATAAAGTTACTTTGATTAAGTACTTTATAACTTGGTTGTTAAATAAATTAATAAAGTGAATTTATTAAAAGAATTCATATTTTAGTCACTTTATGAATATTTAAGTGAAGTGGGCACTTTTGAAGATAAACATAAAATATTAAACTATTATGCAAAAGCAATTTGGCGTGGGATTTTGTGTGGGAAAGATATTAATATTTTATTGTTAGAAAAGATAAACCTAATCTTGGGTGTGGATTTGGAAAAGGCATAAGGAGAGAAAAGAACATTGTTTTCATCATCCAAGTTTATCATTCAAAAATAGAAAACTGCACACAGGGTTACAGGTATGAAGTTTCAAGCTAATATGAGGATGGAAACGCTCGATTAGGACAAGATCTACAGACATGTGAGAGAATTTCTAAGGGTTTTAGTATGGATGGATTCACACAAATACCATCAATCTAAGCATTCATAGATTTACTTAGCATTTACTTTCAACTTTAACAATTTACATTAATAGATTTGAATAAGGCAAGAGCCATTTTCAGTACTACAATAGGTTGTACAATCCAAGAACCAGAAGGAGAGGTTTCTGAGTTTTAAATTAAGGGAGTTTCTTCTCCTAGCTTGGGTGCATATATCTACCAAAGAACTTGTGGTTTACAATAGCAAAAAAGGAGCATTCAAGTGGTACATGGGAGTCTTGAGGCCGTACAAACCCAAATAAGAAGCATGTGGGGGTATGTGCAGGATCAACATGGAAAAAAATAGGCCCTTAAGTGGCAAAAAACTCAGAAAAATTAGAGTTAGGAAACTTGATGTAAAAATTTGAATAAGTTATTGATATTATTTCAAAAATATTTAAGAATAGAATCAGTAGCAAATTGAATGTAGTTTCTAAAGTACTGGGTTTCTTTTTAAGAAAAAAAATCTATTTGGTGAAAATTTGAAATTTCAATGCAGTGGTACTTAAATTTCAGGGAAAAAATAAGAAGTAGATGTCTGTTTGACCAACGTAACCACAATAAAATGATAATATTTTTATAAGATTTTATATAAGTAGAGGATTCATGCGATGTGATGCATATTTTTTGTATTTTTTTTTCCAAGTAAATAATTAATTATGATTTTTTATTACAACTTTTTTAAAATATAAAACTCATATGTCTGACCACCTTAACTTGGTCAAAACTTCATGAAATTCATTTTTTATTTTTTAATCCTATAGTACGTGAAGCATAGAATGTGAAACATGTTTTGGATTCAGAAAATGTGATACTGTTTAAAAGCTATAGATGTTTTTCAATCAGCCTATCAATCAGGACTTTAGTCATAATTTGAATAGAAAATGAATAATAATTACTTATTAAATTCAAAGTAAAGCATAATTTATATAAGTGGAAAGCTGGGAATCTCCTTTAAAAACCATTTTTGTTTAATCAATTTTTGGTAAAAAAAAGTCGTCAGCCACATACCCATCATATCGCCACTTTTTGGCCCATCATGATCCTGCACATACCCATGGGTCTTAAGTAGAAAACCGATTTGGTTTATGGGATGCAAAATATTTGCTTGGGGGTGTCCAACAACATTCAACAAACTAGCATCAAAACCATAATGAAAAAAGAGCAAATTGAAGCATGGAATCCTTGCAAATCTAATTATCATGGCTATTATGACTACTGTGTAAAAACCTAGGTTCTAAAAAATTGCATTTTAGCTTATGGGTATGATCTTATTATGTTCTCAATAAATAAAGATTACTAGGTTTTCAATTATTTACGAAATTTCCATTCTATTATTGTTTTATGCAATTTCTTGAAATTTTTGGCACTACCATCAACACCAAAAAACAAAAAAAAATGGAATTTAACAAAAACTCAAAAGTTAGTTTTGAAACCCTAATGGGACATCATAGTGGTATCAAAGCACAAAAATATCATGTCATCCTGTGCAGTTAAATTCATGAGTGAGAATGAACAAACTAATCACAGGGGTTCACAGTCGTGGCAACCTTCATAGGTGTCAGAGGGTGAAACTATCTCAAGGGTTTTAGGTATCCATAATTCTCCAGCGATACCAAGGATTATATCCAGTGACAATGAAAGTATTGGAGATGCAATGGAAATAAATACAAAGGGTATGCTAGATCCGTTAGCCCAAATATTGGGAGAGAACAAAAATTTGATACTATGATGGATATGTTGGATGAATTCTTACAGAAGATGAGTCAGGTTCCTACTCCTAGTCATATAGGATAACATGATAATTCTAGTAGTTCTAATGCACAACTTGAGGGTAGGCTGAGGATTTTACTCAACACCACATCTAGGCTCTTGCAGCCTACCTTTACATGTAGGGTTGAGACTCTTATTCACCAAGAACGACCTCATGAGCAGCCAACAAACATGGTCAATGAGGTCATGAGCAGCCAACAAACATGGTCAATGAGGTCAGAACCAGCCATGCAAAATATACTTTACTTCCCCCCAACTTTAGGGACATGTTGACATTTGACCAATTCCTAAACCAAAGGAGATAGAGGGTAGTGACAGTTGAAAGACTAGAGACTTGAGCACTAGAGGGTACTAGGGATCTCTAGTAGGTAGTGAGAAAAACTACATTGGATAATTTTGATGGAGGCCATCATTGTACTGAATGTGGTTGGGTTCTAAAGTTCAATAACTTCCTCTCATTAAGGCCCATGCCTGAGGAAGAGTTAACTAGGTTCACCACACTACATATGGGTGACATAGCTCATGAGTGGTGGTACCATGGATTAGTGAATTTGGGACACAATTCAATCATATCTTATGAGGATTTCACTAACAAACTCATTGAATGATTTGACAGGAGAGATCCAAAGGTCTTCTTCTGAGAAATTGCACAACTTAAGCAAGTTGGATCACTAGAGGCCTATATCTTAGAGTTCCAATTAATACCAACTTAATGGTTACTGGTATATTAGAGAGAAGTTTGGTAGTATTTTTTCAGTGATGGTATCTTATAACCCTTACGTAGATGGATCAAAGCCATTGATCCACCTTCTTTACACGATGATATGAAGAAGGCAAGAGATATGGAGCTTGCTGCCCCAAAAAGAAAATTTTTGTCAAAGCCATTTTCTTTCTCAAGGGATAAAGCACCAAATAAATTTTCAAAATATCAAAGGAAACCATTTCAATAACCTAGTAATGAGACCCTCCAAGAATTGAGAAAGAAAAAACTATACTTCACTTGCAAAGGGCTGTGGGAAAAGGGTCATGTGTGTCCTCTTAAGGGTAAAATCAATAAGTTGGAGTACTTTTATGTGGATGAATTAGATTCTAAAAATTTAGAAAAGATTGCTGAGGAAAGGAATGATGAAGATAGTGACTCAGAAGGGTTGGAAAAAATAAGGTAAGAATTTTCACCTACAACTCAACTCTTAAGCATTCAGAGAGAAGGATCCTTCAAGATTAGAGGAGTCTTGAGTGGGAAACATGTGACTACCTTGCTTGATATATGAGCTACTCATAATTTCATAGATGAGGTCTTAGTATCTAAGTGTGGATTCAAGACTGAAGAGTTTGAGGGATTCAAGGTGAGAGTATTTGATGGGTTTACACTTAGTTGTAGGGTGAGTGCAGGATCATGGGGGTCCATAAAGTGGCAATATGACCAAAATGGATAACTTTTTTTAATCCAAATTTGATGAAATGAAAAGGGTTTATTGAGAAAATTTTCACTTTCCAAAAATATAAGATACACCTTATTTGGAATTAAATAAATAATTATTATTGATTTTATACATAAATTTTGACTAAAGACTTGATTGATAGGCTGGTTGAAAAAAAATATAATTCTTAAATGTTTTTACATTTTTTTGAATCCAAAAGATGTAGCACATTCTATGCTTCCCATACTATAACATAAAAAAATAAAAATTGAATTTCATAAATTTTAGACAACGCTATGGTGGTTAGACAAACAAGTTTTAATATTTTTTAAAAAATTTAATAAAAAATTCATAACTAATTATTTACTTGTAAAAAAATTACAACAAAAATGCAAAACATCCAAGCATGTTTCCTCTACTTATTTTGAAAGTTTCAAATAAATATATTACTTTTTTCTTGTACTTAGGTTGGTCAGACATAGACTTGCTTTAGAGAAGCTATTTATGGATTAGATTGTGTAAGCTTTTTTGGATCAACGTTTCAGATCACACTCCATGATCCATCATCAGGATAGAGAGCTCAAGGAGATGACTACATTGAAATTTCAAATTTTCACCAAATAGATTTATTTTTTTCCAAAAAAGGAATAGTACCTTAAAAAATACATTCAATTTGCTACAAATTTTGTTTTTATATTATTTTCAAATTATGTTAATAATTTATTCAAATTTTTATGTCAACTTGACTAAGTTTGTTTTCTAAATTATCATTGTCACTTAAGGGCCTAGTTTGGACCCCATGATCCTGCACTGGCCCTGTAACTAAATGATTCCAAACTTCACATTGTAGTTGAATGATTATGAGTTCTAGGTAGAGTTTTGTGTGGTTGGCATGGCAGAGTTGAATTTTGTACTCAGCATGAAGTGGCTTCATGCTATTAGGGAGTTTACCCTCAACTTGCGGGTTCTGGAGATGAAATTTGAATCCAATGGCAAGACACATTTTTTGAAGAGTATGTCATATGGGAGTCTTAGAGTTATCTCACTCAAGAGAATGGAGAGATTGATTAGGCATGATCTAGTTGAGTGGGATTTAGAGTGTTATACCTTGCCATCCTAGGTTGAGCAACAAAAGCATGAGTATCTACCTAACATACAGGCATTGAGAGAAAAACACAGTAAGGTGTTTGAGAGTCCACCTCATGGGAGACCACCTGAAAGAGGTTCTAGGCACATTAAAGATCTTGAGGGTGATGCTAAGCCGTTCATTATTACTCCCTATAGGCATCCCAAGTGGATGAAGGATAAGACCAAGAAGACCATAAAGGATCTCCTAGAGATGGGTCACATCAAACTAAGTGAAAGTCCCTTTGTGTCTTTCATTTTCCTAATGAAGAAGAAAGATGGAACTTTTTGGATGTGTATTGACTACAAAGCATTAAATAAGAAGAAAATTAAGAATAGGTACCCAATTTTATGGATTGGTGAGTTGATTGATGACTTGCACAAAGCCTATTGTTTTCCAAGATAGATCTTTGATTTGGCTATCACCAGATTCAAGTTAGAAATGAGGATATCAAGAAGATGACATTTTGTTTCCATTATGGTCACCATAAGTTTTTCATTAAATTCCTTTCACACTAACTAATGCTCCAGCCACCTTTTAGTCCTATATGAACATGATCTTCATAGATTAGTTGAGGAAGATCATTCTCATCTTTTTCAATGATATACTATCTTTAGCAAGACTTGGTTTGATCATCTAGCACATTTGGATTTAGTGTTGGGCACATTGGAGAGTTAATCGCTATTCACCAAGGAATCAAAACGTGACTTCAACATGAGAGAGTTATTGTAATTGGGGCATATCATTAGTGCCAAGGGGGTTAAGATGGATCTTGAGAAGGTGAAGGCTATAGTTGATTGGCCTCCACCCATGAATCTCAAACAACTTAAGGGGTCATTTGGCTTATGTGGTTTGTATCATCTCTTCATCAAGGGATTTTCACAGCAAGTAGCTCCACTTACAAATATAATGACTTGAAGGGGGAATTTTTGGGAATCCAGGAACACAACACTATTTTTGAGAAGTTCAAATAGTCGATGAGCTCATGTTTGGTACTCATTATTCTGGATTTTACATTGTCATTTGAGCTATAGTGTTCAATGCCTTAGGCGAATGCATTGGCTCTATCTTGATACAAGATAATCATCCCATTACTTTTGAGAGTAGGAAATATCAGGGTCTTGATAGGGGTTACAACATTTACGATAAGGAAATGTTATCCATCATGCATGCCTTGGCTAAATTCCAATAGCATTTGGTGGGTAGAAATTTTTTAGTGAAGACAGATCATAACATTCTAAAATATTTCCTAAGTCAACATGACCTCAATGATTAGCAAAAGAAATGGGTCAACAAGTTGCATGTTTATGATTTTGATATAACATATTTCAAGGGTAAGAAAAATATAGTTGTTGATGTCTTTCAAGGAGACCTTACTTGTACTCTCTAGGTGAGGTGCCAAATGATTGGAGAGATTTGATTGTAGCTCAGTATGTTAAGGATAAGTAGTCTTTCGAGCTCATTGATGGTACAGTTGCAAATAACAGATACACCCTTGTGAATGACCTCATCATTTACAAAGGGAGGATTTTTCTTGTTCCAGGATCCTCTATGAAGAAGAGAATATTGAGCCTTTCATGATGTCCCTATGGTAGGCTACCCAAGTTACTTTAAAACCTATAGGAATATTAGGTAGTGGTTTACTTGGAAAGGGCTCAAATCATAGGTACTCAGGTATGTGAGAGACTATCCTAGATGCTAGCAGAATAATCAGGAGTCTACTCTTTCCCTATAGGTTTATTGCAGACCCTATCCATTCCTAATTGGAAGTGGAAGTGCATATCTATGGAATTCATCATGAGTTTACCCAAAACTCAGAGCAGGGATTACATTTATGTAGTGCTTGATAGACTCACAAAGTTTTCACTCTTTCCTAATTTTAGCTACTTTCACAATAGTACAGGTTGTTGATTTTTTTCTTAGAGAGATATTTAGGTCACATGGGCTACCTTGGAATATAGTAAGTGATCGAAATAGAAAATTTATGAGTAATTTTTGGTTGGAGTTATTTAGACTTAGTGGCATAGAACTCACTTCGATCACAAGCTACCACCAATAGACGGATGGACAGAATGAAATAGTTAACAACTGGGTGGAGGGATACCTAAGGAACTACATTGTAGGGAAGTAGAAGGAATGGTTCAAGTGGTTGCATTTATGTGAGTATGGTTATAATACTATGTACCACATGTCTATACAAATCTCACCATTCATGGCTCTCTATGGTTATGACACTCCCAATTTCTTAGATTTGTTATTTGGAGATAGTAGGATGCCTAGTGCAAAATATTTTTTGTAGGAGAGCCAAGACATTATGAGATCTCTCTAAGAGAATATACATATAGCTCAGAATCAACTAAAGTAATATGCAAATCAACAAACAGTTGAGTGTTCATTTGAGAAGGGTGATATGGTTTATATTATGTTGCAACCCTATAGGAAATCCACTCTATGGAAGAGTGGCAATAAGAAGCTTCAGTCACACTACTATGAACCATTATGAGTCTCCAAGCTGATTGGTGAGGTGGCTTACAAGGTAGAGTTACTGGCAGAGTGCAAGGTTCACAATGTGTTCCTCGTTTCTCACCTCAAGAAGGTATTGGGCCATCATGTGATACCTTATACAATGTTACCATCACTGGATGAGGAGGGGAAATTGATTCATATTCTTGAGGCCATCCTTGACACTAGAGAGCATAGCTTGAGGTGAAGAGTCATCAGGGAATACTTGGTTAAGTGGAAGGACCTGTCAGTTGAGGATACAACATGGGAGAATGAGGACATTTTGCATTATTTGGAGTTGCGATTTCATGAGGACAAGCAATTTTAGGGAGGGAAGACCATAATGTCCCCTCTCTAGCCAATGGTTTGTGGTTTTGAGGTTAGCCTATGACTATAGTTCTCATATGCTAGCAAGATATTTAGGGAACTCATTGGGGAGATTTGGGATCTTAAGTAGGCATGATGTTTCATTCTGACTTCTTCAACTTAGTGTTATAACATTTAGTTAGTTGTTTGAAGGAATTTCAAGAGTTTACCATTGATACTTGGTATTTATAGTAATTAATATCAAGCTTTGTGATGAAACAACTATAGTTGGTAGTGGTGATGAGACACTCTCAAGAGATTATTGCTAGACTTTTTCCAAGAGTTATTGAATTAAAAAGTCGTGTTACTTTAATGAAATTTTATTATTAAAGTGACTTATTAATTTAATGTTATAAAGTTACTTTGATAAAGTATTTTATAACTTGGACATTAAATAAAGTAATAAAGTGACTTTATTAAAAGAATTCATATATTAGTACTTTATGAATATTTAAGTGAATGGGGAACTTTTCAAGATAAACATAAAATATAAAATTATTATGCAAAGGAAAGTTGGTGTGATATTTTGAGTGGGAAAGATAGTAATATTTTATTGTTGGAAAAGAAAAACCCTAATATTGGGCATGGATTTGGAAAATGCATAAGGAGAGAAAATAATTTATTGCTTTCATCATCCAAGTTTATCATTCAAAAATAGAAAACTGAGCACAAGGTTGCAGGTATGAAGTTTCAAGCTGATCTAAGGATGGAAACCCTCAATTAGGACATGATCTATAGGTGTGAGAGATCGTCTAAGGGTTCTAGTATGGATGGATTCACACAAAGATCATCAATTGAGCATTCACAGATTTACTTAGTATTTACTTTCATCATTAACAATTTACATCAATAGATTGAATAAGGTAGAATCCATTTTCAATACTGCAGTAGGTTGTACAATACAAGAAGCACAAGGAGAGGTTTTGGAGTTTACAATTAGTGGAGTTTCTTCTCCTAGCTTGGGTACATATATCTGCCAAATAATTCATGGTTTACAACAGTAAAAAAGGAGCATTCAAGTGGCATATGGGAGTCTTGAGGCGGTACAAACCCAAAGAAGAAGCACATGGGTCTTAAGTAGCAAATTGATTTGG
The DNA here is from genome assembly GCA_007258455.2 of Sequoia sempervirens. NCBI lineage: Eukaryota > Viridiplantae > Streptophyta > Pinopsida > Cupressales > Cupressaceae > Sequoia > Sequoia sempervirens. The sequence goes on along the minus strand of VDFB02270651.1, from coordinate 389,609,216 downwards.
TTTATGGGATGCAAAATATTTTCTTGGGGGCTTCCAAAAACATTTATCAAACTAGCATAAAAACCATGATGAAAAAAAAAAGAAAATTGAAGCATGGCATCCTTGCATCTGATAGTCGTCATTGTCGTGACTGCCGTGTAAAATCTTAGGTTCCAAACTATTGCATTTTGGCTTATGGGTATGATCTTATTATGTTATAAATAGATAAATATTACTAGGTTTTCAATCATTTACACAATTTCCCTTTCGTTATTGTTTTATGCAATTTCTTCAAATTTTTGGAATTATCATTGGCAACAACAAAATAAAAAAAATAGAATTTAATAGAAAACTCAAAAGTTAGTTTTGAAACCTTGACGGGACATCCTATATGGTGTAAGAATAGTGGTGGTCTTCCATGTTGTTTAGTATGCCTATACTACTTCTGGAAGTCTTGTTTTCCAATCTTTCTTATGAAGTGCTACTATCTTTGTCAAAATACTTTCAAGTTCCTGATTAGTTGCTTCAACTTTTCCATTGGCTTGAGGGTGATATTGAGAAGATTTGTGGTGTCAAATTTCATACTCTCAAACTAGAGTGGCAATCAACTTGGATGTGAACTGGGGTCCTTGATCTATAACAATCTCTTGATGTACACTAAACTTGGTAAAAATTTCAAAGTACAAAAATTCAACACTTTAGTATCTCTTGCATGTTTTAATACTACAACCTCTACCCCTTTAGTGACATAATCAGTACAAACCAATATATATTCCTTATTCCTAGATGGAGGGGTGATTGGTCCAACAAAATCTAAACCCCATTTTTCAAAACGATCAAGGGACAATTAGGACTATAGAGAGGCATCTCATCTGAATGTGTGGGTTGACCCGCACATTGGCATTTATCACAGTGTTGCACATAATTTTTACAATCTTTATGTAGTGTAGACCAATAATATCCAGCATTTAGGATTTTATTGGCAGTTCTCTAAGCTGCAAAATTTCCTCTACAAGGTTTTGAATGTACATACATGAAGTATATCAAGGATATCATCTTTAGCTACACATCATCACATGGCGTTATCAATGTGAGTTCGGAATAAAAATCCATTAATCCATGCATATTGAACACTTAGTTCCACAAGTTTCCATCGATCTCTAGGAGAGAAATGTGGGGGGAATTTGTAAGTGACTAAGTTGTTTGTGATATATGTAAACCACAGACTTTTGATTGAAATGGAAAATAGGTGCTCATTAGGAAAAGCGTCATCAACTAGTATAGGGCCATCTTCACACTGAAACCTAGACAACAAATATAACATTTTCATGGTCAGGTTTATCAAGTATAGTGATTTCAAATTCTTGTAATAATAGTAACCATCTAATGATCCTACCAATAACTATAGGTTTGTTCATTATAAATTGTATCACTGAATGATCAGTATGGATGAACACTTTATACCCAATAATATAATGACAAAACTTATTAATTTCATATACAACAATGAGAAATTCATTTTCATTAACCATGTAACTTACCTCAACACCTATAAAATTCTTACTAAGTTAATAAATAGAATAAAATAATGTGTCATCTTTTTGGCCTAGGATAGCTCCAATTGGTGAATCAGAATCATTTGTATGGATATGAAATGGAAGCTCCCAACTTGGTCCCCTTAATACTGGTATGGTAACAAGCTTTTCCTTAATGGTCTTAAAAGCTTGTTGGCATTCATGCGCCCATGAAAAAGTGTTATCTTTTCCCAATAAAATAAAAATTGGTGAAACAATTTTACTAAAGTTTTGAATAAGTCTTTTATAATATTTTGGATGTTTTAAGATATGAACATCTTTTTGACAAACAAGAGTGGGAAAATCTTGAATTATCTGCACCTTTTTTGGGTCAAATTGAATTCCTTTAGCATAAATGTAGTGTCCTAATACTATACCTTTCGTCATCAAAATATGACACTTTTCATGACTTAAAGATAAATTAGTATATTCGCACCATTGTAAAAAAAAATTGAGATTATTTTTGGCTTCCTCATAAGTATCACCATACAAAGTAAAATCATTTGAATATAACCCTCAACACAGTCATGAATAAGATTAGCAAAAATACTTAACACTTCCCTTTAAAAAGTAGCAAGGATATTGCATAGACCAAAAGGTAAAACATTATATGCAAATATCCCCTAGGGACAAGAAAAAGTAGTTTTTTCTTGATCTTTAGGTGCAATTCAAATTTGATTCTAGCTGCTAAAACCATCCAAGAAAGAAAATAACTACTTACTTGCAAGACTATCAAGAACTTGGTCAAAAAACGACAATGGAAAATGATCATTTTTAGTAACTTTGTTAAGAGCTCTATAATCAACACAAATGTGCCACTTACCATTCCTTTTAGGTACCACAACCAATGGATAAATCCATTGACTATACAAAATTGCATAAATTAATATTATATTAAATATTTTTTGTAATCCCTCCTTAATTATTTCACACAAAACAAGATTCAATCTTCTTTGTGGCTGCCTAACAGGATGACTACCTTCTTCTATATGTATATGTGGTGTGTGCACATATCTAGGTGTATTCCACACATAACTTGATATTCCCATGCAAATGTAGTTTTATGATTGCTTAATCATTCCAATTAAATTTTTAATTTGTGCATCACTTAAATCTCAATTAATATTAAGAGTATATCCTAGTAAATTTCCATCTCTTTAAATTTTGCAAGTAAATTTATAGCATGTAGTTGTGAAGTGGATGGTGAAGATGTGTCAAAAAATGAAAATGGACTATATACACAATTATGTGGCAGCAATTGGGGTAATGTAATAAAATGCTGAAGTAATTGTGAATCATTTAATAGAGGAAATTTCCCAAATTGACAATTATCTATGCATGAAGGAAAAAAAATCTCTCCAAAATATCATCGAACGAGTATCAATTTTGAAAGAAATTGGAGAATATAGTATCCTCACATAATTCATCAATATCATGGGCTTGATCAATTATTAGAATAGGTAGTGATTCCTCCAAATCACTTTCCACCCATATGGGCTCTTCAACCTCCAACAATAGTTGCACTAGTAGGTACAAAGTTAACTATTTATTTTGTTCACCATTAGAAATAACCATATTACCTAATCAATAGTTGATATAAGCATCTATTGGATCCAACCATGGTCTTCCTAAGATTAGAGGGTATCCCCCCAACTTTATTTTGGGCTACAAAAACATAAAATCAGTATGATACTCCCATAAATCAATAAAAAAAATGGTTTCCTCTATCATACCTTCAGGTTTGACTAAGGAGTGATCTACGATTTGTAGGACTGTAGACATGGGCCTAAGTCCTTGAAGACATAATTTCTCCTTGCAGTGTAGGAAAAATTATCCCTTTTCACACTCATTTTGGGAAATAATAATATTAAATGGACTAAATTAGGCCTTAATTTAGTGTTGTAATATGTTTTACATACTCACATTATGTTTAGGGCCTTGCTAATAAAATGGAATTAATTGTGCCTTATTTATGGTGTTGTAAAGTGTACCTTTACACTTTCACAGTAATCTAGGGCTTTATTAATTAATTGAGGTTAATTATGCCTTAATTTTCCCCTTTAATTCAAATGCAAGCCCAATTAATTGCATATTTTGAAAGGTAAAACCTGACATTCATAAATTCCATAACATAACTGATGAGCACAAAAATATACTAAGATGGGGGGGGTGAATCAGTATATTAAAAGATTTTTACCCTCTCAACTTTTGTCAACTTTAAACTCTAACACAATATCAACTATGCAATAATATAATGATATGAACAAGTTGACACCAAGATTTTGTGTTGAAACTCTTATGGGTGAAGACCACGATACAAATTATGTACTTTATAATAAAATAGGTTTATGAGAGAAAACCACAGTACAAATTATGTATATAATAGGTTTAAATAGGTTTAAAATAGGTTTACTTTAATCAGTTATGTAGGCACCAACCTATACTGACCACCAGCTCCCTAACTTGATTTAGTAGGCACCAACCTACACTTGCCAAGCACCAACTTAGGAAAAGATGATAACTTCAAAAACAGTGTTCCACCTTCAATGTTGCTTCTTCAAGGGATGATGGACAATTATGATCTTCACCAAATATGCAATAAACTTTCTCTTGGATTGCCTTTGAATTTTCTGCACAACTCTCTTCTCAATCTACTATGAACTCTTCTTTAAAATTTTCTTTAATCCCTTCAAATATGTACTTATTTCTCTTAGAATTCTTCCAGAGACATAAAAACTGCATATATATATATATATATCTGCTACCATGTACTTATAAATCTATCTTTAACAATCTTCTCTTCATTTTCTATAAGTTTGTTGATGCATATATGAAATCCCTTCTTACACAATACTCAACACACTAAACTTCATATATTCTTTTTTCATCAATTTGTTTATGTTCTCATATGTATGCATATGTTTTCTTTAATTCTACATATGTATTCTCATACCCTTTTGGTGTATTCTTAGGTATATCATTGTGTCTCACACACACACACCTTGTATTCAATATACACCAAACTCACTTTTATATGTTCATACTTATAAGCTCCTACATCACACGTCTTGTTCTTCTTCCACACTTCAAACACGTTCTTTCTTCTTGCACAACATTAACACTCTCTTCATATATGTCGATATAAATCTGAATTACTCCTCATCTTCTCATCTTTAAATCTTCTTGAATTTTAATGATATAACCTTTGTCTCACATTCAACACTCTACACCCTTTCTTTCAAATATGAATTTGAATCATATATATTTCTCAAGCATTGCAACATTTGTAAAACAACATGTCTTTTTCTTTTGAAACTAAAGATTGCACCTTTCCAAAATACAAATCTCATCACTTCACAAATTAATAAGTTTGTATAAATAAATCTAAAGTTATTTTAAGGAAAAAATTGTACTTCTTCAAATTTCTTAAATCATACCACTTGAAATTTGTAAATAAGAAAAAAATGTCTTATATGCTTTTTTTTATTCACAAAACAAAAAGATCACAACCTTCTATGGAAACTTTTCGTTTTTATTTATTAGACTTTTTTCTTATTAGACTTTTTCTTCTAATGCCACCTTTTCATAAAGAAAAATTAATCGATGCTCTTCTTATTACTATTTTTTTACTTTCTTCTTTTACTTATTTTTGTCTTTTTCTTGTTTTGTCTTCTTTTGCAGTTTTGTTTTTATTCACTGTTCTCTTTAATAATTGTTGCTTCTCCAATAATCACATCAGTTCATTAAATGATAATATCATTTGAAGAATTGTATTTGTTAGCAATTTAAATCACTATAAGAAAAAAAAAGTTTTGATATATGGTCAATCACCTAAGCTTTTACTAAAATGTATATTTTTAATGAATGATTTTAGTTTGCATACTAACTACATAATCTAAAGATTATAAACAGTGGTCCGAATAATATCGTATGAACTATTTCATTGTCACTCATTATGATTTCTAATTTTGTCTCTTCTTTCAGAGTTGATGAATCTGATCCATGAGTCATACTTATATATTTCTTTTCATATCTAGTCTCTACTTTAATCTACTCATAGGATTTGATAATACTACCTCCACTTTTGCTTACTACTTTTCTTTATATTTGTTCTCATACTTAAATCTGGGCACTATCATTTAATTCATGTCTTCACCTAGTGGTAAGTAGTCTTTGTGAATCATTCTTACTTCTTTATTTGCGTAACAAGGTATTATAAGAGTTCTCATTTTTATTTGTGTCATTGTCACTCTCAATTTGATATTTATGGCAATAACTGTAATCTCATATACACCTTTGACATCACCTTTGACATCACCTTTGACATCAATGACAATATTTTAAGCAATCTCCCCCTTTGTCATTGATGGCAACATATTCTTCCTCATATCTTCTAAATCTCCCCCATTCTATTTCTCCCCCTTTGACATCAATGGCAAAGGGATATTCATCAAGATTCTATCAATGAATGTATCATTAGAAACATCTAATTGTGTACTCTCATCAAATGCATAGGAATGCACTTCTCCCTCTCTTGGAAATTATCTAGTACTCCCCATATCAAGGAGTCTTTCATGCTCCCTCTTGCTTTGATATTCCTCTTTCTTGGAGCTTGAAAGTCTTCAATTCATTACATGGGTTAAGAATATGCAATATTTTCATCATCTAGATACCAATCCATTGCTTTCCCTTGTTGTTGATATGTTGCAGGTGTATTCTTCCTTTTGTGGTTCTTGACATCAATGCAATAGTTTCCCTTGTTTTGTAACTTTCTTTTTCATCATACTTCCATCTTCTAGGATCTTGCATATTTAGCCTTCACTCATTGCTTTCTTGTTGTATGTTTTTTTCTTTGTCCCTTTTGGCAATGCATGCTTATCAAATACAAGCATGTACTTATTTGAATTGTCTTCATCTTCATCGAGCTTGGTCTAACTTACATCTTCACTATTTCCATTTTTCTTCCTTAGGGATGAAAGATAATATCAACCTTAGGTCCCCCTAAATTCATGCTTCTTCTTATAAACTAGAAGAGAAAAATTGAACTTGCATTGGTTTCTTCATTTCTTGCATCGATCTTCTTTCTCCAAACGTTCATAGTTTTTTCCTTTTTGTTTGTTGGATACATTTTATTTCATGCTTTGTATTGGAGGCTCAACAAATATAGTTCAACAAAAATGTGATGTATGTCCAAAGTTGCTACACATGTAACACATAATATTATCATGACCAAATGAATTATAATTTCTCTTAGTGAAGCTTGAAGTATTTCTTGCACAAATTCTGCAATTCATTGCCAAGTGTGGCCAAAATAATTACATCAAAAACAATATCCATTGAAAGAATAAAACTCCCTAGTGTTAAATTTTCTTTCATTTTCCTTGGAACTTGTGGCATTCTTATCAAACTTTATACCTTTCTCCTTTGGATTTTCCAATTCTTTCTTCAACATGGCAACTTCTTGTTCCAACTTGTCACAATCTATCTCTTTTGCACTTAACTTGTTCTCTATTTCATTTTCAACTTGTTCAACCTCTACAAGTTGAGTCCTTAAATATTCAATGATTTTGTTTGATTCATCCAATCTATTTATCATTTCCTTAATTTTTGTTTCATGCTTGGTGACCTTCTTCAATTTCTCATTCTATTTATATGCATAATGGATCTCTTCTTCAAGATCTGCTTCTTCTCCTTCATTGCATTCTTGGTCAGCGTTCTTCTTTTCCTTCATGTTCTCTATTTGTGTCATCCATGTCCATAAATAGTATTTCTTCTTCATTATTTCTTTGGCATTCATCACTCTATTCTTCTAAAGAGTTGCTTTCTTTCTTTCAATAAAATCTATTTTTATGTTTTTGGAATTTCTTCTTTGAGTTATTCATAGAATTTTTCTTTCCCTTTTTCTTTATGTATGCTTCCTTTTCATCCTTGCTTGTGTCACTTTCATTTTGAGGAAATTTAGAAGCATAATTTCCAAATTTTCCACAATTCAAACATTTAAAAGGAAAATTTCCTTTATACTTTCCATTTCCTTTCTTTAGCTTTCTCATGAAATAATCCTCTTCCTCATCACTGCTTGCATTGTCACTTGATGCATAATGTTTGGTTTTTCCTTTCTTTGATGCTTTGAAGAATATCTCTTTTTGTCATGTTCTCCCTTCAATTCTCATTTCATAAGTAGCGAGAATCCCATGTAGTTCATCTTTTGTCAATTTTTCTAGATCTATCATTGAGAAATGTGTGTCCTGGGTAAGTGACCTAGGCCCCATTTGCCCAAGGGAGAATGGATCTTCACTCAGACCTAGGAACCTAATTTAAAATATGTTTTTTGCACTATTTCAATGATTTCAAATGTATATTCACATGCCAGCTTGTGTTATTTGAATTTCAAGAATTAATGTTAACATATGTATAAATAAGAAGTCATTTCACTATGTTTCACCTAGAAAATCTAAGACTTTCAATCAAGCTAAGAACATTCAAGTGGGAAATATCAATAGCATTTCAAGGCATTCAAGGGTAGATTCATAGAAGAATTATTGCAACAATCAAGATCATATTATCATGTCAAAGTCTTCTTGCACCATGCATATTATTTGACCTAATATATTAATGTTGTGTTCAAGATCCATTCAAGCATTCAAAGGCATTGTTTCAAGTCAAGTTTCATGATCAAGATCTACATCCATTGAAGCCATTTCATGCTAGTTGAAAATCCACATTCCAAGGTTAAATAAAGGTTTGGTGAGTGGTGACATAGGATTTTTTTCATTCATCATTCCTTCATCTTATTTCATTTCATTGCAAGGTTTAATTACCAAAACAAGATTTGACCAAGGCAAACCCCCATTTACCAAAACTACAACATTTTCCCTTCTTGATTTTTGTTTGCAGTTTTTAGGTGGAAGATCTCTTTAAGAGAAAAATTACAAAGTTGTCAAATTTTTCATCATTCTTGCAATTTCACGATAACTCGCCTATAGGATTTATTTTGGGTTGTATGACTATGAGACTTAGGAATCTGTGAGTGTAGACATAATAGAAGAGAACCTAAAAACCATTTTTATAGAACCCTAGCCAGGACCCATTCACTATAGGGAGAATGAGTCCTCGATAAGCTTTGAAAAAGAACTTTTAGTGATTGGTACACATCACTTTCCCATTCTTAGATATGCATTTTGTTTTCTGGTTCCATCATAATTGAGCATAATCTTTTAGATGCATTTTATAGCATGCATTTTCAAGTTAGTTTGCTATTTTTAATATTTCTCCCCAAAGTTTTGTTTAATTAGGACAAGATTCCTCAAAAGATTCGCTCACCTAAGGGTTGAAATTTAATTTTAACTTGAGGGATCTCATTTCCTAAATGAAATTAGAAAAATAGGTCCATCATACCCTCTTTGCTATCAATTCATTTTGGTGAACCTACTTTTTCTTTGTTTCACTTCTTAGTTTCATTGGTCATAATGTTTATGGTAGCTCCTAAATCAATTAATGTATTTGAAATAATAATGTGGCCAATTCGTACCTAAATCATAGGACTCCTTGGATCTAAATACTTGGGAATTGAAATATTTCCCATCATGAGATTAACAAGTTTCCCAATAATTTGCATAGTCTTTAGGTCTTTTTTATTTTTTTCCTTTCAAGTACACAAGTTCCTAACTGTCTTCATTTATATAGGAATGTCCTCAATTTCATACGAAAGAGGAATTTTAATATATGCATTTCCCAATTCATTTACAAGATCAAATTTTGGCTTATACATTTCCTTTCATCTTGGCTAAGATGGAAACTAGTCAAGATATGGGGATAACTTTTATGACTCATCATGTTTACCTTAATTTTCGTCAAGCTCTTCTAGTGCATCATCTACTTTAGTAATAGGTCCTCCCTGAAGAGCTTTACCTAACCTTAATTATACTCCATTGATGTCCAATGTACTGATAGGGTAAGTTGAATAACTTGCCACCTAATTATTACATACTAGTTGTGTCACCTTATTATTCGGGTTTGGTGATGGGTAAGGATGCATTAGTGTTTCCTTTGGTGGATTTGATGGTTTTGATGGAGGATTATTGGATTAAGGTGGTATCAATGGAAAAAGTTATTATGGTGGCTAGTATGGAGTAACCATAGGTGGTGCAGGATAAGATCCAGATAAGGTTGAAATTATGATGGCATCCTCCACGCTTGTTTCCAAGGTTGAGGAGCATATTGGTTTTGCCACTGTGAATAAGATGGAGGTTGTTACCACCCTCCATACCACCTTGGTTGAGAAAAGAAAGGACGAGTTTGACTACTAGGCCCTACACTATGAGGTGCATAAAAATTATTCATCATTAAGGGAATAGTTCATGGAGGCCAAAGCCATAGTTGGGTATGTGTAGGATCATCATGGAAAAAACAGGCCCTTAAGTGGCAAAAAATTCAAAAAAATTAGAGTTAGGCAACTTGACATAAAAATTTGAATAATTTCTCTATATTATATCAAAAACATGTAAGAATAGAATCTATAGCAAATTGAATGTAATTTCTAAACTACTAGGTTTATTTAAAAAACATAAAAAATCTATTTGGTGAAAATTTGAAATTTCAATGTAGTAGCACTTAAATTTCAGGGAAAAAATAAGAAGTAGGTGTCTATCTGACAAACCTAACCACAATAAAATGATAAAAAAATTTATAAGATTTTAGATATAAGTAGAGGACTCATGTCTCGATGTGATGCATAGTTTTTTTCTAATTTTTTTCAAAGTAAATAATTAATTATGATTTTTTATTACAACTTTTAAAAAATATAAAAACTTGTATGTCTGACCACCTTAACTTGGTCAAAACTTCATGAAATTCAATTTTTTTTAATCCTATAGTATGCGAAGCATAGAACGTGACACATATTTCAAATTCAAAAACTGTGATACTATTTGAAATCTATAAATATTTTTCAATTAGCCTATTAATCGGGACTTTAGTCGTAACTCAAATAGAAAATGAATAATAATTATTTATTATATTCAAAGTAAAGCATAATTTATATTGGTGGAAAGCTAAGAATCTCCTTTAAAAACCCTTTTTGTTTCATCAATTTTGGGTGAGAAAAACGTCGTCAGCCACATACCCTACACATACCCATCATATCACCACTTTTTGGCCCATCATGATCCTGCACATACCCAGTTGAGCCATATAGTAAATAGGTTCCTCACTATATTTTATGTCTTCCATGTCTACTAGAATGGGTCGTAGGGTATTATTCCTAATAGCATCCTCTAAAGAAGAATTTTTTGTTTTATTATGACAACATTCTTCACTAGTATGCTTCTTATGATAAATTGAACAAAATATAGAAAATGCTTTTCTAGCTTCTTCCTATTTTTTTTATATGTGTACAAAGTGTCAATTTATTTACCCATGTGGCTTTAAAGATTAGTTTTGAGATCATCAAGTAGCATACCTAGCTCTTGTTTTGTGATACCTATTGTGCTTCCAGAAGAGACATGCTTCCCAAGATATCCTCTTATAGAATGGATTGATCTTGAATAATTCCTACAAACATCACAAATATCATCAAATATTAGTTTAGAAATATCTCTGTCTCCTATAAGATTTAAAATATCCATAAATTCATCACAAATTCATTTAAGAAAAAACATTTTTATAGTATCATTATTTAATCTTGTTTGTCTTATCCTTTGAAGAGTAAATGAATGATCTCTCAAGATAATCGTCCAAATTTTCCTCCCCTTGCTACATCATTTAGAAGATGCCATCCCAAACTTCTTTCATCTTGTAATATTCTTGATACTTTTTCAAGAACTTCTCGTTCATGTCTTCCCATGTTTGAAAAGTTTGTGGCCCCAAGCCCATGAACCACCATAATGTTGCATCCTTTAACATAGCTAGAAATATCTTGAACTTTTGAGCATCATTCTGGTAGTCATAACTATGACACAAAACATCAAACTCAAATAGAAACATTTCAAGATCTTCCACAAAACGTCCCAAAAAATAGGAAAAGAAGAATGAGGTATACTTTTCATGGGAGCTTCTTCTATTGGATGGGTAATAGGAAATTCAAAGGTGATACGATTATTATTAACCAAATCTCAACCATTGTTGTTATTATTGTTGTTGTTATCAGTCATGGTTTCAAATGCACAAGGAGTATAGAAATATAAAAATAAATTGGATTACTTATGCACTCAAGGCTTACCACTTCTTAGTTCGTAAGATTCTTCGAATCACTTCAAAAACTTAGGGGTAACAATTTCAAGTGATTCCTATTGTATGGTGGATGGTGACTCAAAATATTACTCAAAAATAGTAAATTCAATTACACACTTCTCAAGATCAGGTTCAACCAATTCTTTTTTTGATGGTACTCACACATAGTGGCTTCAATCCTTTTTTGGGGATTTCTCATATTGTTGAGATACTTCCTACACTTTGTTTGATAAATCTACCTTTGTCATCCCTAGCATGACTCATACATATATATGATTTAATATAGCATAAACCAAGGGTAATTGCCTGGGCAAGGTCGACAATTGCATTGACTTTCTCCTTGACGCACTAGTCCTAACTTAACTTACTAGTTCTTTAGGCCTTTAATGCCTTCCCTAGAAATGGTGCCAAAATGTTAAGAAAAAACTATGTTTATAAACTTTTAAGATTACGACTGGATTGTTGATGAAGTATTTTAGTTTGTTCCTTATGTCAAATCACAAGCATAAAACTTATGAAAGGTGTTGGGGCTTAAGAATATCAAATTAAGAAAGTATGAAATGCAGGTAGAACACTCAATAACTATTTAACTAGAAATTTGATTCAAACTTTCTACTTTTGTTTTATGATAGGAACTGTGATAGAAACTATGACATGAACTATAACAGTCAGTAAAATGACAGTGAAAAATCTAGAATGCAACACACGATTCAAATGATCAGATTAACACTATGAAAATGATAATAAATGATTTATCTATCTTACTCCAAGGCAATAACACTTGACCAGATTCAATCACGATATGATAACATCAAATAAATGCAACATGAAATCACAATACTGAAAAGTTGAATCACACATTACCAAAATAAAGAAACTGAATAGATCGCCAAATAATTGAAGAAGCGGGCCCTACCTCTTTGGTTCACCTAGCAATGAAATAAGAGCTTCTTTTTACACCGAGCTACTCATGCAAACATGCAATATCGTTCGAATAATTTCCAACCAAAAAAGAGTTCATATATATTATCGATTACCATTTGTTTGTAAAGCATGCATATATATACTAAGTTCCCTAGCTATTGTTGTTTCAAAATGGATATAGAAATGGTTTATTTTGGCCTATGGCCAACAAACAAAATCTGATAAAGATAGAATATAGGTAACTGGCCATAACATTACAACAATTTCAAACAACATAAAGTATTTTTAAACAAAACTTTTAAAAACAGTTGGTAATCGACTTCTTCATCCATATGCTCAAATCGCTGCAATCCACCTCATATTTCCATCCTTAATTATCTCATACCATATCAGCGACCAAAACAAATTAGCATCCCTACGGTTCTTAGTAAACTTAGTAGAACTTTTAATTCCTTCACAATTTATTTATTATATTTATTTTCCTAAGGCAATCAATGATAGGAAGGATGAAAAGAGTAATGAAAGGGAGGGAAAAAGGGTGATTTAGGAATGGTAAAATGGGATATTTTCCCTCTCATCAAACCTTATATTTCATCCATAAATAAAGTATATTTGGTGCAAAACAAATTTTGAAATTCTAAGTTTCGAAATTCACATCCAACACAATCTTAATTCAACAATTCTATTTTTTAATTAATGAATAATTTAAAATTGCACAAGAATAATGGTGGCAAATTCATTTTATTGATAATAGACTTGTAAAACAATTACATCGAAAACTTACTACAAAAATTTGCAACATTCCAAACACAAGATGAGATCCCTCTTCAAATCACTTCCCTTAATTTCTCAAACTCTCTTCTCTCTTAATTTGTGTTTCCTCCTATTTTATTTATCTTCGATTAGTCTCTTTGTCTGTTGTGTGGTGTCTTCTTTTCACCTTCTTATGAATTCTCTCCTTCCTCCTTTTACATGGCCTCCAATCTCTTTAGCTTTTTTATTTTTCTTTTCATTTTTCTTCAATTTCCATTATGAAAGGATGCCTCTAACATTTATTTAAACCATCAAATAAATAACCTCCAACTTAGCAAAAAAATAGTGAAAATTGTTGTGATTAAACACCTTTTCAGGCTCCCAAATATTTGTTTCTCCCATTTTCAAATTCAAACTCCCGACTTCTTTATGCAATGGAAATATGAAACATAAAGGAATAAAATCCAATAATTTAATTTCCACAAACTATATACTATCATGCGAAAATAATTCTATCAAATCGGTGCTTTAGAAGTGCACATTTTGATGTGGGAAGGTGACTTTTGATATAATTTTTGCCCAAAAGCTAGTTTTTGCCTGAAAACTAGCCAAGATAATCAGTATAACATTATGATTCTTCCCTCCAAATAATTTTTCTCCAACCTTTATAAATTTTTAAAATTTAAAATTTCCATCAAACTCCCTACAAAGTATTAAAACAATGATCTAGTGAAAATTCAACTATTGTAATTTTGACCACATAAGAGACTTTCTGATGTTGAGAGATGCTTGAAATCACCAAAACAATCAAAAATTAAAAAATTAAATATGAAAATATTTTTGGGTGATGCAAGATCACCTATGGGCCTGAATGCTCCTGCATTAATATTGATGTGCACTACCATTCTACCCATGGCATGGTTAGGTATAAGAGATTTATGCTTGAAAATATGAATAATTTGGTAAACATTTTAGATGTTTTGATAGATATTATGAGCACATAGAAGTCTAGATGGCACAACAAAGCTTGGGTATGTTAGGCCTTAGTAGATGGCTCACTTTTGTTGGTTTTTATTTTACTATTGCAATGTATACAAGAAGGGAAAGAATGTTAAAGGTTTAAGTTCCATACACATTACAATCCATATTTTTCATTTTTTATTTCATTTATAATTTAATGTGCCAACATGGAAAATGAACATCTTGCTTGCAATGACAATGTATTCCACTTGTAAAATGTAATGTGATGTCATGTAACATGTGTAATAACATCTCTAATGATTTAAGATGTCTAAAAGATCATATGGAAAGAGCATGTAAGAGAAAGTTACAACATGAACTAGAAAGTCATGGAAAAATTTTAACCAACTTATGAATGTAATAATTTAATGAGTAACAATATATTTCTAAAAGAGGAATACGTCCAAATGGAGCACCTAAATTGGTAGGTGAATTATTTGAAACCAAATTATGAATGTAAAAATTTAATGAGTAATAGGAACTTTCTAAAAGAGGAATAATTCCAAATGGAGCACCCAAATTGTTAGGTGGAGTTAATATGTGGGGCTTACATTCCTTATCAGGATTGTTGGCCCATTATGACAAAAGCACTCAATTTTTTTTCCCTGGGATTTGGAAGCCATCTTTTCCAAGGTTTTGTAAAGTTTTGAAAACCAATTGTGGTTTTTTATTTTGGTCTTAGTTTTGTTAATAGATTCTTGGGATGGAAATGGTAATGCACTCGTATTTTTTGGGGTTATATTGTAAAAATATCTCTAGACACGATGATTGTTATAGGAATGGATTCTTTGGCACTATATTATAATCTATTGGTTGTGATATTATAATCTATTGTAATGACTGAAACATTGACACTTGAGATTTGTTGTACTGGGTCACCAAAATAAAATTATGCACAAACTAATGTTTTTTTTCATATATTGATGTAAGATGATCTATTTTGATAGATGTATGAATTGTTTTTGTCTTAATGGTTAATTTTATTGCTGGTTTATTAATTGCAAATGGGATAGGAATGGTGTTCTTTTATATCTATCCTAATGACAATTTCAAAAAAATTGTATAAAGTTGACACATAACAAATTAATTAAAACTAAGTTGAATTAAAATTAAATGAGTTTTAAATTTCGAACATCCAAATCAAATCTAAATTGAATAAAAATTAGATGAATTCTAAATTTAAAAAATGCAAATCAAATCTACATCGACTCAAGTGAAATTATAACCTTAAAGATGACCTTGACCAATGTACTTATAATTTAATATTTATTTTAATAAAAATTCAATTATATTTTTTTCAAATCAATTACTAATGAGAATCATTGAAACACCAATTAAATTAAAGTCAAGATAATATAAAACAAAAGAGAAAAATAATAGAATATACACTTTTCCAGCCTTGCAGTTAAGCTCTTTCCCCAAGAAGATGGCCCATTTGCCACCTGATACCAAATGACGTTGAAAGTCTTCAATTTAAAAATGGTGTACCCTAAGAATTCATATATGTTCAATTTATATATGGATTTCTTTAAAACGTATGTCAGCATGTGTATAGGTTAATTATTGCTCTTTGTTCACATCATATACAAAGTACATGCTTATTAAAGAGAGAATTTGGCCTATCTGGCCACTTAGATTCAAAACCGGTAGAGAGTGGTGGGTTTGTTGAACGAAAACCTGCCCAATTACTGCCACCTTAGCTCTTTCGGGTACCTAAGAGTAAGATTCACGCAATCTTTTTCTATTCTCTAATTCTCTTTATAAACTACCCTTCCATAGTAAAATCTCACAGTAAGATCAATCCTTAGCTTCAACTGTCCTGAATATAGCTACCTGTTCATATTTCTTCTGCATTATCTACTTTTCTTCGGTGTTAGTTTTGTGGGGACTTTTTCTTTCAATGGCAGGCGTAACAGAGTGCTCTCGCTCGTCAGTTTGTGTGATATTAATGTTGGTAGTGACAGTTGTAGTAGTTGGAAATTATGGCAGTGTGGCAGCTCAATCAACCGCTCCTTCATCAGGCTGCACAGGTTCCCTCATAACTTTGGCTCCCTGTGCTGGGTATGTTACAAGCAATGTGACTACCTCACCTCCATCACAGAGCTGCTGCAATGCACTGTCTTCTGTTGTGCAGAACAACGCAGCTTGTCTGTGTCTGCTGTTTACCAGTAACAATCCGCTTGGCTTCCCCATTAATCAAACAAGAGCTCTGTCGCTCCCCGGCGCTTGCAAAGTCACGACTCCCTCGATCTCTAAATGCAAAGGTAATTGGTTATAACTTCATCAAACAGTTCAGTTCATGAGTTAAATGTAAAACTTAAACTGTCATAATTACTAAATTGTTGTTGTTTTGTGCAGCTGCAGGTGCTCCTGCTCCCTCTTCATCTGCAGCTGCTCCGGCTCCCTCTTCATCTGCAGGTAAAGTTAACCACAATAGATTGGTTGTATAAACTCTTTCAATAAATATAAGATGTTGGGGTCGATGGTAGGGCAGAGGATTTAGTAGTTGAGCTTTTTAATTTCGTCTCTTTAAAATTCATAGTGGTAATTTCAAATCACTTTTATGTTTTTTATAGTCGTTTGTTTGGCAAGGTCTTTACTTATCATTAAGGTTTCAGGTCTACATCATCAATTTATATGATGTCACAGCATGTTTTTTGCTAAGGTTTTTTAAAAAAATTTCAAAGTAGGAAGACCAGTAGTTGTGCATTAAATAATGTTTTATTGGTTGGTCAATGTGGTATCACATGGTTTGTTGGTTTTTAGATCTATAGAATATATTTCATTCAATATGTGTACTCATAATTAATGTTATAATTTCAAAAGTCTCAACTACTAGTGTTATACTATAAAAAATATTGAACATTAAATCAACAAATACATTGGTTGTATAAACTCTTTCAATAAATATAAAATGTTGGTTGTTCAATTTTTAGGGTTCATGATAGGGCAAAGATTCGGTAGTTGAGCATCTTAATTTTATGCCTTTCAATATGATACATGGCAATTTCAAATCACTCCCAATTTCTTATAGCAGTTTGCATGGCAAGGCTCCTATTTATCATGAAAGTTTCAATCCACATCGAAAAAATTTGATGCCATTTCACTATGTTTTTTGTTGAGGCATCCAAAAGACCCCTAAAAAGGGTACACTAGTAGTTGTACATTAAGTATTGTTTTATTCATGTGCCAATGTGGTATCACATAATCTATTGCTTTCATATCAATAGAATACATTTCATTCAATTATGAGTACTTGCCATCAATACTAACAATTTTAAAGTCTACACTATTAATGACGTACTGTTAAGAATATTAGATATTAAATAAAGAATTATTAACACAACTATTAAAACATGCTCAACTACTTAATCCTCTCCCCTAGCTTTCTTAAAAAACAAATCACTTTTTACTGTCATAATCATTATATTGTTGTTTTGTGAGCAGGTGCAGGTGCAGGTGCACCGGCTCCCTCTGCATCTGCAGGTATATAGAGCTTTCTTTCTGTGGGTAACTGACATATTTCCTGAAACAGAAAGAGAAGATAAATATAACTCAATTATGTTTTGGAATTGGTGGCCTTATGTTTTGGAATTGGTCTTGCAGGTTCCAGCAATAGTGCACCGACAGTAAGTGTTCCCTCCTCTTCACCTGAGCCTGCAACATCAACTCCCGCTGCAGTATTTCCCTCAGCAAGATCACCCACAAGTTCTGATGGAGGGATATCACCAGCAGAAAGTGAGCACCCAAAGACAAGTGCAGGAGCCCATTTAACATCATCCACCACTATGAGTGTCATGGTCGGATTAGTTATAGTGAGCATTGTGTGGTTAGAGTTGCGTCCATGTTATTCACTTGTGTTTTAACATTTGTGGATTTTCCCACACCGATGTGAATGTATTGTTGAGAGTGGATTTTCCCACACCGATGTGAATGTATTGTTGAGAGCATAGGAATCTTCTGCCATCCATTTGCTTAATTTTCCTGTAGTAATTTTCTTTTCCCTAGTGTTTCAGATGCCGAGCGTATACTACGCAAATAAACAATGTTTTCCAACATTTTACTAAGGATTCCATTGGTTTTCCGACGAAAGATTGAAGCATCCTCCTGATACCAATGTTCTCCATCATAAATGATTGTTTCTGGAAAGTGGCAACTAAGTCATCCCATTATTTTTTTAATTCTAATTCAGAAGAAGTTTACATAAGAAACCAGAGAATCTTAGATCCAATCAACTATAATTGCCTTCAGCAACTAGGAGAACTACAACAAAATGGTAAATAATCACTCACTACATTTCAAATATGAAAGTATTAATGTCAATGTTTATTTCATCAGTGATCGGATTAGCAATTTAATATTTATATATCTATATATAGGGTTAAGGGGAGCTTCTATTTATCTATATATAGAAAATAAATGTTTCTATATAATTTATTTAGACTGAATCAATTAATTAATTATAATAGATAACTTGCTTTTTCAATTGGCATTTTCCACTTAACTATTTCAAAATCTTAATTTGTTGATTATAGTGTAGATCAATCTAGTCTTGTGATGGTGGTCATCTCACCTTGGGTGCTTTGATACCACCTAATGTAAGCCACATCTAAAAAGCTTGTGGCTCACTCAAGAACCCCATGTGCAACTGTATGAAAGAAAACCAAGGTTCTCTCTTTTGGTTGTAAGTCTACTCACAACAACTCATAGCTTGCGACAACCTACCCCTCAAGGATACAACCCAACCTACAACATCTACCTCACAATGAAAACCTACCATACATGCACTCAAACACACCCATAGGACACCATTTGATTAAAAAACAATATCTCACATCTTATTACATAAAATATTCTTTCTCTTACATGTGTAGACCTATACTTTCCCTATCTAAACATGCATTTGGTCACACTTAGTACCTCAACTACTCTCTCTCTCTCTCTTCATATGATCCTACTACTCACACATTATTCTCACATGTAGATTCTTATTTCTTGCTTCTCTCACTGCACAATGTCTTTCTCTTGGCATGTTTCTCAATTGGTCTAACACATTCTCTTCACCTTCTCCCCCTTTCATGCCTCTTGGTTGGTATCACTCATAGAATTCACCCTTTGTCACACTATCCAATTAGCCTCAAATATGATATTTACCTTCATTGGAAAACTCATTCCCTCACGTTAATGGCTCCTCTACCTAGCTCCATAGGAATTCTCCTCAATGCTCTCCTCAACTTGACATCCATGATCTATAACTTCCTCTTTCCCACTACTAAAACCCACAACTTTCACTCTCCTTTCTCTAATTTTCCACATGCCTACCTACACTCTTTCTCTACCTCACAACCCTCTTCCTATTTATCTCTTGTGATCTAGGATTATAGGCTTATTTCTTTATGCAATTATCGGTGCCTTCTTTTGTACTTGTATCTTCACCCTCCGGCTATTCACTTCTTCACTATAGGCCACTGATTATTCTCTATGCACTTCTTCAAATATATTAGAAGAAGATACTTTCAACAAATCCCTCACTTGTGAATGCAAGTGACAACTTCTAGAGGTTACAACTACAAATCCTCATCTAAATTAGTGTTTTCACACCTTTAAAACATTTAATATACTAGTACCCAATATGTTACATCCTCTTATCTATTTCATGTAAGAAAGGTGCCAATTTCAAAAATCTCATAAGATGCTAGCATCTAGCATTTTTAGATTTTTAGACCATTGGTCTTCTCTGGTAGTTGGGTCAATGATCCTATTTACTCCTAGTATAAATATTGTGGAGTCAATGAAAAATTCCAAGTTTGTCAAGGTACAAGTAGAGAAAATTCTCAAAGGAACATTCTTTTGGATCTATAATAATTGACTATGAGGATTGGATTAAGGTAGTCGATCCTAAATCTTAGGGCTCTCTAATCATTTCATTAAAAGAAATAGAAATATATTTTATTCAAATAAGGTTGTAGGAAATAAGATGTAAAGTAAGATAAACATAGTACCCTATTTAGGGAAACATTCAATAATTCCATTAGAATCATATTTTCTTCTAGAGAAAACTAGTACTATGAGCATGGTTTGATTTATAAGAAATTCATTTTGATTGATTCTAGTTAAGACCCATGCTTATATATAATAAAAATGGAATCTTCATATAAAAGTTGTGATCAAAATTTAGGAAAGTGCTCAAGGTTTCTTTGTTTTATTATGTAAATACATAAAAAGTAGGGGTCTCATTATAGGTAATTGATATTAGCTTTGGCACAACCATGTTTTGTGAATAAATTCATGAAATCTAGATTTTATCCTACTATTCTAAAAAATATATATATACCTATATAGATTTTCCTACCCAATATTTCACTATATTAAATTGGTGGATTGATATTTTCAAAGTATTGGGAATTCTCTACTATTTATTTCTATTTAACCTATGATGGATAGTATCCTTCACTTTATGAAAACTTGAATTCATGTACAAAAAGACATATCGAATAAACTTATTGAAGAAATATGGTTGTAGGTTGGTAATAGGACATGGACACAATTATTACACTATAATAATTCCCACATTCACTATCATAAAATACTTTCATATGGATCATATAGTGCAAAAAGTCAATGTTTTTGAATATTTTGCTAATAAAAAGCTTGACTCAATGTAGAGGAGTAGCTATAGGAAATTTATTGGTTGATAATCATAAACCTAAATCATCTATTGATTTAGTTTATTTCAATCCTAAATCTCCTTCAATAAATATCATAGGAAATCTCTTTAATTTCCAAAATTAGGAGACCATGTATCTACAAAGTTACCTTCTAATATGATGCATGACTTCCTTCTATAGGGAATATGATTGATGAAACAATAGTAAATGTCAAGGATGGATTGTCATCAAATAAAGAACATGAAATATTGCAAGGTGTGATAGTACCAAAATATATAAAGGAGAAATGTGTTTTGATTGAGTCACCTTCTCATAATTTCATTTTTAGGTAAGAAAATTATGGTGAGTATACCATTATCTAAATCCTTTAAAAGATTTATTCTGATGCTACCAAGACTCACATTCCTATTCTTATTTGGGAAAAATTTCAACTCATTTAGGGACCTATTGGAGCATATTTTATAATATTTGAGGCAACCAAGAACTCTAGAGGTTGAGAACCAATAACATCGTTGTTCTCAAGAATAATGAATTGGAACCTATCATCAAGTTGTTTCACACATATAAAGCCAAAAATTATTCACAAACACCTCAGTATCCACTCAAGGAAAAGGAGGATGAGATTGTTCCACCTTAGCCTAGTGTTTAGTTTTATTTTTTGTTATGAATAAGCTCTTTCAGAAAGTAACAAAGTGTTAGAGTTCCCAAAATTTGAAAGGCTTCTCTTAACCTTCTTGAGGAAATTACTTAAAAGATTCAATTGCATTTGTAACCATTATTTTATATGTCAAGGGTGGACTAAAATGGGAATAGTATTTTCTAGGGATATATAGAATTAGAGGGGAGATTAGAGATATTTAGGGATTTTTGGGTGATAACCTATTGATAGGGAATGACTGGAAGTCTCTGAACTTTGCAATTTCAAAATATTCAAAATAAAAGAATCTTGGATTATGTGTTGCTTATGGTTCTATATTATAATTTCATGTGCGAGGAATAGTTATTTTAAATTTTTGATATTCCCATATTAGTTATCATCCTATTCTTTAGTTGTTAAATTCATTTTATGATAGTAAACTAGTCTATGACCTAATTATTATTTTGAAATTGAATATCTAACTATCAAACATGTGTACTTACCATTATAAAAGAAATAATCATCTGTGAATTTTATATTTTTCCATCTTTCACTTTCATTGAACATTTTATCTCATTGTGATATTTCCTTTCCTACTTTTTAGTTAAAAGTGTCCCATTTTTTAGAAAATTCAATTTCATCATATGAGGGAGTTGTACCCTTTAAAATTTAGAGAATTTTTTTTCTAATGGAAGAATCACTTGTCTAAAGGTTGGTACATTCATCATTTAAAAGGGGCATCATAGATTTCATGGTATATAAAATTCAAAATTTTAATAATTCTATTAACCTCCAAAATTTTGGTGACTCTATTGAGTAGAGCATAAAAAAATAGTTCTTAATTTAAGTCATGTTTTGTTTTTCAGATAAAATGTATGGGGTTGCAATGTGGTGAGACACATATCATTCAACTTGGAAGGAACTGGTGGGGTGGTGAACTACTAAAGGATATCATCTCATATTTATGTGTGGTAGCTTGGAGGAACAAGAGATGCTAGCAATAGTATCACAAAATAAAACAAGTGATTATTGAAGAGGAGGGTTGAGGAAGAGAGATTTTTGAAATAGTCCAAAGGTTAGGATAGGGGAGAGATAACATGGTTGAACTTGTGATTGATGGAAGAGTTGAAAGGTTCATTTTGGAAATGTGTGAAAGGAGAATGCTTCCTTGAGAAGAGATCATCTATGCAAAGGACCTAATTTAAAGTTTAACTATCATATTCTGATGAAGAATCATGGTGTTACAATAAATATTTGGACCAATTTTACAACCTAACATCAACTAATTAGATGTTGAATAAGAAGACACTATAACATATTTGAGAGATTTAGCTTAGAGATATAGAAGATCAAGCAAATAATATTGCCAGGTTGATAAAGAGCTGAATTTTGAAGATGTGGGTACTGAGATTAGAAGAGGAGGATGTTTGGAGATAATAAGAAAATAGTAGTTATTAAACATATACCCAAAATAAATTTAAGGAAAAATCAGCCACAAGCTCTACACTATGTTATATTTGAAATAGCAATCAGCCTACAAGAAATATTCATCTAGTTGATAATCAATATTTTTTAGACCTAGAATTTGGAAGATATACAAGGAGTGAGCATATAAAATGCATGAAAAATGCAATTTTTAAAGAAATAAAAGAGGTAAATTTTCAGATTCTCCCCATACAAGAAGAATCTTTCAATCTAGAAGTAGACATTCTTCATTACCTAAGGCCATCATTCACTCTCTTATTTGACAATCTCTTGTTCTTCATGGTACTATCACACCTTCTAAAGTTAATATTTTCTTATCTCTTGGAAATCACTACCATGACCTTGCTAAAGGTTCTAGAAAGAATCTTCGTAAGTTTAGAGGAGATTCTAAGATCTAAATTGATGAACACATTAGTGCCTATTTTGTTGCATGTGGATTTTTAGGTGTACAACATGAAGATTTAGTAGTTAGACTATTCATTGATTCATTGAAAAACACAATAGTGGAATGGTTCAACCATTTACCTGATGCCTCTATCAATTCATGGATTCCATGATAAGTAGATTTTAATATAGATTCAAAAGTTTAAAAGATGAGCATTATTTTCTAGTGTATTTGACTCATCTTAGGAAATAAATTCATGAGCCTATGATACAATTTGTTGTGAGAATTAACAAATTAGAGAGTAAAATTGATGCTACAAAATGGCCAACTCTAGAAAATTGTAAATGTTTCTTCATAAATGTTCAATATCAAGATATTATTTTCCACAAGTTTAAGAAGAGGGAGGGCTGATTATTTTAGTCGCTACACAATTCATGCCTATAGAAATAAAATACGACTCTATAACCACTAAAAAGTGGAAGTAGTTAAAATTTGGAAAAGCTCAAGGTTCAACATCCTTTGACCTAATGGTATAAAGGTTGGAAATGATATCATCACTCTAAAAGGAAAAATGTTAAAGACACCTCAAGTGCAACAAAAATATCAAGAAATATCAAGGAAAGGATATGTACAACCTCAAGAGTAATAATAGAAAACCACTTGTGTTTCCTTCTTCCACACAAATCCTTATCGTAAATTAGTCATGGAGTATAGCAAGAAATAACATGTGCAATTTTTATCTTACCATAGACCATGATGGTGCTAATTGTCTAGAAATGAACCCATTCATATAAATGAGTTGCAATAAAGATGTCATTGAAGAAGATCCAAATGAAGAAGACAATCCTAACTAGTATGGTAACTTTTTTGTTAGTTATATTGAGTATGAATCCAATTCAAAAAGAGGAGATAATAAATATACTACTCTATATGACCAATCATGCATAGTCCTCACCAAAACCCAACAAGCTACTAAACAAAATATTGTACAAAACACCCTAAAATTTTTACTAACTAGGAATGCTTATTCATGCAAAGGAGGAAAAGTAGTAATGGACTCACAAAAAATATCGGGCACTCAAACACCCTAGAATGTTTCAAATTCTATCCTTATTGAAGTTTTTGGTCACTATTTTGATATTGTTAATTCTTATAAAAGTTCAAAAATTTAAACTTCTCTAGCATAATATTTGTAATCAAATCCTAGTGAGCTAGACTAGCTAGTGCAATATGTTAAATATAAATACCTTGGTGTTCACTTGGTGCTAGATGATCAATTAGTAAATTTTGTAAACCCTTAGTACAACTTGTCTTCTAGAACAAAGGACCATGATCCCTTAAGTCCTGATGAGAAACCAAACCCACTTTATGTTTCTTTATACATAGCTAGAAGTAGGTTAAGTAATGGCAACATGGATTTAGGAGCCTCAAATAGTTTTATTCTTGCCCAAGTTACTAAACCTTTAGGTTTGTCTTTGACTAGAATGTTTGGGAAATGTTACTTGATGGAGTTTTAAAAAGTCCCTTTAGTAAGCCAAATTAAGAATTCTCAAGTCTCTTAGGCTACTTGTCCAAATAAAAGTCAAATTAAATATCCTAGTAGCTAATATACTAGGGAGCTATGACATGATGCTTGTTGAATTTTCTGCAAATATTTAGATGGAAAACTTTAGATGGATTGGTCTCATGTGTCATTTCCTTTATGAAATAAGAATGTTCAACTTGAACAAAAACCAAAAGAAAAATTTACAATGTTGAAGTCTATGATCCTAGGTTGTAGATTTTGTATGATGAATCAAAATTTGGAAATTATATTTTGTTTCCTAGACTAGAAGAAAAAATCCTCAAATTTCCTTGGGGCAATAATTTTCTTAGAATTATAGACAATGGAGTTTGATGGGATTTGTTCATATTTAGGTTTTGGAGCATGTGTAGTATTGATTTCTCTGAATGGGGAAACATTTCCCTTATCATTCAAGATGGAGTTTAAGTATACAATTAATACAATAGAATATGAGGCTTTTTTATTGGGGCTATCAATGGGCAAAGAAAAAGAAAACAAAACATTGAGAAATAAAGGAATTGTAGAGATATTTGTAAAATAGGTTTGTAATTTTTTTACAGTCAACAATAAAAAATTAAGACACTATAAAAGCTAAGCTTGGGATAGTATTGATTTTTTGGATGCTTTTAATATCAAATCTAGAGAACAAAACTCTTGAATAGAATCTTTGGTAGTTGTGACATCTTTTCTATTATCACATCCAAGTTTCAAACAAAATGTATATAAAGTGGAGTTTATTTATAGCCCAAGTGTCCCAAACAATATCAATCATTTGTACGTATTTGAGGATGATAACCATATCTTGGATTTCTTAGAAAACACAAAGACATTTGTTTCCATATATTTTGAAGGAAGTGTTGATGAATGTAAAGAGTTATGTTCTAATTCTCCTAAAGAAACACAAGGTGGATTCATTCAATCTAAAGGAAATAATATTCCCAAAGGCCTATTTCCCTTGGAAGACTCATCTGATAGGCATGATAGAGCTATTAAAAAGAGAATCATTTAATAGTTTAGCTAAATTTGAAAAGGTAAATATTCAAACCATAGATAATCTGAAAAAATTTTGCATAGGGAAGACTTTTTTATTAGGGGAAAAGTAGGTTTTGATGGGACCCAAAACCCATTACATAATAGTTTTGAAGGGACCCATAACCCTATCCAAGAAGATCATGTTGCATCAAATATAAACCATACCATCAGTATCCAATCAACAACAACACTAAGAATATAGCAAGACAACACAAGATACACAAAGGAAAAGTAGGGGCTGAAATCCCTTAACTAAATACAATTAGGTTTTACTTGGGACCTTAAAACCAAAGGTTTTGAAGGGACCTTAAACCCTCAACTAGGTTTTTCATGGACCTTGAACCCAAAAGAGATCCATCATCAAGTTTTGGTAGGGACCTTAAACACAAAAACATAGATGACTGAAAAGTAGCAACATTCTTGCAACTCCATCCAATATGAAAAACCATCCCACATTCCACCTCCATAGGATAGGGCGCCCCTCTATAGGAGAGGAAGATGCATGTGCTCGAACCACCAAATAAATTCAACTCCTACTCATATTAGCTCCATCTCAAAAGGAGCCAACTCCTCCTCAATAGGAGCAAGCAAAGAAGAAGACAACTTTCCACTTGACCTGCAACAAACAACTCCATCTTAATAGGAGTAGGTTCTACTTCAACAAGAGAAAAATTTACCTCTAGAGAAGAAACCATCTATAAAGTCTAGTGAAAAGAAACCACTCCAGTAGGACAAGCACTCATAGCAACCTTAGGGTTCAGAAGAGATGGAAACAAGAAACCAAAATTCAAGATCAAGTCAGCCCACAACATAGAGAGCACACACTCTAGAGCCAACAAAATAACCAGCTCGAAAGTCATCATCCATAACTAGAAAAAAATATTTTCCCCAATAGACCTCAACATCAACATACTCTGGAAGGGAAACCATGGGAAAAAAATTAAACACATCATCATGTGAGAAAAGAGGAGTAGCAGAAGAAACCCCACAAAGGGTCAATACAGGCCCAAAAAACTCTAGCCCCTATAAAACCAAAAATAATAGAACCCAATAGGGGCATGAAACCAAAAAAAGAGAAGCCCATTTAATGATCCAGGAAGGGTTCTTCCCAAGCCAAAAGAACAACATAAACAACTAGGTTTTCAAGAAAATCATTAGAAGCAACCCAGACAATCGAGAGTGCTCAAGCCTAGGACCAACAAAGGACCCAAAGTCCAACCAGAAAATAATCAAAATGGAGGCCTCCACAAAATCCCCAACAACAACAGCCTTGCAAGAAGAAAGGAGCCCCAAAACAAGATATCTCATGAAATCAAGTAAAGGATACAAGCCATAGGGTCATGAAAAGAGCATAGCAAGGCTAGGAAGACTAGAAAATGGAGAGAAAGAAAGGATGGAAAAACCATGAAGAACTCCATCTGACCCAACATGCTAGTCAAGGTCTAAAAGAATGCAAACTCTTACCATAGACAACCCTATTATAATCCACCTACAAAACACACCCAACACCAAGGAAACCACCAGAAAGTGTAGAGCTAGAGCCAAAGAAAAATAAAGCCCCAAAATAGGAGCACCAATAGAGGAAGACCCAAGCAGAAGATGGAACTACAAGAGAAAAAGCTCATAGCATCCCAACACCGCACCCACATCCTCAACACCAGTGACTGGAAAAGAGGGAACAAATGCCTCCAACAAGAACACAACCATCACAAGAAAGACTGTGATTGGAAAATAAGGCAATGATGCCACCAACAAGATCATAGCCACATCTCCATCTGCATCCTCTTTGTCTTCATCAGACCCATCTGCCTCCACAAACACTCTAGTAACAACGCTCAAACTCAAACCTCCTCCAGAACTCCCACCCATCACATTAGGGCTAGAAGTATTTAAGATGATTCATTCTCAATTTCATTAGGGAAGTGTTGTTCTCCCAGGTAAAGGGAAATTTTGATTACTTTATTGATCAAGTATAAATATGTGTTTTCATAATGTTATGATGATCTAAAAATGTTATGGAAGGAAAGATGCAACAACAGATTCCTTTGAAGCAAGAAACTTCTCCTTTCATAGAAAAGTAATGAACATGTACAACACTAAGGTAGAAGATGCCATTTTTTATGAGATAAAAAAATTCTTACTCGGAAATAATCATATATCCCATACATCATTCTAGGTGGCAATATTATCCCTATATGAAAGAACAATAGTGAGATCAAAATATGTGTTGATTTTGAGAATTTGAACCTAGCTTCTTTGAAACATAATTATCCCTTACCTATTATGGACCATGGATTACAAATGATCTTTGGTTCTAAAATGATATCAATTTTAGATGGTTTCTTAGGATATAATCAAATAAGTGTAGTAAAGGAAGATTAACAAAAAAATTCCTTTTTTATTCCACAGGACACATTTGCATATAATTGAATTTCTTTTGGTCTTACCAATTAAAGAGAAACCTTTCCAAGGGTCATGGATCTTTCTTTTATATATCTTAAAAATAAGATTTCTATTATCTATCTAGATGACCTTACAATATTTTTAAAGAAAAGGTAAAATTATTTCAAGGATTTGGAGATAGTTTTGCAAAGACATGGAGAGTATCGAATATCCTTGAATCTAAAGAAGTCCATTTTTGGGGTGATAGAAGTAAATTCTTTGGATCATTCTTTCCTAAAGAAGGTATCAGAATTGACCCTCAGAGATGAAAGAAAATTCAATAGTGGATCTTTCCCTCTAATATTTTTGGTTTAAAATATTTATTTTGACAAGTCAATATTTTGAAAAAATTTGTGCTAGAATTTTCATAAATCACTTTAGAAATACTATAGAAATGATAAGAAAAAATTAAGGTTTTAAATGAACTAGTGTGGGAAAACAAGATTTTGAGGATATAAAAAACTTATCACTCATTCTCTAGTATTGCTTCACCTTTATTTCAAGAAATATTTTTTTATCTATTGTTATACCTCTAATCATACTATGTCTAGATTATTGTACTTAAAATTTGATGAACAAGGAGTAAAAGATCCCATATATTTTATGAGTTTTCCATTCAATAAACATAGGATCAATTATTTCCAAGTAGAAAAAAATTTTTTTGTTGTAGTCAAAGAAATTAAGCAATTCAGGTATTAAATCTTGCATTCTCATTCTATTGTATATGTACCGATCGATTCTTGTAGTTAAAAGTGTGTTAGCACAAAAAAAAATATAGGTTGTAACAAGAGAGGAGCATGGATGGCTAAGATTCAAGAATATGATCTAGAAATGAGTCTAATATATTTTTTCAAATGTAGGGTACTCTATAAATTGATGGCTAAAAATGAGTTGGTGTTAGAAGAAAACACCCCTTGTGCATTATTAGTAGGTCAACAAGATGAATGGAACTCAATTTTTTCTTACTTCCTAATGTTAGGAAAAATGGTGTATTAACCTTGTAATTATATAACATGATAATATATTGAGCATATGGGGTTGCAAGGGGGGTACCCCCCTTGCGAAGTCTAAGAGGGATGATCCCTTGGTAGGGGGTCTGAGGGCCACACCTCATTGTGAGGGTTCAGGAGAAGCATCCGTAAAAGCCACATTTTACATGTATATTTTTTTATTGTATATCTAGACTATTTATCATTACGTCACAAATTTGACGGTAGATATTTTGTTTTCTTGTCTTTCCCTAGAAGGAAAACCTATTTTAGGAGGGCATTGCATTACGACTGTGCATTGTAATGCATTTTGGCAGTCTAATAGTTGTATTTTTTCTTTTGGATATCTAGTTGGTAATACTTCTATGATAATCTTGCTCTACAAGTATATTGTAATCTTTATTATTTTTGAATAATATATTGTGTGGCTTTTTGTTGGTGTAAATAGGGTTATTTCCTAACTAGTTATTAGTGAGGACCTATTCACATTATTATAAGTCTACTTATGAGTTAAGTTTCCTAGTTGTCATTTCTAGAAGTTAGTTATAATAGGGCCATGTCTCATTATTTACTTTTAGTTATTTAGGCATTTAATAATTCTCTCCTGCATTTAATATTTGCATTGAGGTTGTTATGACTTAGTTGTCTCATGTGATAGGATTAAGACAATTTTCATGATCTTGTATAAGCCTATCTCTTTCCTTGCATATATAAGTAAGGAATCATATGTACATTGTCATATTCAATTTGGAATTCTTGTATCTTAATGATATAATGATATTTCTACCATTTCTCTCTATTTGAAGTTATTTTTTCTTGCAAGTGATCTTGGAGTGTTTGAGGAGCTCACCATAAACTCCTACATGGTATCAAAGCTTCAGTGTTGTAGACTTCTTCCTAGATCTGAGGGACCAACCTTGATGTGAAATTTTTACTAGGTGCAAGTTGAGGTCTTGAGAGCCTCTCCATTGAATCTAAGGTGTCAGAGAAAGTAAAGATCAACTTTCATTTTGTCAAAATCTGACATATTTTGTCAAATCTACAAGGGTTTGAAGAAAACCATTTTATATTGGAGTCACTTTCATGTTTTGCTTTAGAAATCCAATGTCAACTCATTTTTAGGAAAAAAAAATTATGCGTTTTTTTCTTCAGGGTTGAAGTCTCATATGGGTATTTTTAATATTTTGCATATCTTGAGAAGATCTAGAAAATTGTTGTCCAAAAGTGCAAGATATCATTTTTTCTACAAGCTGAAGGTTAAATAAAATTCTTTTTTTTTTATCTTTTGCTTGCTAGATTGAAAAAATAATTTTGGGTTTTTGTTATTATCTACTCTGAAAATTGAATATATTTTTGAGAAATCAAATCAAAAGGGTCATTTATGCATTGTCAACTAACACAATTTATCCCTTTCTTCAAAAAATTCATAACTTGAGCATACGTCTAATTTTCAAAAACTTTAAATCATTGAAAAGTTGATTCCATCCTCTACATAGATTTGAGGTTATTTTTTATCATGAAAATAGATGTGAACATTCATTAGTGCATGCACTATTTCCTTTTATGTGTGCATTAAGTTGGCATTTTCTCTACACTTCATTTCAACTCCAGATCATTTTTCAATCAATTGTTACTTCATACATTCCAAAGTGTGCCAATTTGTGATTTTTCCAATGTTCCTTGGCATTAGGTTTGTTGTTGCTTTATCATGATTCCAAACTTGAGTCTTTGAGTGACTCTAATGTGGTTTCTAGCAAACAAACTTATCTTTCCTTGCTTTTCAAATTAAGGATTCTAGTGTTACTTCATAATGTACTCAAGCAGTGCTTCCCTCTACAATAGTTTATCCCATTATGGGGAGGTTTTATGATCTCTCTTATCATTCTTTGTTTAGATGGAGATTGATTGGTTTTTTTATGGATATCATTATTGTATTTTATCTCTTTTTTGGAGACAAGTTTTATCCCATTCAGTTTTCTAATTTTCTTCATTTGTGAGAGATTTCTTTGCATTTCATTTGTACATGGGTACCTAACATGGTCTCATAGTGATGACCCATCCTTGCATCATTTGCATAATAACTACACTCCCTAAGTTGCACTTATCGGGGGTGTTGGTGTGAATAGGGTTATTTTCCTAACTAGTTATTAATAAGGATATATTCACATAATTATAAGTTTACTTAGGAGTTAAGTTTCCTATTTGTAATTTCTAGAAGTTACTTATAATGGGGTCATGTCTCATTATTTACTTTTAGTTATCTAGGAATTTAATAATTATCTCATGCATTTAATATTTGCATTGAGGTTGTTATGACTTAGTTGTTTCATATGATAGGATTAAGTTACTTGTCATGATCTTGTCTAATCATATCTCTCTCCTTTCCTATATAAGCAAGGCATCATATGTATATTTCCATATTAAATTTTTCATTCTTACATCATAATGATAGCATGATATTTCTATCATTTATCTCTTGTTGAATTTATTTTTTCTTGTAGGTGATCTTGGGGTGTTTGAGGAGTTCACAATAAACTCCTACACTTTTGTAGCATTGGGTTTTTCTCTCTAAAGGGTTTTCCCTATGTAAACCATTGTGTTGTGGCATGTGCGATATTTATGTTTATTTCTATTTAACTTATGTAACTATTGTAACTATCTAAAAAAATGCATTGCCCTCCTCTCAAGGTTAGTTTAGGAATTTTTTCTACTACTTTAACTTCCTTACACCTAATTTATGGATAATACCCACCTCATATGTAACCTAAAGATAGAAGAAAATTTAGGCTTAAAGCATCCAACTATGTGATTTTAGAAGATACTTTCTATAAAAAAGGGGTTGGATGGAACATTTTTTAGGATTGTAGATAAGGAGCAACAAAAGAAGCTATTAGATTTGTTTCATAATGAGGCCTACAAAAAATGAACTTATTATCATTAGTTACAAATTTCAAGATATTAAGGAAATGCTACCAAAAAATTGACATGTTTAAATATGCATACTCGTAGGTGGAAAAATAGGACAAATGAAGGCAATTTTCTAGAAGACCACAATTGGCATCTCTCCATCTAAAACCAATGGTTATATAAGAACCATTTCAATAGTGGGGTGATGCAATGAAAGGTAGGGAAACAACTTACTTTCACCATTCAGAGAGATTCAATCCAATTTCCTTTCAGAAATCCAACTCTAGGCTTGAATTTCACTCTTCCACTAGGTCTTCCTACTAGGTCAGCAATCAGGGTTGGTATCATGGGGGTTATATTTTGTTGGACCTATCAATCCACATTCAAGAATAGGGAACACTCATATTCTAAAAGTGAAAAATTACTTCACTAAATGGGTGGAGGCCATTCCAATAAAATAGACAACTTTTGAGGTGATCTGCAATTTTATAAAGAAGAACATCTTACTCTACTTTGGAGTTCCTAAAAGATGGGTAAAATTAATGTAACAAAATTTTCATCCACTAAAATATAACTTTTCTATTATAAGCATACAATTATCCTATCTTATTCTTCTAATTATTACCCTCAAGGTATTGGATAGGTAGAATCTAGTAACAAAAACATAGTTTCTACCATCAAGAAATTAGTGGATCAAAATCAAAGAAACTAGCACAATAATCTATATGATGCAGTGTGGGAAGATGGGACCACCCCAAAAGGAGAATTTTTTATGTAATCATTTGATTTGGTGTATGGTACAATAAATTCATTACCTCTCCCATTAAACTTTATCAACCATCAAGTTATAGAAATCCATTGCAGATCAATAATTCTATAATTTTTTGTAGAAAAGGATTATTTATTTAACTAGAATTTAAAAAAAAAGAGAGAATATGGTCAACAAGATTACAATGCATCAAGCCAGAGTGAAACCAATATTTGATATAAGGGCTAGACCAATAAATTTCATGGTGGGTGACCTAGTTTTTCTATGGGATGAATGAGAGAGCCAAATGGGCCCACTAAAAGTTTAAATCTTTATGCAAGGGACCTTTGTTGAACCAATTTGTACTATGGTACAAAAATGGCATAGTATTTCCACTTCCCTATAATGGGAAAGACTTAAAATTACATCAAATTTTAGAACAAGTTGTTTAGGCCATACTATGTTTATACTATGTTAGCAAGTTTTTGGTTTGTTTCTTTTCTTGTTCAGTCCACATGTTTTTTTTTTATTTTGGTCCTTCCTCTTTATGTTGTGGATTTTGTAGTCTCTTTTATCATTCTTGACTCTATTTTCGATGGAAAGGTTTGGTCACTAGTCGTTATTCTAGGATTTTTTAGTATTTTTCATAGTCCTTGTCACTAGTTTAGGCTAGTTGTTTCCTTGGGTTTTATTTTTCCACATATAACTTTAAAACTAAATAATTGGGTCTTAGTTTTAGTTATTAATATTCAAGAATTTATGTCATTGATAAATCCCTTAATTTTTTCAACCTATTTTGTTCCTCAGTTTGTCACAACCTCTTTAGCTTCCAACAAAGTTATCCTAAACATGTCAAAAGATGGTGATATCATGTCGTAGCCTTCATCTAAATATGAGTCACATTTGTGTTAAATTCTTTTGATTATTTCAAAGCCTAAGTTGATATTTTGTTTAAGTTATAATATTCATTTTATCACTTGAGAAGGTTTTCACAATCGAGCATTGAAAGTTGATAGAACTTTCAAAACCAAGCCCAAGTTTGAAGTATTATATATAATTTTCATGTGAACCAATGGATAAATATTTGGGAGAATTCAAGTGTTAATGAATACATTCTACTCATCTTTAGGTTTGAAATATAACACCAACTTTTGCAACATAAATTTTTGGAATATATTCAAGGCTTCAAAACTTACTTAGGCTCTTGATAAGTTTTTCACAACTCCATCTAAACCCAACAAAGTTTCAAAATTAAACTACAAATCTAAATCATGGTATGAAAATTCTTTAGAAACGAGGTGATGAAGCATTTTGGAGAGTTAAAGTGTTCATAAAAATATTCTTGAACATAACTAACACTTTTAAAATAATATCAAAGTCTAAAAAGTTCTAAAAATAATTCAAAATTTTGACCAATGAACTTCAAATAAGGAATGTGTTATCAAAGGATGAAAGAACACACTCATGTTAGCACTAATAGCATAACTAATATTGAATTGAAGCCTAAGTTCATTAAACATTGGAATATAAAGTGAAAATTATTTACAAAAGAAGGTATTTATGGGCATACACTAAAGAATTGGTGAGCACAAAAGGGTAAAGTTGTAGAGTGAAGCCTAGAATCAATTAAGAAAGGGTATTAGATTCCTTATAGAGTGGGACGATGCATCAAGAGTGAAAATAAAACAATTTATCTAATTATTGTGACTTACAAAGGAGTATTTTGTAGAAAAATAGAATCATTAAAAGAATTTGTAAAACACGAGGTTGTATATTGGAATCCAAACTCCCTCCAAATTTATTTGTCTTATTTTCTAAATGAATCACCCACATTGCTTATTTTCAATTCTAGCCAAAATAAAATATAAATATTTTTGGTATGAATATTTATCTGGTCTAGGAAGAACTTTAC
This sequence comes from Sequoia sempervirens, assembly GCA_007258455.2. NCBI lineage: Eukaryota > Viridiplantae > Streptophyta > Pinopsida > Cupressales > Cupressaceae > Sequoia > Sequoia sempervirens. Next base: position 389,573,970 of record VDFB02270651.1, on the reverse strand, counting down.
CAGAGATTACTGATAAAAAACCAGGGAACGTGAATTTAGATGAACTATAGGAAAGGATAGGCCATGTGAATAGATTACCAATCATACAAAGATTGGTATAAAATTGATTGTTGTAAGAAACTAGTTTTCCAATAGCAGTACTAGAAACTTAGTATTGGAATTCCTAAATCAGTATGAACCCCAAAGTCAAGAAGTAAGGTCTAATGACAATAGGATTATCTCAAAGTTAGACAAAGATGTCATTACTTGAATTTTAAAATTTCCTCAAAGAGAGGTCTTTTCAAAAGTTAATGTTTCTTCATGTTGGGATATGGTGTTCTAAACCATTGCATAAAATTTTATATTATAATGTTGTAATTAAATAATTAATTAGTTATGATGCACCTAGGAGGTGTGGTTAATCACACTAGGTAATTATTTGGGGACCACTTTATGTTGTATTGTAATATTGGATTATTATTTAATGTGTGTGAAACATGTGATAATAATTTTATATTGGAGAAATATTTAATAAAGTGGAAACCTAGTACCCCATATTAAGTAAGGGATTATTGGTTTTGTATTCACATGGTTCTGTGGTACATGGTTTTATATTACCACTTGATTGTATTTGTGTGAGCTTGAGTCTATAAAAGCAAGCACATGTTTAGTGGTTAAGGTTGCTTGGGTGAGTGGGATGTCATTATTGCACGTTTCTAAGTGATGCATATGTGAAGTGTGCCATAGGATGTGTGGATTCATACTTGGAGACATAAGGATGCATTGGAGAGGCTTGATGCTTTAGAGGTATTCATTGTAACACTTGTAGTGTTTTATTGTTGAATAATAGATGAAGTATGGATGTTTTTGAAGGTTGGATTTTTCCCGCTTTAGGTTTTTCCCAAGGTATATCTTGAGTTATCTTTTAGCTTGTTTATTTGATCTATGCATTATGGTTACTTTCATGCATATTTTTCTCTCATGGGGCTATGTAGGAAATATATTAAGAATGTGAGTATTATACATTATTTCCTAACAAGTGGAGCTAGAGATTTCATGGTTGATGGGAGGTGTGATCTTCCATGTTTTTTTGATGAATAGGAACTATCTATATTAATAAAAATAAAGATAAGGATACATATTCAGAAAAAACCAAAAGACCAGAGTCACATGGGCCTAGCCCAAAAGTCCATAAACAATACAATTATAAAATAAAATGGCCATAAAGTTGCTAGAGTAGTGGCAGCAAATCCAAGAAGGTCTCTGTCATCCATGTGCTTCACCCATACATTAGCGAGGTCTATAGTGACGTTAGGAGGAGGAACCCAACCATCATCAAAATATTTTTTCTTTCGATTTATCTTTATCCTTGTGTGACAGGCGAGATTGCAAGTGCTAGAAACAAAAATATTTTACCTAAATCTAGCCAACCAGAGCCAGTAGCAGGAGTGTCATCAAAGGGAAACCCAGAATTGCAACTGTTGCTCCTCTAGAGGACCACCCCTAGCTATCCTATGGAGGAGGAGAACGATTCTATTAAGGAGAGTGGGAACCAAGCTAAAGAGGAGGCTGACAGTGGGGGTGAGCAAAGCCACTCTACCAGCCTCGAGAGGGTGACCTAACGTGAGAGGAAGTGGGAAAAGCAGGCACCTAAGTAATAGTACATGGGGTATTGGCCCAATAATCCAAAAGCACTTGAAGGTGAGCCACCTCAAGTGCGACTTTTTTGGCCTGAACTTGAATATGTAAGAGCACATTAGAGAAAATAATAGCTTTGGAATACAAAGAAACATTTTTATCCATTTGAGTGTTAGCGATTATGCAAGAATTTCTATCTTTCTAGATATTGAAGACAATTTCCACCTTGAACGTGTGTCAAAGCTAGGTATATATAGCTAGAATTCTAGGCAAGTCTACCAGCATAATAATATGCCAAGAGAAAGGCTCTGATTTGAAAGGCCGAAAGAAGTCATGAATTCAATTCCAAAACTGTTGATCTTTGGTACAGAACTAGAAGAGATGCTTAAAAGACTCAACTTGCCCACAGAAAGGGAAATGAGGGTCTTGGACCCCCAAGTGAACAAGTCGAGAACCCATGGCAAGCCTTGGAAAAGAATACACCAAGCAAAGTCATAAATTTTTGGCTAAACACTTGCAGACCAAATGGAAGATAATATTTTTCACCAAACATGAGTAGGGGATTGAAGAAGCCACCTCTGGTTTAGACTTTCAATCATAGGAAAGCGAGGTGAAAGCCACCTATAACCAAGCCTAGGCTTGTAATTCCTAAAAGGAGTGTCTGGGTACCATTTCCAGTCCTTCCACCAGGTCTTGGACCCATGAATTCCCACCTTATGAAGAATTTCTATACATTCACTAGACCATCATAAGTAGCATGGTCCTAGTTTTGAACCATGTAAAGGGCACAAAATCCTTCCCATAGCATGATGTGCATTGTGATTCTATGAAACACCTACTGAAAATTTTGAATACCTTTCTTGTGGAATCTTACCATCTTAATCCAAGGTGACTTAGTTAGTGGTTGACCATTGTTAGCAAAGAGAGGTGAACACCAAACATTTTTCTGATTGAGCAAAATCCCATCAAGGAAACCAGAGCTGGCCTAGTAGAGCCAGGGTTTAACTGCCTCCCAGGCTCTCCAAATTATCTTGGCCACAAAAATTCCCATAATTTGAACTAGTTTCTTCAAGACCAGAAGGGTTTGAAAGTCAATCCCCTTCCAGGCAAGTCTGTGAATAGGAAAGCTAGATTTAATGCAATGCCTGAGAAGAATCTTCCAGGCTTCATCTCTAGTAAGAGCATGAATTATCCATTTCACATACAACACAATACCTTGTTATTGAGTCTAGAGAGCAACCCAAGTCCTCTAGAGTCTCTGGGAAGGTAGGAAAATTCCCAAGAAACATGGTGAAACCCTCTATGGGTCTCTGTAGAGCTTAAAGAAAGTCCCAAAGCAACTTTTCAAGTTTTCCATAGGAATCTTTTTAAGGGGCCCAACAAGAGTAGTAGACATGTGTGGCAGATAAAATCCTGGAGGACAACTAGAATTTCCCTGCTAGAGAGAGAGGCTTGGTAATCCGGTATGCGAGCTTCTACTCAATTCTGGATAGAACAGCTTGCCACAACTCATTCGGAGAGGCCTAGAAGGAAAAGGGAATGCCCAAGAACTAAAAGACTTCCCTTGGCCCAATCCATTTCCAACTATACTACTAAAGCCAATGAGGAGTGCAAAATATAGACTATCTATAGCACAAAGTTTTGTGCCACTGAATGGAAAAACCAAATGCAAGGAAAAAAATGTTAAGACACTCAAGAGCCACCTTAATATTATTCTCTTCCTCTAGAAGAGTGAGGAAAGAGTCATAAAAAAAATGGCCATTAACCAATTGAGCTTGAGAGTTAGGTAATGAAATGCCTTTGACATGTTGTTAAGAAACCATGTTGGCCAAGAGATAGCCAAATCCTTTGGTAGCATGCACATAAAGAGAAGGAGCAAGAAAACATCCTTGTTCAAGAGAGTGGAAAATCCCAAAGGCAAGAGATTAGCAGCCATTAATGGTGATACAGGCAGAGGCATCTAAGAAGAGCATTTGGATAGCTTGAAGTAAATTAGGCCCAAACCCCAAGGATCACAACATATCAAGAATGAAAGGCCATTCAATGTAGTCATAAGCTTTAACAAAGTTTATTTTGAGAAAAATAGCTTTTTGGTCCAAGCATCTATCCCAATCCATGCCTTCCCTCATAGAAATGATTTTTTCAAAGATAAATTTGGACTTGATAAACCTAGTCTGCTCCTAGCATACAATCTGAGGCAGAAGATGGCAAATCTTCAAAGCTAGAGCTTTGGCAATGATTTTGTAAGAAACATTGAGGAGTGTGATAGGCTACCAGTTGTAGATATCCTCGAGATCCCCAACCTTAGGTATGAATTTAATTATTCCTTTGTTTATTAAATTACCCAGGGATTTGGAATGAAAAGCCTCAAGATAAACTTTATACAAGTCATACCCAACATAGTCCCAAAGGGCCTTGTAAAATTCACAAGGGAAATCATCAATCTCTAGGGCCTTGTCATTAGCCATGGAATGAACAACTTCCTTGAGGTATTCAACTATCATTAATTAGTCACAAAAATCTCTTTGGGTTGAAGATAGTCTATTTGGCACAACAACAAGGCAAGCCTGAAGGGCTTACTGTCCCTCAGGCGTAAACTCATAAGTAATGAAAACTTGCTCATAGTGACCAACAAAGGCCTGGAGAATGTTAGGTAGCTCAAAGAGCACCTGAATTCCATCTTTGATTTTTTTAATTCCTGGAAATGATTGTTTAGCACACAAATCCAAAAAAACCTCCTTGGAGGCATGATCGCCAATTTTTAACTAGTGCAATATAGCTTTGATTTGAGCACCTTTGTTAGCATAATTGTCTGCAACTTTCTTTTTTTGTCTTAATTCTGCCACCTTGACTTGTAATGATGGGAAGAAAGGGCTAGGCACCAAAGCCTTGATAGTTGAACACAAGTTAGCTATGGTAGCCTCATAAGACTGCCAACAAAAAATTACAATTTGGCACCCATAAATGTATAGAAATCTTGATGTGTGAGTGATAGCATCATTCCACCAATTAATCTAGCCTCTATGATGAGCTAGCCTACATTCCAAATTCTAGACCTTATGAATGTGGGCCAATGTGGGCTGATGAAAAAGAAAAGACATGTTAAAAAAGAACTATGTTTTGCAAGCTCGAGGCTCTCTTGTCTCCCATTCAATGTGAAAAAGAAATGGGAAAATGATCTGACAAAGTCACATCCATTAACAAATTAACTGGGTGTGAAGAGATGCCAAAAGAGAAAAAATATTGAGCCGAGATCATAACATGATCAAGGCATTGAAATATCCTATCAGAGTCAGCCCTGTAATTACACCAAGTGTGCTAGAAGGATGAGAATGGTGACGACCAATATTGGGATCAAAGAGTCCTAATTTATTACGCATGTAGAACCATGCCTCCCTTTTGCCAGCTACCCATTTGAATAGAAAGGTGTCATCTTTATCATAGGCCATCTCAACCATATTGAAATCCACACACAATAACCAAGTAGTAATTGGCAATGAATTAGCAATCCAATGCCAAAGCATAGAGTGCTCCATAGCATTTTTAGAAGCATAAACATTAATAATCCCAAATGAGTGATTATCAATGTTGAGAAGGATCCAAACGAGCCTATGTGTGGGATCAAACTTGTGGTCAACCATGCAAGCATACCACCATGGGGAAAAAAGGGTGACAACTCTATCATGTCCAACTTCATGTTCAGTACAAAACATTTAACTGGTTGGCCAAATAGAGCGACAAGCCAACGCGAGCAAAAAACTAGAAATTTTAACTTCTTGGAGACAAAGAACTTCAATACCAAAATATTTCTTCAAAATATCTCTAACAAAATACTTTCTGGAGAGGTCTGTTAGACCTCAAACATTCCATGAGAGTAAATTCATGAATGAAACTCCTCCATATCGTTAGAGTCTAACTCCTCTTCATTCAGAGAAGAGAAGCGATTTTGCAAAAACTCTGGCAGAATTGACTCAATATGAATAGGATGGGAAATGCTTGGCTATGCTATCATAACGGCAGTAGGTTGAGGCATAGCCTTCAACCAAGGTTGCACTGGAACATTAGCAACCATGACTAGAGCCTATTTCCCCTTTTCTGAAGGGTTTGAAACATTATTGGCTGTCTTAGGGGCTTTGGAAGCTGACCCAAACCCATTGGACTTATTTTTCTAGTTACTAACAGTGGTTTATTTTTCATCAATTTTGGCAACAAAATTATCCACCTGATGAGGCCTTTCAAATTTTCATGGTAGAGGAGTACAAGGCATTTCCAAAGGGAATTCCTTGATCTTGTGGTTTGTGGACTGACACCTATAACATGTGGTAGGAATATTAAAATAAGTGATCTTCTGGGTATTCCTAAGATCTCCAATTTGAATGTTAATGGAGTCCTTCAAATCTTGTGAAAGGTTCCCTTCAACACAAACTTGTTTTTGGGGTTGGGCCTGAATAAACCTATCTGGCTCAATACTAATGACTCTCCCTAGAGAGGATGTAATATGATTCAAAAAAGGCACACAAGGAAAAGGTAAACCTATAAATTCAATCTAGACTGGAACCTGCACCTTGGTGTCATTTAAGATAGTGAAGTCTCAGGTCCACGCCTAGAAAACCAACAAAGAAGACCTAACATACTAGGGACCATGTGCCAGGATTTCCTGGACATGATTAACATCAGCAAAACAGAACAAGAAAAAACCCTAGGTTAAGTTTTGGATGATATCAAGGCAAACCCCATGACGGACCCAGACCTTGTTGACCCATTCCTTAAGCACACTTTTAGAGGGAGTCCTCCCAAAAAATTACCCAACAAGGGTGTGTTGCTCAAGCCATTGACAAGCAAAATCAAAATCAAGCAAAGGTAAAACCACATCAGCTGGGGAGTCAAAATACTTACCTCATGAAAGAATTTTGTAACAAACTTTTGGGGTCATTTGTTCGGAGGAGGAGCCATTGAGTAGAGTTGTCAAACTACCAACACCAACATGAATTGTTGGGTTAGAACCAATTGAATGCATATTAAAAAAAATAAAACATAATAAATGTGGTTGTACACATAGGAAAAGAGGAAATTCCTACTCAATAAGTGTAGTATGATGCAAGAGTGGCCAAGAATTATTGTAGACGCAACAAAACCCTAGTAGAGCTCATACACCGAGTCCAACTTCCATGTTTTTGTTATAACCCTCATTTGAGTAGATTTGGCACAAAGTCAAGAATCAATCACTATGTAGGAAAGATCTAAGGCATTATAAGGTATGGACACACATGTTGTAGGTCTTATTATAATAGCCACTTCAAAAATTAAAACATAATTTCATATTTTTAAAATTTTGTTGAACAAGTTTTTAAAGGTTATAAATTAAAGTGGAATTTATATTTTTTTCAAATCCACTATTTCCCAACCACTAGGGTGCTGCCCAAGTGCCATCGATGGCTTCACCTAGGGGTAACTACATTGCCACCCACTAGCCAATTGGGAATTTTTTCAAACAAGCATAACTTTCAAACAATAAGTTCAATTTTTTCCTTCTTATACTCATTGAAAAGATGGTTCTGAGCACTACATAGTGGCATAGGTTTGGATCCATGATTGTTCTATTTTGAGAAGTGTTTGGAACCCTAAATCCATATGTTCTCTTGTACATGGTTATGAGTATAACTTTGGCATAATACTTTCTGTTTGGAATAGGAATTGGAGAGAATGGAATGTGTACTATACAATCGATCAATCATATTTTTAATTTGTGGTGTAGGATGATGTTTTTACTTGTTTGATTACTTGTACTTGTTCAATGGAAGTTGTTGGAAGTGGCATGGATTCATCATTGGTGATGGTTATCTTCATGTGATTAGAAATGTTATTTCTTGGTTTATAGTTTGATTGTTATTATGTCATGATATACTCTTGATTCTAGATTAGAGTTTGACATGATACAGTTTCTCTTGAGACCAGGATGTACACATTGGTGCAAGTTATCTCCTAGGATGAGATGATTAGATCATTATGTCATGTTGGGTTCCTAATTTTTATGATTGGAGATTTATTGGTTCTCTTAGTATTGAGTACATTATTCATTTTCTTGGGAGCTTCATGATAGTGTGTTGTTGCATTTAGAGCTTAGCATGCATTGATTAGTTTGAGGTTCTCATTGATACTTGGAGACATGGGTAAGGTTGGATTTCCCTTGGGATTAGAGACATTCCCTTGAGATAGTTACTCTTTGGAGGTTTCCGTAGGAAGACCGAGGATCCTTCACCTAGATATGGACATGAATTCATGATGGACCTATAGAGGAGATTTTTCTTGGAGTGATTCATGATAACTTGGTTATCCTAGAGGAGATTCTCATTCCCTACTCTTGGTCCACTTAGTGCTTTATCATCTAATAGGTATTTCATATCCTATTTTTTATGTATTTATGTTTTGTGCTTTGATTTCTCATTTGAATGAGTTGAGTCATGGTGATTGATTTTGGAGAATAATTTGAGGATTATTTAGCATGAATTTATATTTATTTATCTTTTATGGATATGGATCTTGAGCTATATACAATAAGATCCTATAGACAATTAGTTTTGGAGGATTCATTTTGAGGGATGTTTAGCATGGTTATCACCTTGTGCATTTGAGTTTATGTTACCATTCATTGATGACGAGTTTAGGAGATTATTATTGGGCTAACTTCCTAGTTTAGGAATGGTTAATTTGATTTTGATCTTCTTGGTTAAAGAGGATTACATTCATGTTGGCATTATACATAATTCAAATGTTACGTTTGATCTATGAGATTGAACATTTTTTTGGGTGTTGTTGAGGATTCTCATTTGGGGTTGTTAGGAGACCATACTTGACATAGCATTGCACTTTTTAGGTGTTGGTAGGACATGTTATGGTTTATAGGTTTCTCTCTTCATTCTATGGTTTCTTCTTGGAGGTTCATGCTCTTATGACTTGGGAGGATTGTGGCGACAGATTGTTAGAGATTATGTAGTTCTTGGTGTTGTGTGTGTGGATAATTGTGAGTGTTCTTGTTAGTTCATGTTTTGATCATTTATCACATCTTGTTATAGTGTTGATTGGTAGACTTGATATTTCTTGACATTATCCATGCAGTGGGAGTTCCTGGATATGTATATTCTTCATTGAAAATTTTGAGACAAGGAGCTTGTAATTACAACTTATGGGTTGCATTTATCATTGGCATGAGTTTACTAATATTATTGATACCTAGGAGCTATGGATTGTTTTATTTATTAGCATGTGTTGTGGATTCTATTTCTAATCATGTAGATTTTTTTCCTTTGACAATAGCTTTTTTGGAGCCTTTGTTATCACTTCAAGGATTTGATGCTTTTGTTCTTAGATTGGTGTATCTTCACCTTGGAATGTTCCTTTCCTTCCATAGGTGGCATGTTGGAGGATGAGATAATTTTTTACTTGAGATGGTGGTCACTTTAGTTTTATTGTAGGTGTCGTGATGGAGCATGAGAACATGTTGGAGATCTATGTGATTACATGTATGGCTATGATGATGTATTTCATTGATTGATCCCTTATGTAATGTATACAATGAGTGGGAGAATTTTGGGATATCACGTGTTGTACACCATTGCATAAAATTTTATATTATAACATGTTGTAATTAAAATTTATTATCTACTTGTGATGTACCTGGAATGTGTGGTTAATCACACTAGGTAATTATTTGGTGGCCCCTTTATGCTGTATTGTAGCATTGTATTATTATTTAATGTGTGAGAGACATGTGATAATAATTTAATATTGGGGAAATATTTAATAAAGTGAAAACTTACTACCCAATATTAAATAAGGGATTAGTGGTGTTGTATTCACATGGTTTTGTGGTACATGGTTTTATCTTACCACTTGGCTATATCTGTGTGAGCTTGAGTCTATAAAAGTAAGCCCATGTTTAGTGGTTAAGGTTGGATGGGTGAGTGAGTTTTCATTATTGAGTCTTTCTAGAGAGTGCATATATGAAGCATGGCATGGGATGTGTGGATTCATGTTTGGACACATGAGGATGCATTGGAGAGGATTGATGCTTCAAAGGTATTCATTGTAACTCTTGTAATGCTTTATTGTTGAATAATAGATGGAATATGGGTGTTTTATGAGGTTAGGTTTTTCCCTCTTGAGAGTTTTCCCAATGTATATATCTTGTGTAATCTTGTGGCTTGTCAATCTATGTATTATGGTTACTTTCATTCATGTTTTTCTCTCATGGGGTTATGTAGGAAATTGATTAACAATGTAGGCATTATGCATTATTTCCTAATAGTTCATCATACCATCATTTGTTGGAAAAGAAGAATCACTACCAAAATATGATTACTAGGTGGTTACATTATTAGTCTTGAAGAAAGGAATATGTCAACTACTAAATAATATACATAGGTCGGATTTTACAAATGAGATTTATCATATAATAGTGTTGCTCCATAGATTGATTAGCAACATAGATGCTCATAACTTCAAAAATTATATGTATTTATTCATTATTGTAATAAATATTTGAGAAAAATAAATTGATTGTGGTAATATCATAAGTGATCATATTTATAATCAAATGAAAAGATCTAGACTCAATAAGAATTTCTTAATTTCATCGTATTTGTTTTATGACATTGGTAGTATGAGGTTTTGGCTAGGGCTATGTCCCACCAAAAATTATGATGAAACCAATAAAATTTATGATTGTTATCTATAGGTTGATTAGAAAACAGCTTCAATAATTATAAAAGGATGAATGAGGGTAAAACTACAAAGTTGTGTCACACTTGCATAAGTGAATTTAAGTATTTCTAACTAAAAATCACTTTTTGTCAAACATATGATCTAGTTAGATTCATTGTAGCTAATTTAGATATGGACATTAATTTTCAATATAAAAGTACTGACTAAATGCATATCTAGCAACACTTTAAGGTCAACTTCCCAAAAGAATAAAATTATTCAAAAAAATGTGTTTCAACAACTACTACTTTTGTAAATAACATTTTTAAAAATATTTAAAAATACCCTTTATGTAGGTCTATAAGTGTATTTTTCAAATCTATATATTTTAATAGTTTAATTTTTTTTTACTTTTTATTTTTACTAAAAGTGGGATACCAACACAAAAAAATAAGGTTGATTATCTTGTCAAGAATAATAGTAAATTTTAATATAAAAAAATGTTGAAAAAAATATGGTGCACTAGATAAAAAAAAATTGTGTCAAGATGGTATAATTTTTTTCAATTTTTAATAAATAATTGAGACAAAATATGATTTCTCATACAAACAAGTATTTTTCAATAAGTTCTCATTTTAATATTTATTTAAAAAAATGTGTTCAACAAAATTGATAAATAATAAATCCATGCACTAAATTTTTAACTTATAAATGCACACAAAAAAATTGAAGGAAAAAAATAAAGTTTACTACGTAAAGAGTGATGTCTCATTTAACTTCATTTTTTTAGAATTTTATCAACAACTATTTAATTATGGTTTCAATTTCATTAAAAACTATATTCAAATAATTTTTAATTTTTTCAAAAAAATATAAACATAAAATACACTAAAACATAAACATTTTATTAGTTTACATAATTTCAAAATTCAATACATGTCACTTTTTAGTGATTCAAGTTAAAAATTTGGACCAGTGTTGGTGGAATCCTTTATAAAAGTGTGACATGACTTTTTTCTTTTACCCATGACACATTTACCATGCAAGTGGTTAGAGATATGCAAGAAAATATGGGCATGGGGATTTCCCTAGAAGTTTCTTAGTTAGTTAACACCTACAAGAGTTTTTTAATCTAGTTTTGAAGATTCTGTTATATCAAAATTGTGGGTTTCGATGGATTCCTAATTAAATTTCCCAAGTATGTTGATATTAAAATTGTGTTAATTGAATTATGTAGACAAATCAATGAATTAAATAAAATATCTCGAGAAAGAAGAAAGGTAGGTGTTCCTTTCTCCATTAATTTTTCATGCTATCAAAGCAAATTTAATTTTGATGCATTGAATATTGAAAGGGAGTTGACAAAATACATAGTACACTTGTTTGAAATATGTTTATATTTTAATATCAAGGAATATGTAAAAAATAATGTGCAACTTGGACCAAGATTCTCTCATGTTCGAGGAATTAAAGATTACTTGGCCAATTTTTTTGATGAATTTGACATTAGCAGAAGAGTTGGATGAGGTTATCTTTAAGACAAGTCAAAATATTCAATTTAAAATTAGAATATTTAAATCATTTAGAATGATGAATATGGTATTGGATCCTATTTACATAGACCATATAAATATGGAACCCATCCTACCTATCAATTGGGATGTGAGTGAAATAAAAACTTTAGAAGAGATAATAGCAATGGTATTCAAAAGAACACAAGAATGAGTGTTGAAGAAGATACTAGATAAAACATCATAAAAATCCATCACAAACAAAGGAAAACATAGAACAAGGGGAGACCAGTAAGGATAACCTTTCTACTTCTCAACCCATGCCATCTTACAAAAATCCTCAAGCTACTAGTGGAGATGAAGGAGATGGAGATGAAGAGCCTCCTAGGAGAAATGTAGAAACAACTTGTAGGGATATTTTAAAATGAAAGTGCATTAAGTAAAATGAGAAAGGGACATTATAGACTATCCTAAAGGAAACTGGAATAGAAATTGTAGTATATATACCTTCATTCCCTTCTCAAGTGAGTTACTCCTCTTCACCCTCTCACTCATCACCAAATCCCTCTCCTCCTCATACACCTCAAAACCAAAATTTGAAGACTAATTTTTATCCTTACTCCTTTCCTAATATGTCCACTTTCATCACTCCTACCATCAAGACATTTCAATTTTCCCATCATGCTAACACTCCTCCTAGCCCACTCACTTCATGGTTACAAAAAAAATTGTCAAAGAAGAGGAAGTTAATTGAACTAAGCATTCTTCAGGATGGTCCATTATTTCTAGTTTTCTGTAATGCTCCCAAACACAAGAATTTGAAGACCACTTCTAGGTTAATATCAAATGCATGTTCTAAAAACCTATATTTTGATATTTCTCACCCTTTTACATAAAAAGGTACCACTGAAGTAACCAAAAAGGATTTTAATATCAAAATGGTAAACTTTGGACCCTCTTCTCAAGATGGGGATATACATATTTTTTATGTATTATCTACTAAAACAATAGAAAGAAACATGATGGATAAGTTTTTCAAAATGAGCAAAAATGAAATGTTAAATTCTTGACTACTTTCCTCATATCTATTTTGGATATTACTTCCAAGAATATAGGTCAAGGTGATTATCATTTTGATCTAAATTCAATTGCAAGAAAGGAAATTTTTGATGAAATCCACAAATACAAATATAATGTAAAAATAACTAAAGAATAGATAAATTTTTGTATAGGAAGATGTTATTGCACCAAAACATCGACTTGTCAATGCCTAATTTACAACCACCAAATTTATACAATATCCAAGATTCATAGGAGGAAATTAATCCATGTCACGAACCCAAGCATCATGCTACACAACACAAGGAGACCAAGGGTGAAAATCTTGCAACAATCCCCCCACACAAGTGAGGCATTCAAACCTATGACCTCAACTTTGATACCAATTATTGCATAGGAAACTTTTGTTGAACCAAAAGATTGACTTGTGAATTCTTGATACAACTTCCAAATTTATACAAGGTCCAAGATCCATAGAAGGAAGTTAATCCATGTCACAAACCCAAGCATCGCACTAAACAACACAAGGATACCAAGGGTGAAACTCTTGCAACATAATTAAAGTCATGATTTGATGGTTTGATTATATTGAAAAGGGTAAATAGTTGCATGATAAAATTAATATCAAGGAGAAGGAAGTAGATGATGAAATCACTATTTCAAGGAAAGAATAAACGGTCTAGATAAGAGTGGATAAATATTTTAAATAAATATCTGATATGGGACTTGACAAGTTAGTTATTGAATAAATCATTCCTAATACCAATGATAATAGGTGTTTTATATGGAAGAAAAGTGTGAAGGATATTGGCTTTAATATTGAATTCCCTAGACATAATAAATTGTTAAAAGAATGTGAGCATGTGAGAAAAAATATTTATAATTATTTTTTGGCAATCCATTCTAATATTTAGCAAAAAGGAGATTCCCAAAGGATGAGCATTCAAATTTTCAAAGATAATTTGCAAGAAGAGATTGCGAGACTCTTTGATAAGAAAACCTTCTATGTTGAGGAAATAAAAAATATACTCGACCTCAATTCTTCTGTCAAACAATGTTCAATTTATTTAGGGACCTATTAGAGAATATTTTATAATATTTGAGTCAATCAAGCACTTTGTAGTTTGGAAACCAACAACATCATTGATGCTAGGAATAAAAAATTGACACCTACCATCAACTTTTTTCAAACATACAAAGCCAAGAATGGACCTTCCCAAATGCTTAGTCTCCACTCAATGACAATGAGGATGAGATTATTTCACCTTAGAATAGTGTTTATTTTATTTTTCTATTATGAATAAAATCTTTTTGAAAGTTACAAAGGATTACAACTCCCTAAATTTTGAAGGGTTCTCTTGACATTCTTGAGGAAGTTACTTTGAAGATTCAATTGCATTTCTAAATGATATTTTATAGATCAAGGATGAGCTAAAAAGGGGATCAATTCATATGGAATGGATATAATTAGAGGGGAGATTATGGAAATTTAAGGATTATTGGGTGATATTTTTTTGATAGGGATTGATTGTATGTTTCTGAGCTATACAATTTTTTCAATATTTAGAATAAAAAAATCTTGGAGTTTGTGTGTTGTATATAATTTTGCATTATCATTCCTTTTGTGAGTGATAGTTATTCTGAATTTTTTATATTATTGTGTTAGATATCATCTTATTCTTTAGTTTTTATATTAATTTTAAGATAATAAACTATTCTATGAGTCAATTGTTATTTTAAAACAAAATATTTGATTGTCATAGTTGTGTACTTACCATTCTGAAAGAAATAACCGTATGTGAATTGTTAAATTTTTAACAAGTATGATGGTGTTGTCATTGATGTCAACAGGAAGTCTACTAACTAGTGTTTTCATTTATGTCAACTACGGGATGAAGATGTTGAGGACATTGAGAAAATTGTGGAAAAGAGGAAAACAAGTTGTGCATGTGTAGTTAAGACCTTGAGGAAGTGTTGTGAGTACATGGAACTATTATTTGTTAAAGAGTTTGAAGATGAGTTGGAATGAAGTAATGAGCTAAGATGATGCCTTTGGTACATGGTTTCCAAGAGCTTTTGAGAAAATTTAATAGACAAAGTAAACTGTGTTGTGCAAATGTTCATAGTGTGCTCTGGTATTGTGCTTTGCACTCTTTTTGTGTTGATTCTATGCCTATGAATAACTTATAGATTATTCAAGGCTGGAAAAGGTTGTTATATTAAAAATTTGGGTTTCTAGATAGTTGTTCAAAGCAAGATATTTTTCACCAGTGTGTGAACTAGTTGTTCAACGATGTTTTCTATGGTCTGGCAGAAATGTATTTACTCTACATTTCTGTTTTTTTTTTCTTCAAGTTGTGTAGATTTGGGAAGTTGCTTATAATTCCTTTATATTTATGTATTCAAGGGTTTACTTGATTTGGTGCAGCTCAGTGTGAGTTTCATTTATTAGTATGCATTTAAGGGTTATCAGTTGTTTTGAGTTAAAGTATTTGTTGACGTGAGCTTGGATGAAGTGTTTGATGAATCTTAAGTAGTTCATGGATTGTTCTGGACTAAGTTCAAGTAAATTATGCTATCCAAAATGTTCAACTCAATTTAAGGAAGCGTGTGCTTAATTTCTATTGTTTTTTACATGGGTTTTGGCCAACATTTTGTTTAATACTACATGTGAGGCTTGTGGAAACATTTTGAAGTGTGTTGGGATCTATTTGGGTCCTAATTAAGCATTTATGTAGGTTTCCTTTTGTTCATATCGACTGCGAGAATGTTTAGGTGCCAACCTATTTCAAGTTTGAATGTATAACAGCTAGTGATCATCATTGGAGAAATTTTTTAAGGTAAAGTTTGATATAAATATATATGGTGCTGATACAAAGAGAGTGAGAAAAAAAAATAAAAGCAATATAGATGTGATAATGATGTGAGTGATTTGTGTGATGTGAAATTGAGTAGAGTAGTGCCAACTTCATGTTAGGGTTCTTGAAGGTAGTGAACTAAAGGTATCTGATATCTTTCACGTGAGACTCCAAAAGTGTGTGAGCAATTGTGGTGGACTCCTTATTGCTTTGAGAAGTGTTTTCTCTATGTAAAATAATTCTTCTATCTTCTTGTATTATTTATCTGGTAGTGAGCCTTGGATGTTAGCCTTTGGGACAATGAGTCCTATTTTGGCAATGAGCCCCTTTGTACCAATTTTTCTATTACTTATATTGTGAGATAATCCTCACTGTGTTTTTTCCCTCATTGGGTTTTCCATGTAAATCTAGTGTTCTCATGTGTATGGTGTTGTTTTTTTTCTTTTTGTTATCTACATTTCATGTTTAATCAAGCTAACATAATAAGAGCTTAATGAATGTTTGTGGATCTAATTATTGTTTAGGGTTTTGAAGGTTTAATTTGATACAACTAATTCACCCCCCCTCTCAATTGTCTTGTTCATTTCAAAAATTGGTATGAAAGAAAGGTTCCTTGAAGAAGAGCTTAACCATTTAAGATAGATCCAAGATGGAAAACAAGATTCCTTTGGAATATCCTAGATTTGATGGCTTAGATTATGTATTCTAGAAATAAAATATGGAAGGATATTTGTTTTCTCAAGGACATGATATTGAGAAGTCTTATTAAAATACAAATAGTCCACCATTGAATGGTCCAAGTACAAGTGCAAAAATCAAGGTGCATGAGATCAATGCTAGCACAAGGCACATTATTGTGAATAGTCTTTCAATTACTGAGTTAGTTAAAGTTGAGTTTTAAGACTGCTAAAGAAGTTTGGGATAATTTAGAAAGCATTTATGGAGATCTGAGGTGAAGAAAGCAAAGTTTCAAAACTTGAAGGAACAATTTGAAATGATGCATATGACTAAAGATGAAACAATAAAAGGATACATACAGAGATTTGATGAATTGGTAAGTAATGTGAGAGGTCTTTGTGCAACAATTAAACAATCTAAAGTGGTGAAGAAATTTATCAGATCTCTTTTGAATTGCTATATAGTGAAAAATATATTTTTTATTGAGGAAATAGTTGATTTTGATAATTATTCCAAAGATCAATTGATTGGTACTTTTACTGCATTTGAAATGAGAAAAATGAAGAAAAATAAAAAAAGTAGATACTACTTTCAAGGCTGGTAAATGAATGATCATTGAAGAATCAAGTGATGAAGATCTTGATGATTTGGAAGCTAACTTTGTGAGGAAGATGAAAAGGGGCACATGTATCAAGGTAAATTACCTTTCAAATGTTTTAGTTGTGGTGGTATAGGTCATTATACTTCTAGATGTCTAAAAAGTGCTCTAAACAATAAGAATAAGAAAAATAAAGGAAATATGATTAGGAAAGCTTACTATGTGAAGGGTATGTGCAGGATCATCGTGCAAAAAACAGGCCCTTAAGTGGCAAAAAATTCAGAAAAATCAGTGTTAGGCAACTTGACATAAATATTTGAATAAGTCATCTATATTATTTCAAAAATATGTAAGAATAGAATTTGTAGAAAATTGAATGTAGTTTATAAAATACTAGGTTTATTTAAAAATAAATAAAATCTATTTGGTGAAAATTTGAAATTTCAATGCAGTAGTACTTAAATTTCAGGGAAAAAAATAAGAAGTAGGTGTCACGTCTAACCACCCTAACCATAATAAAATGATAATATTTTTTGTAATATTTTATATATAAGTAGAGGACTCATGTCCAAATGTGATGCATATTTTTTTGTAATTTTTTTCCAAGTAAATAATTAATTATGAATTTTTATTACAACTTTTAGAAAATATAAAACTTCGTTTGTCGACCACCCTTGGTCAAAACTTCATGAAATTTAATTTTTATTTTTTAATCCTATATTATATGAAGCATAGAATGTAGCATGTTTTGGATTCAAAAATATGATCGCGTTTGAAAGTTATAGATGTTTTTCAATTAGCCCTGTCGATTAGGACTTTAGTCGTAGTTCTAATAGAAAATGAATAATAATTATTTATTAAATTCAAATTAAATCATAATTTATATTTTTGGAAAGCTGAGAATCTCCTCTAAAACCCTTTTTAGTTTCATTAATTTTGGGTGAAAAAAAAGTCGTCAGCGACATACCCTCATAATATTGCCACTTTTTGGCGCACCATGATCCTACACATACCCTGAAAGAAGATTCTAGAATTTCTGATGATGAATATAATTATGGAGATTTTGATGATAATGAATGTCCATTTTTGGCTATAAAAGAAGAATTTGGTGAACTACTAACCTTGAAATTTGCATGAACAAAAGTATTTCGAAGATGAAGGATAAGGTTGAAGGTGCTTTTCTATTTTCTTTTCATTTCAAAGAAGATAAGAATTACTCGGTTGTTGACAGTGGCTACTCTAATAATATGACCGGAGTTAAAAGCAATCAAATGTGGTCCTGAGGTTCAATTTCTGCACTTCCTTCTTCACTAAATCTCTAGATCTGAACCTATAAATAACCTATAAAACAAAGGAAATTAGATTGATTTTTTATGGGGGTTTTCCTTGGTCAAACCCCATGTTTGGTAACTAAACCTTGATGAATATGTATAAATCTACAAATGGAAATGTGTGTGAGCCCTAATATTAAGTGTGGCTAAGGTTATGCAATCTAGAATATGGAGAAACCATATTCAAACGTGCTAGAATGAAATTCCTAAGATGCAAATTAAATTGAGCTACAAAGGAGATCTCTAATCACCCTAATGAGTCATAAACATGAAATATACCTTCATTCGACAAAAATTAGAACAATAACGGAAGATATAATCACTCAAGAAATAATTCCTTAGGCTTAGAAGTATGGTTAGTTACATCTCCAACCTAGAATCTCTCATGATCCTCCATAGGAATCCATCATTAGTCTTTGGCAATGCCAGATCTTCACTTGAAATGGACTTGAAAAACCTGTAAAAACACAATAGAAGGCTACTCCAAGATTTCAATTCCTTGCTTCTTGAAATTCTCCTTCAAACTTACTTCTTCTCTCTTTACTTATTATCTCAACTTAGCTGAAAATGGGTTTGAATCTTACTTTTATAGGAATTCCTTTCTAATAACCTGATTATTAGATCCCAAATGCCAACAAAATGCTAATTTAAATCAAATATTTTTATTTCTCTCTCTTAATTCCCAAAAATAAAGCCCACGAGACTAAGATTCCCTAGGTGGCATCTTGGTCCTACTAAGGGGACTAAGATGCCACCAAGGGCATCTTGGTCCCACAAGGCTTATTTTTCCACTTTAAAAGGTGGGTTACCAAGATTAAAGGTTGTTTGAGGATTTTGTTCGGGTTTACAGTTGAAACATACCATGGGATGCACTAAAAAGGGGTCTTAGGGTCCCATAATAAGTGATCTAAAGGGAATTTAATGCAAGGGGTGGTAAAATAGGTCCAAATTAAGTGTGAAAATGCAAAGGTATGCATTTTTCTACACTACATTTAGCCCCCACTTCAGTACCCATATGACACTATGTGCATATGCAAGCTAAAGTACTTCAAAAAGTAACTTTATAAAAGGATACTCATATGGATTTGTTAGGGAGAATGAAGCCCCACTATAGTTACCTAAAAAACCACAATGTTAGGAACTACATCCTACATCATAGATTCATTAATAGCTCAAAAATAATCCTCTTATCTAACTTTCCTAGCAAATTGAATTCATAGGTGGATGTACGCCCCCCCTTGATTTTGCTTGCTTTATGGAGGTGGAATCAAGGTATAAATCCAACCACATAAAAATATACAAGTCTATCATAGGGAATTTCCAACTACCATGATACTTGATGATAGACAATTGATGAAAATGGGAGTGGAACCATGTTTCCAATGCAACAGACGGCATCGAAAATGAAGTTTGCTAGCTCCTAATATGTTAGTTTAAATAAAAAGCACTTATTTTCTTTTTAACAAAAAGTGACCTAAATATGCATGTATATAAAGATAAAAGGGAAGGTAATTCATATTCATTTTATATTTTACCTTTTTACAGAGTGAGCTTGGAGTAGAGTGAGCTATCATGCTGAGCAAATTCCCATCCACACATCTACAGATCAATCTTTTATGGGAGGCAGTTGTACAGGAGCTGCAACCTATAGTGAGTGGATTTTTCCTTCTCTATAATTTGATTTAGTCAATTTTTAATGTTTTTATGAAATTTTCAAATGAATTTAGAGTCTAGGGAGTGATTTTCATTCATTTATCTAGATTGTCACAAATTTTCCTAGTTAATGAATAAACTGTCTAGAATCCTTAATTAAGATATTCGAGAGAAACTTTAGCACACTTTTTGACCATTAAAGCACAAATTTAAGTTTTTAAGATGTTTTAAATGACATTTTTCCTCTTATTATTGCTAGACTGCACCTTAGTCATGCCAACACCTTGGTGACCGAATGTTCAACCGTCTACGAGAGCTAGTCGATCAACTACCTAAGGAGGACATGCAGATCCTCCAAGATACATGCCTCTACTAGGCCTATCTCTCCCCAACGATACGATATCATGATGCCATGTTGATGGTGCTAGTGAAGAGATAGGATGTGGATACTTGCACATTTCACTTACCAACAGGAGAGATCACTATCACATTGGAAGATGTGCATCGGATACTACAGGTGCCCATCTAAGGCCAGAGGGTTTTTCTAGCATAGGGAAAGAGCTTTGAGGACATGCGGTATGACACTGAGTATTTCCTAGGGAGACTTGTTTTTCATATAATTATAGGACCACACATCGAGCTTACATGGCTTCTACATGCACAATAACCACTCGTCAGATGCATCATGGTCTTCACAGTAGCACTTGTACTAGTTCCCGATGGTTGTGGGGCACATATAGAGGGGGGACTAGTGCACATGATCCACAACATGGAGCACTACATCGTCATATTTGCATGGGGTCAAAGGATACTAGCACACCTATATTATCACTTGGGTTGGTTTACCTATGGAGAGGTGAATAGCATACTTCACTGCACATTACTACAGACCTAGTACCTAGAGCACATTACCTGTACTAGATCGAGATGATTTTTGATTTCCACCATAGTGGGATACCCACAGGCCTTCATTTATCCACTTACACACATGTGGAAAGATGATGATGTACTATTTTGGAGGGGGTTATGTGCAGGATCATGATGGGCCAAAAAGTGGCAATATGATGGGTATGTGGCTGATGACTATTTTCTTACCCAAAATTGATGAAATGAAAATAGTTTTTAAAGGAGACTCTCAGCTTTCCACTGATATAAATTATGCTTTACTTTGAATTTAATAAGTAATTATTATTCATTTTCTATTCAAATTACGACTAAAGTCCTCATTGATAGGCTGATTGAAAAACATCTATAGCTTTCAAATGGTATCACATTTTTGAATCCAAAACATGTGTCACATTCTATGCTTCATACCATAGGATTAAAAAATAAAAAATGAATTTCATGAAGTTTTGACAAAGTTAAGGTGGTCAAACATACAAGTTTTTATATTTTTTAAAAATTTGTAATAAAATTTATAATTAATTATTTACTTGGAAAAAATTACAAAAAAATATGCATCATATTAGGGCATGAGTCCTCTACTTATATATAAAATATTATAAACAAATATAATCATTTTATTGTGGTTAGGGTGGTCAGACAGGCACCTACTTCTTATTTTTTCCCTAACATTTAAGTACCACTGCATTGAAATTTCAAATTTTCACCGAATAGATTTTTAAAAAAAAAAACATACCTAGTAGTTTAGAAACTACATTCAATTTGGTACGGATTCTATTCTTACACATTTTTGAAATAATATAGATAACTTATTCAAATTTTTAAGTCAAGTTGCCTAACTATGATTTTTCTGATTTTTTTGCCACTTAAGGGCCTATTTTTTCCATCATGATCTTGCACATACCTAGGGTTAAATTTGATAGGCTAACCTAGATGAGGATATTGTATGGATACCTTATATGATGGAGCTCTTCTAGCTAGACACTATAGGACATATGAGGTAGATGCAGAGGGATAGAATTTTGTTGGGACGACGTGTCACGTACTAAGACCCTTCTATTATAATCTTGTCATGAGATAGTTTAGGGAGGTACACAGATGACCAATACTACAGTATTCATACAAAAGGTTGATACAGAGTTCCCACAGACCCGGGGACCTTAAATGGCTGACAATAGATGATGTTGTCCAGAGTGATGTAGAGGAGGGGGATACAAATGTGCCCCTAGTCTCTGACGATGATTACATCAGTATGAAAGAGGAGTGTGGTGAGTGGTGGGAGGTGGTTCAGTTAGGACCTATATTTTCTATGGGATTTGTAGGACCTTTACCAGATTTGGGGGAGGAGGATAGAGAGTTAGGCAGGCGGATAGATCTAACAAACCTATTTCTAGATGGGGATGAGGAGTACTAAGCAATATAGGATTAGGCAATGGTAATTAAATGGGATTGGGTCAAGAGATTGTTTATTATTCCTTGTGTTATATGTATGATCAATAGTATTATAACTCAATTGTTGTGACACATTTTCCTTAGGTGATTCAAGGATAAGGACATGTTTATTTGTAGGTTGAGGTTTTTTTGAAGGTGGATAAAGGATAAGTTGAGGTTGGATAACATTTACTTCTCTTTGTTTAGGTTTTTTTGAACAAGCCTTAGAGGACAAACCTTGTGAGATGAAGTCCTCAATGGCTTCATCTAACATATCAAATTCATCACTATTAAAATACTTGAGGGTTACGCTAACTTGGAAAAAGGGTTTTGACATACTAACCATAAATGTATGCATTTTTAGATTTAATTTTTTTGGTTTTTGTGTTTTGGTTTTCTAATGAATGTAAAATGAAGTCTACATATAACAAAATTAAAGTGCAATAATCAATCTTTATGAATCAATTGTAAACATGAACTATGAAGATGCATGAAATAGTAAATTGAGATACTGAAACAACAAAGTAACTACAGCAAACAAAAGCACAAAAATTAACTATTTAACCCTAAAAACTGCAACCTCAAACTCCACATAGACGAAGACAATAGCAAGGGTGTCTTCATCCTACTGATGAAATTTGGAGGTTCTAGGAACTAGATCAAGCTACCTAGACAGGATTCTGAGGCAAAAAACTCAAAAAGGCACTAAGATACCAGTAGGGTGTTTTAGTCCTAGTAAGGGTTTTTTTCAAAAAAAACAACAAAATCTATGTTGATAATAGTTTTCCCTGGTTGCCTACCTAGGGACCTGATGTTTGGAAACAAAAAAGTGTGCAAATGAATGCAAGAAAATGTGACTAATGACAAGCAATTGAATAAAAATAAATTGAATTTTGAATGCAATAAAAATGTTCCTAAATGCAATAAGGATGATTGACAATTGACTTTTCAATTTTTCAATTAGATGAGATGATGCAAGAAAGTAAAAATGCAACCTATATGCACTTTCACTTATACAAATATCATAAACCCTATATGCACTTTCACTAATGCTAGAATGAATGCAACTTACGTCTAGGACCTTAATAAACTCCAATAAAAAAATGAATGTTCAAAATGTTAGGTTCACCAAAATGAAAAATATTAAAAATGGTGGGGCTATATTCCCTAGGTCATATAACACCACTATTCTCCAATTATCATTCAAGATGTCCTAGGATCCCAAATTGGATTGACTATCACCACAAAGGTGAGTCAATTCTCAACAAGGAAGACGTAGGAGGGGAACCTTCTTTAGGCTTTGAGGGTTCACCACCAAGCAAAAGCTTCGAAAAGACAACATAACATTCACCTCTCAAAATCTAGTAATGCAAGTCAAATGATGAGTGTAGTTATGATGTATGTACCTAGGAAGTTTGGAAATGTGACAATGATTCAAGAAATGAAAAAATGTTATCAAAATATTGTAGGGAGGACTAAGATACCCTTACTGTTGTCTTAGTCCCATTGTTGTTTTTCGGGGCGGATGCAGAATCTTCAGATGTTAGAACATAATCTAAAAGAATCTCTGCAAAATGCCCTAGGGAGGACTAAGATGCCCTACTACTGACTTAGTCCTAATCTGAATTTTTGCAATTTCAAAATGTAGTCTTGAGGTTCAATTTCTTCACTTCCTTCTTCATCGAATCTCTAGATATGAACTTGTAAATAACCTGCAAAACAAAGGAAATTTGATTGATTGCTTATGGGGGTTTTCCTTGGTCAAACCCCTTGTTTGGTAACTAAACCTTGATGAAGATATATAGATCTAAAAATGGAAATGTGTGTGATCCCTAATATTAAGTGTGTCTAAGATTATGCAAGCTAGAATATGGAGAAAATCTATTCAAATGTGTTAGAATAGAATTCCTAAGATGCAAATGAAAGTGACCTCAAAGGAGATCTCTAATCACCCTAATGAGATAAACATGAAATGCTTCTTCATTAGGCAGAAAGTAGAACAACAATGCAAGATGGAATCACTCAAGAAACAAGTCCTTATGCTTGGAAGTATGGCTAGTGGCATCTCCAACCTAGAATATCTCATGATCCTCCATAGGAATTCATCATTAGTCTTTGGAAATGCTAGATCTAGACTTGAAAATGGACTTGGAAAACCTGCAAAAACACAATAGAAGGATGCTCCAAGATTTCAATTCCTTACTTCTTGAAACTCTCTTTAAAACTTCCTTCTCTCTTTACTTATCTCAACTTAGGTGAAAATGGGTATGGATCTTACTTTTATAGGAATTCATATCTAATTACCTACTTATTGGATCCCAAAGGGTAACAAAATGCTAATATAAATCAAATAGTTTTATTTCTCGCTCTTAATTCCCGAAAATAAATCCCTATAGACTAAGATGCCCTAGGTGGCATCTTGGTCCCACTAATAGGGACTAAGACACCCTAGGTGGTGTCTTTGTCCCATTAAGAGGGACTAAGACTCTAAGGGCATCTTGGTCCCACAAGGCTTATTTTTCAATTTTAAAAGGTGGTTTACCAAGATTAAAGGTTGTTTGAGGATTTTGGTCAGGTTTACAGTTGAAACATACCTCAAGATGCACAAAAAGAGGGGTATTACGAGCCCATAATAAGTGACCTAAAGGGAATTTAATGCAATAGGTGCTAAAATAGATCCAATCCAGTGTGAAAATGCAAAGGTATGCATTTTTCTACACTAATAGCACATAAATATTTTACTTGGTTTATCAAATGAACGTGAAGTTTTCTTTTATGAATAGAGAATTAGAAGAACAGGAGTACATGGAACAACTAAAAGGTTCAAGTTATTAGATCAACTAGACATGGTATGCAAGTTGAAGAAGGCACTATATGGTTTGAAGCAAGCTCCCAGAACTTGGTATGAAAGATTGGATAGGTACTTGATACATTAATGATTTAGTAAGGGCTCCACAGATAGTAATATTTACATTAAAATTGAGGAAGAAAAAATCTTGATAGTAGTTATATATGTGGATGATATTATCTTTGGTTGAAATTAGGCTATGTATACGAAATTTTTTGAAGAAATGTAGAAAGAGTTTGAGATCTCAATGTTTGAGAAGATGAATTTATTTCCTGGGCTATAGATCAATCAAATTGATAAAGGGATTTCATTTCAAAGTCCAAGTATCTCAAAGAGATGTCGAAAAAGTTTGGAATGGATGACTCCCAAGCCGATATGCACTCCTATAGGCGACTGGTTGTAAATTGAGAAAAGATGATGATTCACCTAAGGTTGATCAAAGCAAGTATAGATATCTGATTGGTGGACTGTTATATCTGAATACTACTAGAATGGATTTCATGAATGTAGTTTTTCTTGTGGCTATATTTCAAGAATATTCTAAAGAAACACATGCTACAGTAGTGAAGAGAATATTCAAATATTTAAGAGGCACATTGTATTGTGGTTTGTGGTATCCTAAGGATACTGATTTCACATTAAATTCTTATACAAATGCAGATTGGGCTAGTTGTGTTGATGACAGGAAAAGTACAAATGGTGGTGAATTCTTTCATGGATGTAGATTGGTGTCATTGCTAAGTAAGAAAAAGGATTTGATTTATTTATCCACTACAAAGGTTAAGTATATTGTAGCAACATCATGTTATACACAGGTATTATGGATGAGAAAAACATTGAAGGATAACAGAGTTGTATTTGATGAGCCTATATCTATCTTTTGTGATAATACTAGTGCAATAAATATTTCAAAGAATCCATTGATGCATTCAAGGACAAATAATATATATCAAGTATCATTTTTTGAGAGAGAAGGTCGGTGGAACACAATGATCTACTAAGAGGGGGTGAATCAGTAGATACTAAAAAATTTGGCTCTCAAAACCTTTATGCAGATTACTTACTTAGCTCCAAATACTTAGTGCAGATTTCTTACTGAAACTCTTACTGTGTAGACTAAACACTATAGATGAAAACATAAACATGCAAATAAAAAATCAACACAAACATTCCCACAACACTAGATATACATTGAAAACCCAAGATGGGAAAAACCACAGTGAGAAATGCTACTTGAGTCAATTGCTCAAATCCAGCCTCACAATCCAAATCTTAGTTACAACGTTTAGGGCACCAACCCAAGGAAGCACCAACTCCCTAATTTAGAAGCTATAACTTCAAGGATGCCTCAACACCCTAGATTAGGAGCTACAAATCCAAGGAGACTACAATCCCCTACACTGAGCTACAACTCAATACAATGAGGCTACAACCTCTTACAACATTAAAATATCATATATGCATAGATTGGTTCTACTCAACCTAAGGGTGATCCCATAATAGTGGTTTACAATTTTTGGCCAAACTGGACACTGAAATTATTATTTTTAACTAAATCTTCACATTCGGGCACCTATAGCAGCTAAACTGTGAGGAATTTGAAGATGGTGCAAACTAGAGTCTCATCAAATTTTGTCTGTAGATTCTAAAAATATTTTTTTCAAAATTTTTGGAACCAAATTGCACTTCCTTTTCCATCTCCCACAAGAATTGATTTTTTTAGAAAATTTTTAAAAAGTGACGCACACCGTATAATGCATAACTTTTTTTCCATGAAGGATAAAATTCTAATTCTTTCAAATTTAGATTTGTAACTCTGATATCTAGTGCTTCCACTTGGTTAGATAGTTTTTATTGAATATTTTTTCCTTAATCAAGTTTCAAAGTCAAATGAATTACAATTCATGGTCCGTATAATGCGTAACTTTTTTTGTAATATGTCAAAATTTTATTTTATTTTTTTTGGATCAAGGACTTCAATATCTGGTGCACTCATATTTTTCATTTTTTTTATAATCTTCTATTTTTCCACATGTGAAGAACAAAGAAATTCATTTTCGATGAAAAACCTATGTTTAATAAAACTTAAAAAACAAATACATAAAAAAACCAAAACATATTAAAATTATATTCATTGGATAGCTTGTTCTTAGGAATGCCATAATCATTTGAAATAAATTTTAAATGAATTCATTTGATCCCCCAAAAGCTAAATCAAAAGTGATTTTTAATCAGCATTTTGATAGGTGTAAAGGAGATGCATTTATAGTTATGGTTTAAAACTAGCAAGGTTCTATCCAAGGGGGTTTGATCTAAGGTGATTTGATCAAACCCTCTTCAATTGGAATCTTTAAAATGGAACTTTTAAAGGCTTAAATCATTATATTTTCTAAAAATATGTGATTTCAGCTAAAATCCATTCCTCTCAGGAATTGTAAACCACTATTATGACAGCACTCCTAAAAATGAACCATTACATTTAATGAATTGTTGCACACTCTGTAACCTACACTATTGTCACTAAAGTTGCACTCTCAACAACATGCACCCTTGCTCTGCACTCTCCTCTACACATAGAACAATCACTGTTCTATCTTCTTTCACTGTAAACTCTCTTCATCATGAATGTAAATACCTAGAAGATGATTTGTATTATAGTCTAGGACTTCCTTGCATATGCATTCTCTATCTACTTTCCTGCTCACTCTTTTCCTCACCATCTTAGCTGCATACTCAGCAATTTATCACTCTATTCATTACTCACTTCCTTCTTCCAGACTCTTATCTTCCACTTCTCATCCAGCAAATAAAACACTTAGAAAATTTCCTAATTGTCTTCATTCTTCATTGACCTACATTAAATGCCTCAAGATTCTCACCTTTTTCCAAATCAGCTCTCACATCATATTAGGGTTTCCTTCACATAGTAACTTCACCAACAAGCTTCCTTTTCCTCGAGCCACACACACAACTTTCTAGCTCATAATTAAGATATTTGATTGAGTTTATAAGATATTTCCATATCTTTCATCGACCCACACAACATTAAATTTGGTGCAGAGAATTTTCCTTCATTCTCTTCCTATCAAATGCTGAGATCATATATGCATTTAATTCATTTTGTTTTCCATTTGATTTGATTTTATCTTGATCATATCTATGATTTTTATTGCTACCTTGAAGATTAAATATTCATTTACTTTGGTCACTTATGCAACTAGATTAATAAATTCCTTCCTCTATGTTGGTTACCAGTTGAAACCCTATTCACACAGACTTAGTCATTTCATATCTTCATCTTTGAATCTAGGCCATCAATCTCTTTCTTTGTGCCACAATCCATTGGCCCACGTTCAATGTCATAGCTTTAAAACATTATTGTCAGATCAATTACCTCTCATCATGCCCCGTCGATTTCCACTAAATGACGATCGTCATTCGATCAATCATCAAACAATCTATGTCATTGATATCCTTCAGACGTCGCCTACCCTATGCAGAGTCCACCAAGACATGCATCTAGACTCTGCTTAACTCGTAAGCTCTGACAATAATCCCACACAAACTTTATGGGGCTTGTGGGTGTGGAAACTAAAAAAGTATCCCTTTTTCCTTGTTTGTTTGGGGAATAATTATTGACAGATTAGACTTAATATCACCTTGGTCTAGTGCTGTGAGGTGTTTTACACATCCACATTAGGTCTTGGACCCTTGCAAATTGACTAAAATGCATGTCTTGTAAAGGTGTTGTAAAGAATTGTGAATGACTTTCACACTTTTCTTGACTTTTTATTAAGAATTTAAGTCTAATGGTCCTCCCCCCCCAACTTTTGAATTAAATATTTATTTAATTAAAAATTTAGTTTTTCCCTCTTCTTCTATAATTAAATAATTATTTCAATTATTTAATTATTCATTAGCCTTTTCTCTTTATAATTAAATAAATTTTATATTTATTTAATTATTTATCCTTTATTTATCTCCCCAATTAAATAATTATTTTAATTATTTAATTATCCCTTCCCTCTCCATAATTAAATTATTATTTTTAATTATTTAATGATTAACACTCCATGTTTCCTCTATAATTAAATAATTATTTTCAATTATTTAATTATCTCATTATTTGTTCGCACCCTTCTTTTTAAATAAATAAAATTAATATTTTATTTATTTCTCCTATGTTGGCCACCTAAATTAAATAATCTTTATTATTTAATTTCTCCTATCACCTCTTTTTTTGTGCCAATCTTATCTTCCACCTCAATTCTTTATCTATCCATGTATTTCTTCTCTCAATTAACTTCCACACTTGATTAAATTATTTTATAATATAATCTTGGCCCTTGATCATGATCCTTATTATAGCCATTCAGTTAACTCTCATCTATAAAAGGAGACCTTTAAACCCTAATTCATTATAATTCATTCATTCATGATTCAATCACCATTCACCATTCATTCATATTGTCAAGTCAAGCAAGCAAGAATCAAGTTTTCAAAATAACATTCAAAACTCAATTCTAAGGCATTCAAGAGCAAGATTATTCATCAATTGTTGCAACAATTTAATATCCTTCAACATGAAAAGTATCTAATTACATTGTTTCATGTTTGATGTCTCATCATTTTTGTTTAATTACCTAAACAGGGTTTGACCAAGCTAAACCCCCAATCCCTAACAATCAACATTTTCTCTCTCTTCCTTTGTGTGATTGTGGATTTAGGTGCTTGGATAGCTTGGACATGATTGAATAATAGGTTTCAAAAAATTTGAAGTCATATCCCTTTTGGAAAGGTCAAAATCCACATAAAAAGTCACTTTTAGGCCCAAATTTGACAGTTTCAGAACTGAAAACCTGGAGGAATAGAAAGTGCAGACTGAGAGCTTTCATTTCCACTTTCAGGTTTTTAAAAAATCCAAAGTGGACTAAGTTGCCACCAATGGTGACTTAGTCCCACTATACCTATTTTTCATAAGTTTTTGCAGATTTAGATACCCATTTGGCTGAAACAAGCTCCAAAACAATTTTCCAGATCTGGGACTAAGAAGCCCAGAATGGCATAAGTGTCCTAGTAGGTCAAAATTTTAGTATCAAAAGCATTTCCAGACTTCATTCCTATCCTCAACATATTTCCAAGTGTACGCATTTAGTTTTATAGTTTTCATTTTTGTTGCATGGTCATTTCTAGGTCATTTAGTACATGTTTGCATATCACATTGCATTTTCAAACATTTTACATTTTATTAGTTTTGCATTAATGATCAATATATTTTATAAATTTATTGCATTTAGGACACTACATTTAGGCATATTTCATTCATATTTGCTTTATTCTTGAGTGAGGACATTGTAATTTTTGGCATACATCTCTCCTTTTAGGTGAAAAACCCTAGGAATCTTATAAAGCCTTATGGTGTCAAAATATTTATCCACAGTGGGTTGTTTCCATTTTTCATTCACTTCATCACCATGCAAATAACAAAAATGATGTGAGTTGGTCTGTCGAGCAATCACTCTTCACCACCTCTCAGCCTTCGTCACGATCCACCATCATCATCATCCTATCGGGTCCCACTTAGCTTTTCACCTTATCGCTTTGTCGAAGGTACATCTTCTAGACTCCTACCAATACACAAATTTCATGTAGATGATATAATCATCATGCTATCAAAGGGACATCAACTCCACTCTCATTGATATAGCATTGTCATATCGATACCATTCATTGTTGTAGGCAAGTGGTCCCCACACCATCGTGTCACCACATGTCACCATCCACTATAACTTTCTACTACATGTACACCTCTAAAATCACCATCATCTCATTTGCTTCTTCCTTTATCGGGTCCCACCAAATACACTACGAGCACTGTCAAATCTTCTTGATTGCAATTGTTGATCATACACCATTATTGACGACCTTAATGGAATCATTCATTACCACCTGTCATTGTGACATCACGTTCCACTAACTATGTTTGTTTCCTTTGTAGTTCCCACCATACATCAAATCTTCTTCCTTTTTCGAGTTCCACCAGAACATTTGATAACCTATTTCAAAGATAAATAATGTGACCAAGAATTTTTATACCAATTGTGAATGTGTTCACTTTATGCTATTTACAAATTGATATCTTGGATTGCAATGTATCAAGTATAACATTGATTTGATACCAATAGCAGCTCCCCTTGATCTCATCAACATTTTCTTCTCATCATACTTGAGCATTTTCTTCACTTTGGACTCTATACCAACTAGCTAGTTCTGAGCCAATTTATAGTGTTCTAATACCACTTTAGAAATATTGCATACATAATAGTTTCATTTTAACCATATCTCTTCTCTTTGCAGGCAAGAAGAATTTCTCTTAACAAAGCATTACACCACCTTTTCTTCAATAACTGATACCAATTGTTAATATCAATTTATGTAGAAAATATCTATTATTTTTTTATTTTCTTACTCTTTGATGAGTATTTCAAAGAGTAAGAATGTGACCATGAATCTACAACCATCAAATCATTAGAGATTTGTAAAATATTTTTTACCTAACTTGATCTCATTTTTCATTTCTAGGGATGAATGAAATATCAATTTAGCTCCCATGGACTCATGCCCTATCACTAAAAATTAGTGATGTAAGGCAGATTTGGTGCCTCTTTCTGAAATTTCAATCTCCACATTTTCCTAAGCTTCTTTTCATTCTTGTCAGCTTTCTTCTCAAGATTATGTGAAACATTGTTCACTTTGGGGTCATACCCTTCTTCTTATTATAATGTGCTATTGGTCTCACATGATTTAATCAACGGTCTTTGGCTATGTGACCAAAATTATTACAATTGTAGAACATTATATTCAAACTTACTACAGGAGCAAAATAATTTATATTTACATATTTTGTGATCCTTTTGGGTGCAGCTCTATAATCTCTAGCTCTATGACCATACTGATTACAGACGTACCAATAGCCAAATTAAAACATGGGGAGTACCTAGTCATATCATTTCTTCGAGAAGGATGAGGTGGTCTTCTTTTCCTTTGCTTCTTCATATATGTCATCCCATGAATCTTTCTACATTAGCTCCCTTTGTGTACTAATTTTTATTTCAGTTTCTAGGAATTGGTTTCTCCACTATCTTCTCTATTGAAAGCTTCTTCTTTTGAAAAACATAAACTAAATGTTTATTTTTCTTCTTGTTTTCAGTAGGTCTCTCTTCATCTTCAACTCTCTTTTTATTAGTAGTGGGCTTCTTTCCTTCTTTTTCTTTCTTCACCTTAGTAGTTCCTTTTTCTAATTATTTATCTCTAAAGGAATTTTCTTTGGTACAACTCATGCAAAATTTCTCATTCTTTGTGCAACATCTTTCTTCTACTTTAAATCTATTATATATGTTTGTAGAAGTAGAACTCTTCCCTTTCTTGTCACCAAGGTCAATCTTCACTCTTGGTCTTGATCTCTGTCTAGATGGATTTTGTGATTTGATTAACTCATCTAATA
Source organism: Sequoia sempervirens (assembly GCA_007258455.2). Classification (NCBI taxonomy): domain Eukaryota; kingdom Viridiplantae; phylum Streptophyta; class Pinopsida; order Cupressales; family Cupressaceae; genus Sequoia; species Sequoia sempervirens. The sequence continues at coordinate 389,541,279 of VDFB02270651.1, read as the reverse complement.
TCTTATAGCCACCTTTCAACCTTAGACCGCTATCAATCTGCTTCTTGTCTTTCTCCAAATCTCTTCTTAGAGAAACTATCTCTACTTCTAGCTTCATGCACTCATTAGATTTAGATTGCAGTTCATATTTAACTACATATTCTATCCTTTCAACTTCTTCCACTTGTGTATTCAAATTAACTATCATTTGGTTATAATCTTTAAGGCTTTTAGTTAGTCTTTCTATCTCTTTTTGTGCATGCAACTTTTTTTCTCCATTTTCTTTTCGTAATCATCTAATCTCATCCTAAGCACAAATGAGTTTACCTTCTAAGTCCACTTCTTTTTCTTCATTGGATGTTTTACCAAAATCTATGGATAGGGATTTGTTCCCCTCAATATCAAAAGTAATTTCATGTTCATCCAAACTACCAAAAACATTTGATAACCTATTTGCTTCTTCCTTTGTCGGGTCCCACCAAAAACACTGCGGGAATTTCCAAATCTTCTGGATCACAGCTGTTGATCATAAACCATTACTGATGACCTTGATGCAAACATTCATTTCCACCTGTCATTTTGACATCACGTTCCACTAATTATGTTTGTTTCCTTTGTAGGTCCCACCATGCATACTATCAGCACTATTGATCTTCAACATTTAAACATTGTTGTTCTCCTCTAACCCCATGGGTCTTGAATCAGCCCCACTGAAATCTCAATGGGGTATGTAGGCACTATTTGATCTCCAACGATTGACCTCCACTATTGACCAAGCGAAGAAAAATATTTGCATGATACTTACAAAATATTAAACGCACCAAATATGTCCACATCATCATTATAGTCATCCACATCATTATGGTTGGGTCCTTCTCACCTTCTGAGTACCTTCCTTACAATCGAGTCCCACTACCACGTCCACCTTAATGGGTCCCACCATATACCTTCAACCACACATTGCTAAGTCGCTAAAATCCCATACCTTAGAACCTCTTATCGAAAGTTACGAAGTTTTGAGAACCCACAATTCACCGACAACATAGCTATCAAGTTGTCGAAGAGCCTCCAGAATGAGTCTCATTGATATTAAATTGTCTCCTCAACCCAATATATATGTGTAACCTTGAGCTCTAGGTAGAGGAGCTGGTGACCCTAATGATTTCAACAACATAAGTTGTAACTTAAGTGATATGTTACCTATTGTTGATAGTCAACATCAAAATAGAACTTTTGTGAACACCATGACTGTAAACACATTAAGTTTTATCTTTAAACCCTATAATCACATGAGGGTATAAATAAATCATTTATGGGTTCATCCTTCACTTTCTCTACCTGTAGAGTATATCATTGGAATGCTCTCAAAAAACCCACATCAAATCTAGTACCTAATTTTTCATCACATACCTAGAAGTAACCATTGGAGAGACATGACAACATTTTGTGAACTATGTAACACATAGAGCAACTTGCTCTTCCGCACCAACAACTAATCCACATACTTCTAGAACTAGGTTCATTTCTCTCACATTCATCCTCTAAGATTCATAGCATTTAGTTTCACCATTGATCTATCATCATGCTAACATCTCCTTGCATGATCAATTCCATTCTCCTTGACATCAATGACACTTTTCATTAATTCCAACTTCTCCATCAAATCCCCTTTTGACATCAATGACAAGATATTGCCAACAATCTCCCCCTTTATCATTGATGGAAAAACATTAAATGCTCAATGATAACAATAAACCAATTCAACTTTTATACTAGTATTATCATTACATTCCACTTCTATTGTTGGTTTCTCCAATGCTCCTCTTTGAGCATTTGCATGACTTTCTACCCCTATACCATAGAAAAATGGATCATTGAAATTTTCATGGTCTTTTAGGTCTTTTTCTTGTGATTTTTGACTTATTTTGCTTTGATTTAATGTTGCAATGTAACTTAAGCATTCACATTAGGTCTTAAACATTCAAAATATGACGTCTTGTGAAGGTGTTGTGAAGCATTGTAACACATTCTACACTTTTTTAGACTTTTGTCATTATAAATCATCTAACAATCACCTTTTTATCACTTGTCATGTCCTATTCTAAAGTGTTTTAAAGTCTTTACATAACAATATTTCACGCTTTTCTAGGCTTGTTATCACTATTTACACCATTCTTATGCTCTATATGACCCCTTTATGCACTCATAAGTCTTAATTAAGTGTATTTTTTAATGTAAACACGAAAAACAACATTAAATGCAAGTTAATTACCAACACCCACTTACAAACCCAAGGTAGGACCGATTCGCCATGGGCGGTGAATGAGTCCCTCTTGGCTCCAAATTCAAAATAATTTAAAATTCCTTTCATTTTTTTATTCAAAAATACCTTATGTCGGCCTATGATGAGGTATTATTAGGTAATTAGGGCATAAGTGTATAAATAAGTGCTTTTCTTCTCATTTCAAGCCCCATTGATTCAAGCATTCATCAAGTTCACTCATTCACTAGTTCATTCAATTACAGTCAAGCATCATTCAATCAAGCAAACATTAAACATCTTAGAGTAGCCATTGACATATCCTCAGACTTCTTCAACAACGTTTTTGGTGCGTTTAGGACATTTTAATGTTGTTTATTCATCATTCCTTTTTCATTTCATTTCATTTCTTTATTAAGGGTTTGATTACCAAAGTGGGATTTGACCGAGTAAAATCCCTATACTCTAACCCTTAACCATTTTCCCCATTCACATGTGTGTTTGCAGACTTTTGTATGCAGATTTGTCAAGAAATTAGGTGTTGAAAAGTGGAAAAGAAATCAAAAAAGTGTTTCAAGTCAACTAAACCCTATTTCAAGCTTGGAGACAACCTATAGTCCATTTTATGCAGATTTGACTTCGTCAACCCGACAAGAAGACAAGTGTAGATTTGGAGCTACAGAATTGACCTTTGATTTTGCAGAATTTTGGAGGAGGACTAATTCTCCATTAGTGGAAAATGAATCCCACTTGAGGGCTAAAAGGGTTGATTTTGTCAAAATCTAGTTCCCGACTGTTGGAAAGCAGTTTCAGGTGTTTTTACCAGTAGCAGGACTGATTCACCATTAGTGGCAAATGAGTCCCACTAGTCATTTATAGTGATTTCTACCAATTTTTAGATCCTTCTAGATTCAACATCCAATTTCTAGGTGCACTCTATTTAGCCTCTTTCAATTTTGTTTGTGTTTGCTCATGTTTTAGTTCATTCTTGCATACCTCACTGTGTTTTCAAACATTGTATATTTCATTAGTTTTGCATTCATAATCAATCAATTTCATAGATTAGTTACATTAAGATCATTTCATTTAGTATCAATTCCATATTGCATTCCTTAATTTGAGTGAACCACCTCAATTTTAGGGTTCTATCTCTCTCCTTTTAGGTGAAAGATCCTAAGAGTGCAAGAGAATTCCATAGAACACCTTCAAATATAGATGGTTAATTTTAGAGAACCTACATATTGAACACATTATCTTTCTGATTTCAATTATATCTTTCATCCTATGTTTCCTTTGCATCAACATTCAATTAGGTTTTTCTTTGTTTTTGCATCCTAGGGTTTCTAAAATTGCATTAGTGAAAGAATCGATTAGACTTCATTTTTGCATATCAAATCATTAAAAAACTAAAAATCTGAATTTGCATCTTCATTTTGCATCTAAAAAGAATTGAAACATTTTAAATTTTCTTAAAAGACATAAAAAAATCCATACTTGGACTCATTCGCCACCTTGGGAAAACCAGTCTAGTTGCATTTACTACATTGAAATTTCTAGTATTTTCACAATATTTCTTGCATTTATGTTTCTTGTTACTGTCTTCTTGTTTCAGTTTATAGAAATTCTATCATTAGCATTTTGTTATTCCTAGTTTGGATTTGCATTCACCCCATATTTTGTGGTACTTGTATCAGTGTTTGGTGCCCTATTGATAATACTTTAGTGAGACGAGGTTCTAGACTCATGGCTTCCCACAATAAAACTTTCGTTGTGGACCTTGGGATCTCAAGATCTCCTACTCCCGGTATGAACAATGGTGCATTAAGCATGGATACTACCACTAGTGTGTCTTTACCTTCACATCCAATGCATGTTGACACACAAAATAATTCCATTATGCAAGAAAAATTCATTAGTCCTACACATTTAAAACAATATTTAAGTCTTGAAAACATTTCCACCACTACCATACCTTCCATAGAAAACCTTCATCTCTTGATTGAAAGTGACGATGGCTTACAAGTTATGAAAAGAATTGCTGAAATATACAACAAACATTTTCCTTCCACATACCAATCAGAAAACATTGTTGTGAGCCAAGGAGGATCTCACTTTCCTCCTCCAACTATAGCATACATACCCACCTATACCACTCCTCAAGTTACAACAAGCATGCAACAGGTTAGTCATGTGACTCCTTTTGCTATTCCAACTAGCATTCCTAGTTCTTTTATGGCATTGAATGTTCCATCAGCAAACATTGTTGTTAGCCAAGCAATATCTCACATTCCTCCTTCAACCATAGCATCCATACCCACCTATACCACTCCTCAATTTACAACAACCATGCAACAGGTTATTAATGTGACTCCTTTTTTTGCTATTCCAACTAGCATTCCTAGTTCTTTTGTGTCATCAGATGTTCCATCTTCTACCTTCACCCCTCTTAGTGTCCCCTTCACTTCTCCTAACATTACATACACTCCATCACCATTTTCCCTTCCCCCTTATACCACTTACACTGACCACATCATTACAAAACTCTTTAACACCGTTTCATCCATGCAACAACAAATATCCACCATTACCGAAAGTCAAAATGCTTCACCCACATATCATGTATGTAGTAGCCCATTATCTCTAGAGATCTTAAGAACACAAATGCCACAGGGAATTGAGATGCCTAGGTTTGAGAAGTACAAAGGTAAAGGAGATCTTACTAATCATGTTAATTCCTATACAACATTATGCAGTGATTTTTTCCTTGATGGTAAACTATTAGCCAAAAAATTTCCTAGTTCCTAAAAGGACATTGCATTAGAGTGGTTTTCAAACTTACCCAATCATTCAATCCAATCATTTAATGAACTTGTGGATGCCTTTATAATTCATTTCCATTTCCATATGACTCCCAAAAATACAATGGTTGATTTAATGAAATGTAAAAAAAAAGTAGATGAAAAGTAATTGATTTCATTTCACGTTATCAGCCATCGGATGCTCAAATTGATGTCAAGATTCCTAATTCACATCTGCAAAAGATGTTTATCAAAAACTTGCACACTAACCTTTAGGATAAGTTGACTATGATTAAATTTCCTTCATTCATACATTTATACACAACCCTTTGTGACTATCACAACTCAGTTACTAGTCATGATTCAAAGTCCACTTCTAACGGAGCTGAGAAGTCTGAGAAGAGCAACTAGAACAATGTGCAAAACTTTAGAAAACCAAATAGAGGCTTATTACAATTCAATCCACCTCCTCCACAACCAACGCAACTTGTTCAAAGTCAAGTTGTAGTTGTTAAAGCAGTGGTGCCCTTTACCTATGGGGACCCGAAGAGACAATTTACCCCCTTACCCGATACCCTCCTTAACACAATGAATCAACTGTTTCAGCAACATATGATCACTTTTCCTACCATTAAACCACTTGATACCACCAATCCCTTACCACCTGGACCTTTAAACCAAATTCTTATTATCATTTCATTGCCAAAATGGACATAACACCAAAAATTGTAAGCATCTCAAACACTTAGTTCAAGACCTTAATTATTCTAGTGATTTGTCCATTACAGGTGTTAATGATCAAGGTAATAAGTCTGTTGCACCCCCTAATCAGAATTTACAAATCTTTACCAACCTTATGCCTACACACAATGTTTCATTTGTCAAGACTAAGTGAACCTTCAAACACTCATGTGATGAACATTGATACCAATAATGAACAACATGATATTACTCCAAATGTTACCCAAGTTAATCCTCTGGATGAACTTGTGGGTATGATAAACATCCCTCGAAAGGGACCAACCAACAAATCTCTTGATATTATTTTTTCTTCTCATGATATACTTAAAAAGCTTCCTGATGGTCGTCTTTACGTAGCCAACAAAATCTATGATAAGCCCACCAATGTGATATTAATAGATCCTTCCTATGGTGAGAATGTGATCACAGAGGAATTTTTAGTATAACATGATCTCTATCAAGATTATTATAATAAACCAACTGTATGGATTAAAATGCAAACTGGTTTTGCATGCCCATGCCCTACAATCAGATCGATAGTACTGTGATTACAGATAGGACCCAAAACTTTGAATGTAATATTTTCTATTATTCCACAATCGGATCAATTTCATCTACAACTAGGTCATCCTTGGCTTTGCTCGATGAAAGCTATTCCTTCATCTATTCACAAATGTTTGAAGTTTTTGCATGTCAATGAGATATTTGCCATACACCATAGTCGCTTTAGTCCATTGTCCTCTAAAGGTATTTTTTCCTTACAAGCCTTTTGGCCTAGACCTATGGAACTCATCACCCCTCAAAAAGGCTTCTTTTTCATTACCTATCAAAATTTTAAAGCCAAATGAATAGTCGAAGTGTCTCTTCGTAACATGTCCTCATCCACTTCCGCTTCTCCTATCCTTGATGAGACCATGCTTCATCCTGAGTCTGAAACTAAAAAAACAATACAACCTCATGAGAAACCAACCATAGACACTTCCCCTTCATCGTTTAAATTCCCAAGAGATAAATAAAGCCAAAGAGAAAGTGATTGAGCCATCTTCTTCAGTTTCTTCCACTCTTCCCCCCTGAAAGAAAAGGAACCTATGGTCGATCAACCTACTCTTACACCTCAACTGCTTCAAAATAAAATTAAAAGAAGGGTATGTGTAGGATCATCATGGAAAAAATAGGCCCTTAAGTGGCAAAAATATCAGAAAAATCAGAGTTAGGCAACTTGAGATAAAAATTTGAATAAGTTATCTATATTATTTCAAAAATATGCAAGAATAGAATCTGTAGAAAATTGAATGTAGTTTCTAAACTACTAGGTTTGTTTAAAAAAATAAAATCTATTTGGTGAAAATTTGAAATTTCAATGCAGTGGTACTTAAATTTTAGGGAAAAAATAAGTAGGTACCTGTCTGACCACCCTAACGACAATAAAATGATAATATTTTTTTATAATATTTTAGATATGATTAGAGAACTCATGCCCCAATGTGATGCATATTTTTTTGTAATTTTTTTCCAAGTAAATAATTAATTATGAATTTTTTATTACAACTTTTTAAAAATATAAAAACTCGTATGTCTGACCACCTTAACTTGGTCAAAACTTCATGAAATTCAATTTTTATTTTTTTAATCCTATAGTATGCGAAGCATAGAATGTGACACATGTTTTGGATTCAAAAAATGTGATACCGTTTGAAAGCTGTAGATTGTTTTCAATCAACCTATCAATTAGGACTTTAGTCATAATTTGAATAGAAAATGAATAATAATTACTTATTAAATTCAAAGTAAAGCATAATTTATATTGGTGGAAAGCTAAGAATCTCCTTTAAAAACCCTTTTCATTTCATCAATTTTGGGTAAATAAAAAGTCGTCAGCCACATAACCATCATTTTGCCACTTTTTTGCCCATCATGATCCTGCACATACCCAGAAACTACAATGATAGGGAGCGGATGAATCATCCTTGTCTCCTTTCTCATCAAATGCAAACTGAAACCAATAAAGAAAATCAACCTCTTCCTTTGACATAAGCAATAATTGATCACCTTGCTCCTCTTGACCCACCACAAGATAGTACGATACAACCATCACAACAAAAAGATTAGATACAACAACCACAACTATTGATACATCCTTCATTATAAATTACTCTTCATCCTCCCATCATGATTAACCTAGATGATGAGGAGGAGGAGGAGATCACTAAAATCAAAGATGAAGTGCATAACAATTTAAATTCTTTATTTTCATTATCCATGAGCTTAAATAATAAATCTACTACTCCAAGTGGAGAACCTGGCACTTCCCCTAGTTTCGCACTTGCAATTCTTCCTTTGGATATTCAATTTCCCTCGCAATATACTGAGCATGATTGGGAGGTGGATGACTTGTTAGATGGTTGACTTTCATTCGCCTTGCTAGCAATTTTTCCTTTTTATTTTTTCTTTGCTTTGGTTTGATTTCATGTGTGTATCGTGTTTCCCCGTAATGTGTGTTTGATGTTATGTCTCTCTTTGTGCACTTCCTCTATTTGTACCTTTATTCTTCTATATGTCATACTTTATCCTTTCGTTTTCACTTTTGTTTTGTGTTTTCCATTTGGGGATGACACAAAGCGTTGAGACACCCTATGTCTATTCCATGTTGACCCAAAAGGTCCCTTTTCCTTTCAATTTTCTTATATTTTCTTTTTTTTTCCTTTTGGGGATGACACAAGGCATTGAGACTGAAATGTCTCCTTCATGTTGACCCAAAATCGTGTTCTTTTCTTTTCCTTTCATTTTATTTTTTCTTGTGTTTCTACTTTTGGGGACAATGCAAAGCGTTGAGGTGACAATGTCTTCCATGTTGACCCAAAATGGAGTTTGTTTTTCTCTTGTTTTTTTCTCTCTTTGTGTCATTCTTCTAGTTTGATGTGCTTTGGGGAATGATGACAATTCCAAGGTCTTTCATAAAAACATTGTAGCAATGAACATACTGACCCTATATCCATAGATCCCTTATGTGTTTGGTGTGTTCCCTTCTAGGGGGAAATTCCCCTTTCTTTTGTTTTCTTTTTTGTCTATATGAAGCAATCTTACTTGGAAACATATGACTTGGAATAGGGGCTTTCCAAGTTGGCTCTCATGTCTTATTTTATTCTTACATTTATTTTCCTTTGCTACTTTAAAGTAATTTCTCACATAATAGTTTGTAGCAATTGCTTTAAAGTGGGGGGCATACATTGGCATCATTTCATTTGCATTGTTGGTTCCTACTAAGGCCTTGTCACTTCATATGATGTGTTTGTCACTTTGTGGATGACATTGGGTATGATGTCCTTCATAAGTGTATCTATCTTAGCATATTACATCCCTCTTGGTGTCCTGATGTGACACACTACATCCCCTCACTTGTGAATATACTATTATTTTATTGGTCCCCTCTTGGAGACATTAGACACAATGTTCCATAAGTGATAGACCTTGCATGAACTTAACAAGACTCTTTTGAACATCTTTTTTGCATGTTTATTCTTTGCCACCTTGCATAACACAACTTACATGCTTGTGGTACCTCGCTCTTTGTTCATGAGTTCTAAGCATATGTAGTTTTTCTTGTCTCATGAAGCATGAACTAACATTTTCCTTTGTGGCACCTTGTTAAAGTTATTAGGAGGTATAAATTTGATATGATTGAGCAGGAAGCCCATTCCACAACACGACTTCCCCCATAGCCACCTATGTGCTTGTGAGTGCATACCAGCTAGCATATGTTTTTCACCTTATGGGTCTTCTCACTCAGCGGACTACCATAAGTTTCGTCACCCCAAAGTGAGTATGTATTTTCTTTTTTGGACAAACAACCTAGATTTAATTCACAAGCTAAACAAATGATCGAAGCTTGATCTGACCTTTTCCTTTTTCCAAGCTCCCTTCTTTCTTTCTATTTCACACTTGTGTTCCTTTGTTCTTATGTTTAGTTTTCCATGGGATCTTCATCCTAGGGGCTTGATCCTCCCTCTTGATCACATTATCATTCCATCTTGCTACCATAAGTGCATTTGGATCCTTCTCGATATGCATGGCTACTTTAGTGTGAGTTTGAAGCAAGTTCATCCTATCACTAAAGTGGGGTCTAAATGTAGCATATAAAAAATGGATCATTGACATTTTCATGGTCCTTTAGGTCTTTCTCTTGTGATTTTTGACATATTTTTCTTTGATTTAATGTTACAATGTAACTCAATCATTCACATTAGGTCCTAAACATTCAAATTATTATGTCTTTTGAAGGTGTTGTGAAGTGTTGGAACACATTTCTACACTTTTCTAGACTCTTGTCATTATAATTCATCTAAAAATCACCCTTTTTATCACTCGTCAAGTCTTATTTTAAAGTCTTGTAACAATATTTCACACTTTTCTAGGCTTTTTATCATTATTTACACCTTTCTTATGCTTTACATGACCCCTTTATGCACTCATAAGACTTAATTAAGTGCATTTTTAATGTAAACCCGATAAACAACATTAAATGCACGTTAATTCCCAACACCCACTTACAAACCCAAGGTGGGGCCCATTCGCCATGGGTAGTGAATGAGTCCCTCTTAGCTCCAAATTCAAAATAATTCAAAATTCCTTTTGGGTATTTATTCAAAAAGACCTTATGTCGGCCTATGATGAGGTATTCTTGGGTGATTAGGGCATAAGTGTGTATAAATAAATTTTTTTTCTTCTCGTTTCAACCCCCATTGATTCAAGCATTCATCAAGTTCACTCATTCACTAGTTCATTCAATTACATTCAAGCATCATTCAATCAAGCAAACATCAAACATCTTAGAGTAGCCATTGACATATTTTCTGACTTCTTCAACAAGGTTTTTGGTGAGTTTAGGACATTTTCATGTTGTTTATTCATCGTTTCTTGTTCATTTTATTTCATTTCTTTATTAAGGGTTTGATTACCAAAGTGGGATTTCACCAAGGAAAATCCCTATACTCTAACCCTTAACCATTTTTCCCCTTTTGCATGTGTGTTTGCAAACTTTTGTATATAGATTTTTCAAGCAATTAGGTGTTGAAAAGTGGACAAGAAGTCAAACAAAGTGTTTCAAGTCAACTAAATCCTATTTCAAGCTTGCAGATAACCTATAGTCTATTTTATCTAGATTTGACTCCATCAACCGGACAAGAAGACAAGTACAGATCTAGAGCTACAAAATTGACCTTTGATTTTGTATACTTTTGGAGGAGGAATGATTCGCCATCAATGGTGAATGAGTCCCACCCAAGGGAAAAAAAAGTTTATTTTGTTAGAATCCAATTCCTAATTGTTGGAAAGTTTTTTTAGGTGTTTTTACCAATAACAAGAATGATTCACCATCAGTGGCGAATGAGTCCCATTGGTGATTTGCAGTGATTTTTTCCAATTTTCAGAGCCTTCTAGATTCAACATCCAATTCCCAGGTGCAATCTATTCAACCTCTTTCAATTATGTTTGTGTTTGTTCATGTTTTAGTTCATTCTTGCATACCTCGTGGTGTTTTCAAACATTGCATATTGTATTAGTTTTGCATTCATAATCAATCAATTTCATAGCTTAGTTGCATTAAGATCATTTCATTTAGTCTCAATTCCATATTATATTCCTTAATTTTAGTGAACCACCTCAATTTTAGGGTTCTATCTCTCCTTTTAGGTGAAAGATCCTTAGAGTGCAAGAGAAGTCCATAGAACACCTTCAAAATTGATGGTTCAACCTCTTTGAAATCAATGGAAAAGGGATCACTCCTCTTCCAAGCATTCTCTCCCTTTGACAAGCAGTGCAAAGGGTCTATTTTTTCTCTAATATCCTCCTTTGACATTCCTTCTCCTTTGCTCATCCTTTTGAGCATCTGCATAACTTTCTCTCTTATGCTTTGCTTTGTGCATTTTCTCAATTTTTCTCCCTCATGCTCAATTTTTTTGAGTGTTTGCACAAATTTATCGTCTTCTTTTTCTAAGATCAATTACCTAGATATTTACTTTATATCTTTAAAACATTGTCGTCAGATCAATTAACTTTCACCATGTGTTGTAGATTGCCACCGACTGATGATCACCATTTGGTCAATTGTCAAACAATATATGTCATTGATCTCCTTCATTCATCACTTTCCATATGTGGGGTCCACCAAGACATGCATCCAAAGTCTACTTATCCTGCGGGCTCTAACAACGGGCCAGCACAAACTTTATAGGGCTTGTGGGCTATTTCCCTTTTTCATCCATTTCATCACCACACAACTCACAACAATGATGTGAGTTGGTCTATCAAGCAATTGCTCTTCACCACCTATCGGCCTTTGTCACAATCCACCATCATCATCATCCTATTGGGTCCCACTTAGCTTTTCACCTTATCACTCTATCAAGGTGAAATCTTCCAAACCCATGTCAATACACCAATGTCAAACCGATGATATAACCATCATGCTATCGAAGAGACATTAACTCCACTCTCATCAATATGGTGTTGTTACACTGATACCATTTGTTGTTGTAGATAAGTGGTCCCCACATCATCATGTCACCACATGTCACCATCCACTATCACTTTTTGTCATGTGTACACCTCTAACGTCACCATCATATCCTTCACTTATTCCTTTGTTAGGTCCCACCAGATACACTACAGTCACTATCAGATCTTCTTGATCACAATTGTTGATCATACACCGTTACTAATGGCCTTGATGCAATCATTCATCTCCACCTATCATTGTGACATCGTGTTCCACTAACTACGTTTGTTTCCTATGTAGGTCCAACCATGCATATTATCAGCATCGTTGTTCTTCAACATTCGATCACCATCGTTCCCCACTGACCCCGAGGGTCTTGAACGGGCCCCACTGAAATCTCAATGGGGTATGCGGGCACTCTCCGATCTCCAAGGCTTGACCTCCACCACTGATCAAGCGAAGATAAATATTTGCATGATGCTTACAAAATATTAAATACAGCAAATATGTTTGCATCATCATTACAATCATCCACATCATTATAGTTGGGTCCTTCTCACCTTCTAAGTATCATCCTTATAGTCAAGTCCCACAACCATGTCCACTTACTAGGTCCCACCATATGCCTTCAATTGCACATCGTTAAGTCACTAAAAACCCGACCCTTAGAACCTCTTATCGAAGGTTACAAAGTTGTGAGAACCTGTGATTTTCCAACAACATAGCTATCAGGTTGTCAAAGAGACTCTAGGATGAGTCCCATCGATATTGAACTATCTCCCCAACCCACTAGATATGTGTAACCATGAGTGCTAGGTAGATGGGTTGGTCGCCCTCATGATTTCAACGACATAAGTTATAACTTATGTGACCAATTACTTGTTGTTGAAAGTCAATGTCAAAATAGAACTTTTGTGAACACCATGACTCTAAATACATTAGGGTTTATCTATAAACCCTAGAATCACCTGAGAGTATAAATAAATCATTTATGGATGCATCCTTCACTTTCTCTACCTGCAGAGCACATCATTTGAATGCTCTCAAAAAACCAACATCTAATCTAGTACCTAATTTGTCATCACATACCTAGAAGCAATTGTTGTAGAGAGATGACAACATTTTGTCAACTATGTAATATATTGAGCAACTTGCTCTTCTATACCAACAACCAATCCACATACTTCAAGAACTAGGTTCATTGCTCTCACATTCATCCTCTGAGCTTCATAGCATTTAGATACACCATTGATCTATCATCTTGCCAACATCTCCTTTGCATGATCAATTCCATTCTCCTTGACATCAATGACACTTTTCATTAATACCAACACACTGTTTAGGATAAAATTCAGCCTTTCCATTTGATCCCCTTTTGAAATCAATGACAACATATTTCCAACAATCTTCCCCTTTGTCATTGATGTCAAAACTTTAAATGCTCAATGATACAAATTAATCAATTCAACATTTATACCAATATCATCTTTACTTTCCACTTCTATTGTTGCTTTCTCAAATGCTCATCTTTGATCATTTGCATGACTTTCTCCCATTTGAAATCATTGGCAAAGGGATCACTCCTCTTGAAAAAATTCTCCCCATTTGAAAAGTAGTGTAAGGGGTCTAGCTATTCTCTAATATCCTCTTTTGGCATTCCTTCTCCTTTGCTCATCCTTATGAGTATTTGCACAACTTTCTCTATTATGCTCTACTTTGAGCATTTGCTCACTTTTTCTCCCTCATGCTCAATTTTTTTGAGCATTTGCATAACTTTCTCCTCTTCTTTGTCTCAAGTCACAATATTTCTGCAATGTTCACTTCTTCTTAGCAATGGCAATGAGAGTTAGCTCCCCCTTTGACTGATACTAACTAAAAACATTTTTTTTCTCTCATACCAATTGGTACATGCAACAGTTTTATTGCAATGGAAAAACCATATGCTCCAATCACCCTGTACCAATTAATAAAATCTAATGTTAGCTAGAGTTCCATTACATGCTCTGATTTGATCACATCATATACCAATTGTAGATATTTTGATTCATGAACTATACTAATTGAATCATATTCTTGACACCAATTCTAGATATCATTCCTTGATACCTATTATCATTTTGATACTAATTGTGAATGTGTTCACTTTATGCTATGTACCAATTGATATCTTGGACTACACTGTACATCAACTATAACATTGATTTGATACCAATAGCAAATCCCCCTGAGCCCATGCAACATTTCCTTCTCATCATACTCAAGCATTTGCTTCACTTTGGACTCTATACCAACTAGCCATTTTTGAGCCAATTTATAGTGTTCTGATGCCACTTTAGAAATACTGCATATAGAGAAATTTATTTTTAACCATATCTCTTCTCTTTGCAGGAAAGAAGCATTTCTCTTAACAAATCATTACACCACATTTTCTTCAATAATTGATACCAATTGTTAATATCAATTTCTACATAAACTATCTACTATTTTTTGGTGTTCTTACTCTTTGATGAGCATTTCAAAGAGCAAGAATGTGGCCATGAATCTACAAGGTTCCATCAATTCATTAGGAATTTGTAAAACATGTTTCACCTGACTTGATCTATTTCTTCATTTCCAAGGATGAATGAAATTTCAATTTAGCTCACCTTCGACTCATGCCCTATCACTAAAAATTAGTGATGTAAGGTAGAAGCACCCTCATTTTCTTCCTCTTTCTAAAATTTCAATCTCCACACTTTCCTAAGCTTCTTTTCTTTCTTGTCAGCCTTCTTCTTAAGAGTATGTGAAAAATTGTTCACTTTGGGGGACATAATCTTCTTCTTATTATAATGTGATATTGGTCTCGCATGATTTAATCAACAGTCTTTGGCTATGTGACCAAAATTATTACAATTATAGAAAATTATATTCATATTACTACAGGAGCAAAAGAATTTATATTTACATACTTTGTGCTCCTTTTGGGTGCAGCTCTACAATATCTAGCTTTATGACCATACTGATTACAAACATACCAATAACCAAATTAAAAAATGGGGAGTACCTGGTCATATCATTTCTTCAAGCATGATGAGGTGGTCTTATTTTCTTATGCTTCTTCATGTATCTGATCCTTGTGAATATTTATGCATTAGCTCCCTTTGTGTATTAATTTTTCTTTAGGTTTCTAGGAACTAGTTTCTCCACTATCTTCTCTGTTGCAAGCTTCTTCTTTTGAAAAACATAAACTAAATGTTTATTGTTCTTCTTGTTTTCAATAGGTCTCTCTTCATCTTCAACTTTCTTCTTATCAGTAGCGGGCTTCTTTTCTTCTTTTGCTTTCTTCACCTCAATAGTTCCTTTTTCTTATTCTTTATCTCTAGTCGCATTTTCTTTGGTACAACTCGTGTAGACTTTCTCATTCTTTTTGCAGCATCTTTCTTCTGCTTTAAATATATTATATAATTTTGCAAAACTATAACTCTTCCCTTTCTTGTCACCAAGGTCAATCTTCACTCTTGGTCTTGATCTCTATCTGAATGGCTTTTGTGATCTGATCAACTCATCTAATATCTCAGAGTCACCTTTCAACTTTAGACCTCTGTCAATATGCTTCTTGGCTTTCTCCAAATCTCTTCTCAGAGAAACTATCTCTGCTTCTCATGCACTCATTAGATTTAGACTGTAGTTAATATTTAACTACATTTTCTATCCTTTTAGCTTCTTCCACTTGTGCCTTGAAACTAACTATCATTTGGTTATAATCTTCAAGGCTTTTAGTTAGTGCATGCAAAAATTTTTCTTCATTTTATTTTCTCAATCTTCTAATCTCATCCTAAGAATAGATGATTTTACCTTCTAAGTCCACTTATTTTTCTTCATTAGATGTTTTACCAAAATCTATTTATAGGGATTCATTCCCCTCAATGTCACAAGTACTTTCATGCTCATCATCTGAACTCTCAAAAAAATATGATAACCTATTTTCTTCTTTTGTGTGCAGATCCCTTTTATTTTTCTTAAAATTATACTTTTCATCATAAATACATTCAGAAGCAAGATAACCAATTTTACCTCTACATTTTTGGGTACCTTTCTTTAGTCTTTTAATAAAATCAGCCTCCTCTTTATCAAGCTTCTTAGATCCAGAGCTAGATGTTTCTTCTTTATCACCTCTTGTTGTAGCTTCACTTGAGAACCAACTTGCATATTTCTCATCTTCACTTGTCTCAAGACTTTCAGATTCACTGTGATATCTCTCAATCAATGACTACACCTCAACATCACTTTCTTCATACATCCTCTTCAACTTGTTCCACACTTCTTGTGCGCTTTGACAATGCATGACTTTAAAACAAATCTGGAACTTGACAACACATGAATAATTGCATCCATTGCTCTAGCACTATCCTCATATGCCCTATTTTTAGCCTCAATAGTTGGAGTTGTAGTAGGAGATGTATATCCATATATTATTGACATCCATACATCAAACCTTGTGGATCCCAAATGAAACTTCATTTTGGTTCACCACCATATATAATTTGATCCATTAAAGATAGGTACTTCTACTATACATGATCCTTCTTCACAGTCCATTCTTTTGTTCACACACCAAGATCTACCCAATCTGATTATGCTTCTCCTAGGGAATATAGCATTTCGATACCAATTTTTGGAACACAATGATGTACTAAGAGTGGGGTGAATTAGTAGATACTCAAAAAAATTTCCCTCAAAATGTTTAAGTAGATTACTTAGCACAAAATACTTAGTGCGTATTTCTTACTCAAACTCTTATTGTGTAGATTAAAAACTACAAATGCAAACATAAACATGCAAATAAACAATCAACACAAATATTCCCACAACATCAAATGTATGTGGAAAACCCAAGATGAGAAAAACCACAGTAAGAAATGTTGCTTGAGTCTACTGCTCAAATCCAACCTCATAATCCAAATCTTTGTTACAACGTTTAGGGCACCAACCCAAGGAAGCACCAAATCCCTAATTTAGAAGCTATAACTTCAAGGATGCTACAACACCCTGGTTTAGGAGCTAAAAATCCAAGGAAACTACAATCCCCTACAATGAGCTACAACTCAGTACAATGAGGCTACAACCTCTTATAACATTACAAGCTCATATATGCATAGATTGGTTCTACTCAACCTAAAAATGAACCATTACATTTAATGAATTGTTGCACACTTTGCAACCTACACTATTGCTATTGAAGCTATGCTCTTAGCAAGATTTACCCTTGCTCTGCATTCTCCTCTACACATAGAAAAATCATTTTTCTATCTTCTTGCACTATAAACTCTCTTCACCATGAATGCAAACACCTCTAGAAGATTATTTGTATTATAGTCTAGGACTTCCTTGCATGTGTATTCTTTGTATTCTTTGTTGCTCACTCTTTTCCTCACTATCTCAACTGCATACTCAACAAGTTATCACTTTTTTCATCACTCACTTCTTTCTTGTACACTCTTTTCTTCCACTTCTCATCTAATAGATACAACACTTAAACAATTTCCTAATTGTCTTCATTCCTCACCGACCTGCATTCAATGCCTTAAGATTCTCACCTTTGTCCAGATCCACTTTCACAACATATTAGGGTTTCCTTCACATACTAACTTCACCAACAAGCTCCCTTTTCCTCAATCCACACACACCATTATCTAGCTTATAATTAAGATATTTGATAGAGTTTATTTGATATTACCATATATTTCATTGAGCCACACAACATTAATTCTAGTGCAGAGAATTTCCCTTCATTCTATTCATGTCAAACCCTAAGATCATATATGCATTTAATGCATTCTATTTTCCATTCGATCTGATTTGATCTTGATCATATCTATGATCTGTATTGCCACCTTGAAGATTAAATCTTCATTTACTTTGGTTACTTGTGCAACTAGATGAATAAATTCCTTCCTCTATTTCGGTTACCAATTGAAACCCTATTCACACAGACTTAGCCATTTGAGATCTTCATATTTGAATCTAGGCCATCGATCTCTTTCTTTGTGCGATGATTTGTTGGCTCAAATTCAACATCATATCTTTAAAACCTTTATGTTATATCAATTAGCTTTCATCATGCACCGTTAGTTTCCACTAACTGATGATCACCGTTGGATAATTCATCAAACAATATGTGTCATCGATCTCCTTCATACATTGCTTGCCATACATGGGGTCCACCAAGAAACACATCCAAAGTTTGCTTATCCTATGAGCTCTGACAATTGACCCACATAAACTTTGTGGGGCTGGTGGGTTGTTGCCATTTGTCATCCACTTCATCACCTCGCAACTCACAATAATGATGTGAGTTGGTCTATCAAGCAATCTCTCTTCACCACCTGTTAGCCTTCATCACAATCCACCATCATCATCAACCTATCAGATCCCACTTAGCTTTTCACCTTATCACTCCATTGAAGGGACATCTTCTAGACTCCTGTCAATACACCAATGTCACACTAATGATATAACCATTGTGTTATAAAAGAGACATCAACTCAACTCTCATCGATATGGCGTTGTCACACCAATACCATTTGTTGTTGTAGAAAAATGGTCCACATGCCATCATGTCACCACATTTCACCATCCCCTATCGCTTTTTGGGCCATGTGTACACCTCTAACATCACAATCATCTCCTTCGCTTCTTCCTTTGTTGAGTCCCACCAGATACATTACAGGCACTATCAGATCTTCTTGATCACAACTATTGATCATACAACATTACTGATGACATTGATGCAATCATTCATTTCCACCTATCATTGTGACACCATGTTCCAGTAACTATGTATGTTTCCTATGTAGGTCCCACCATGCATATTGTGAGCACCATTGATCTTCAAAATTTGATCACCATCATTCCTTGCTAACCCTATGAATCTTGAATGGGCCCCACTAAAATCTTAGTGGGGTATCTGAGCACCATCCAATCTCCAAGGCTTGACCTCCACCATTGATCAAGCAAAGACAAATATTTGTATGATACTTAGGAAATATTAAATGCACCAAATATGTCCACATCATCATTACTTTCATCCACATCCTTATGGTTGGGTCCTTCTTGCCTTCTGAGTACCTTCCTTATAGTTGGGTCCCACCATATGCCTCCAATCATAGATCGCTAAGTCACTAAAAACCTAAACCTCTGAACCTCTTGTCAAAGGTACACAATTTTGAGAACTTGTGATTCATTGACAACATAGATATAGAGTTGTTGAAGAGACTCCAAAATGAGTCCTGTCGGTATTGAACTATCTCCCCGACCTATTGGATATGTGTAACCTTGAGTGCTAGCAGAGGGGCCAGTCACCCTCATGATTTCAATGACATAAGTTGTAACTTATGTGATTGGTGCCTATTTTTGACAGTTGGCATCAAAAGAGAAATTTTGTGAATTCCATGACTGTAAGCACATTAAGTTTTATCTATAAACCCTAGAGTCACTCGAAAGTAGAAATAAATCATTTTTGGGTGCATCCTTCACTTTCTCTACCTGTAGAGCACATCACTAGAATGCTCTTGAGAAACCCACATCAAATATGGTACCTAATTATTCATCACATACCTACAAGCAACTGTTGCAGAGAGATTACAACATTGTTTCACCTATGCAACATATTGAGAAACTTGCGGGTATGTGTAGGATCATGATGGGCCAAAAAGTGTTGATATGATGGGTATGTGGCTAACAACTTTTTTTTTACCCAAAATTTATGAAACAAAAAGGGTTTTTAAAGGATATTCTTAGCTTTCCACCAATATAAATTATACTTTACTTTGAATTTAATAAATAATTTTATTCATTTTCTATTTGAATTATGATTAAAGTCCTGATTGATGGGCTGATTGAAAAACATCTATAGCTTTCAAATGGTATCACATGTTTTGAATCCAAAACATGTGTCACATTCTATGCTTCACATACTATAAGATTTAAAAAAAAAATTGAATTTCATGAAGTTTTGACCAAGTTAAGTTGGTCAGACATACGAGTTTTTATATTTTTTAAAAGTTGTAATAAAAAATTCATAATTAATTATTTACTTGGAAAAAAATTACAAAAAAATATGCATCACATCGGAACATGAGTCCTCTACTTATATATAAAATATTATAAAAAAATATTATCATTTTAATGTGGTTAGGGTGGTCAGAAGGACACCTACTTATTTTTTCTTTGAAATTTAAGTGCTACTGCATTGAAATTTCAAATTTTCACCAAATAGATTTTAAAAAAAAATTAAACTAGTAGTTTAGAAACTACATTCAATTTTAGAATATAGATTCTATTCTTACATATTTTTGCAATAATATAGATAACTTATTAAAAATTTTACATCAATTTTCCTAACTTTGATTTTTTTGAATTTTATCACCACTTAAGGGCCTGTTTTTTCCATGATGATCCTTCACATACCCTTGCTCTTCTACACCAACAACCAATCCACATACTTCCAGAACCCAATTCATTTCTCTCACATTCATCCTCTGAGCTTCATAGAATTTAGGTATACTATTGATCTATCATCATGCCAACATCTCCCTTGCATGATCAATTCGATTCTCCTTGATAGCAATGACACTTTTCATTAATGCCAACACACTGCTTAAGATCAGATCCATCCTCTCCATCTGATCACCTTTTGACATCAATGACAACATATTTCCAAAAACAGGTTATGGAGTTAATGAAATGAAGCTTGAGTATGTTCCTACAAAGGATCAAATTGCTAGTATATTTATTAAGGCTCTTCCTACTTGGATACATTTGAGTATCTTCAAGAGAAGTTGGGTGTTATTTTTCCTCCTTTCGTGAACTAGATGTATATAGAGGTGCATCCGTCCAGTGGATCTATGGATCTATCTCTTTTTTGGACTGATGTTGGTGGCTACCTCTCAGGGAGAGGAGGTAGTGTTATGTGTTGTCATTGTGTTGCTGATTTAGTTTGGTGTACTCCTAAGGAGGGGTATTCAAAGTAGGTAATTTTGTTTCAGTATCAAAGAGGGAGAACAATGCAAAAATTTATCCTTTTCCATTGATGCCAAAGGGGGAGAGAGAATCATGTGAAAAAGAGAGAACTTATCTACTTAGGGAGAGAGAATCATGTGAAAAAGAGAAAGTTTTTGTCATAGAGAAAGAGAATCCTATAAGGGGGAGAGGTTTCAGGAATGTTGTGTAGGTTATCTAATTTGGAAAAAATAGGAGAGAGTCTTGACAGTTGTTGTGTGGCCTTTGGTGGCTTTTCATATCTTGTGTTTCCATCAATGACAAAGGGGGAGATTGTTGCAAGTATGATATTGTTTTCATTGATGTAAACAAGAAATTTATTG
The DNA here is from genome assembly GCA_007258455.2 of Sequoia sempervirens. NCBI lineage: Eukaryota > Viridiplantae > Streptophyta > Pinopsida > Cupressales > Cupressaceae > Sequoia > Sequoia sempervirens. Next base: position 389,519,646 of record VDFB02270651.1, on the reverse strand, counting down.
ACTAGTGTTGTCATTTATGACAACTATAGGATGAAGATTTTGTGGACATTGAGAAAATTGTGGAAAATAGGAAAATAGGTTGTGCATGTATAGTTGAGACCTTGAGGAAGTGTTGTGAGTGCATGGAGCTATTCTTCAGTTGTAGAGTCTGAAGATGAGTTGGAATGAAGTTTTGAGCTGAGATGATGTCTCTAGTACTTGGTTTCCAAGTGCTTTTGAGAAAATTTAATAGATAGAGTAAACTGTGTTGTGCAAATGTTCATAGTGTGCTTTGGTATTGTACTTCACATTCTTTTTGTATTGATGTTATGCCTATTTGTATCTTATAGGTTATTCAAGGTTTAAAGAGGTTGCTATATTCAAAATTTGGGTTTTTGGATCGTTGTTCAATGTGAGATATTTTTCACCATTGTGTGAACTAGTTGTTCTGTGATGTTTTCTATGGTCTAGGAGACATGTATTTGCTCCATGTTTCTCTGTCGTTTGGCTTTAGGTTGTGAAAATTTAGTAAGTTTCTTAAAATTCCTTTATCTTTCTATATTCAAGGGTTTACTTGATTTGGTGCAATTTAGTGTGAGTTTCATTTATCAGTATGTAATTAAGGGTTATCAATTGTTTTGAGCTAAAGTATTTATTGATGCAAGCTTGGAAGAAGTGTTTGATGAATCTTAAGTAGTTCATGGATTGTTCTAGACTAAGTTCAAGTAAATTATGCTTGGTTTAAGGAAGTGTGTACTTAATTTCTTTGGTGTTTTGCATTGGTGTTGGTCGATCAAGACTGTTTAATAGTACATGTGAGGCTTGTGGAAGCATGTTGAAGTGTGTTCAAATCTATTTGGGTCCTAATTAAGGAATTTGCATTAGTCTCCTTTTGTTCCTATCCACCATGGGAATGTTGGCAACACAAGGGCAGAAAACTAAGATGCAGGGTGAATTAGTTCTAAAAAATTAAGAACTTATTCAACTTATTAACCATGAAACCATAAATCATCAACACATCAGAAACACACATAACACCGAGATTTTTTGTGTAAACCCTGTTAGGGGAAAAACCACAGTGGAGAATAGTCCACAAGATTATACCCTATTAAAAGTATAAACAAATGAAATATGGGGAATGCACATGCATTAAGGAGCACTTCCTAAATCTCATTGGGTATGTGCAGGATCATCATGGAAAAAATAGGCCCTTAAGTGGCAAAAAATTTAGAAAAATCAGAGTTAGGAAACTTGATGTAAAAATTTGAATAAGTTATCTATATTATTTCAAAAATATGTAACAATAGAATCTATAGCAAATTGAATGCAGTTTCTAAACTACTAGGTTTGTTTCAAATATATATATATATATGGTGAAAATTTGAAATTTCAATGTAGTGGTACTTAAATTTCAGGGAAAAAATAAGTAGGTGACTGTCTGACCACCCTAACCACAATAAAATGATAATATTTTTTTATAATATTTTAGATACAAGTAAAGGATTCATGCCCCGATGTGATGCATATTTTTTTGTAATTTTTTTCTAAATAAATAATTAATTATGAATTTTTTATTGCAACATTTTAAAAAATATAAAAAACTCATATGGCTAACCACCTTAACTTGGTCAAAACTTCATGAAATTCAATTTTTATTTTTTTAATCCTATAGTATGTGAAGAATAGCATGTGATGCATGTTTTGGATTGAAAAAATGTGATACCGTTTGAAAGCTATAGATATTTTTCAATTAGCCTATCAATCAGGACTTTAGTCATAATTTGAATAGAAAATGAATAATAATTACTTATTAAATTCAAAGTAAAGCATAATTTATATCAATGGAAAGATGAGAATCTCCTTTAAAAACCCTTTTCGTTTCATTAATTTTGGGTAAAAAAATAGTCGTCAGCCACATACCCATCATATTGCCACTTTTTGGCCCATCATGATCTTGCACATACCCCACTACTCAATTACAATAAGGATAACCACCCAAAGGAAGACACACTATCTTACAGAAAGAATCAAATTACATCCGTAGGGATTTGAACTGATAAATTAGCATCTACTAATGCTTGATCACAGTTCCAGTTAAGCACATGAACATTTCTTCACTCTTCTTGAGTCTTCATCACACTCAGCTCTACCTTCGAATGATTTGGACTTTATTCACACATACATGCACACCTGACATCCACTCACATACACTTGCATACACCAATTCGAATAAACAATCACTTATATATATATGCAACAAGAAAGTTCATCCCTACATGTCGGCTTCAACAAAATAATAAAATGAATATAAACTATCGGCCCAAATCAATAACAATTATTAATGTGAATGTGAATCAACCAAGGTCATACACAACTTAGTGAAGACCCAAATCAACATCTCCAACATGAAAATACTTCAATTAGTTCATGCTACAAATGCCATGTTGGCCAAGAATAAGAAAAACATGAACACACAAGAGAAAATCACCAACCACGAGCACAAAAATTAATGCAGACATGTAACAAAGATAGAGCATTATTTAGAAACATCCACAAACATCACAAATCACTAGAGAAGCATCTGCAACAACTGAACTAACTGAAATTGCATCATCTTCAATCATTAACACCAATTGAAGAAACATAAAAATTGTCAAAATATAAATCTTCATAACTCGATCAAATATTCACATGGATCTTTGAAACTCAACATGGATAAACTAGATATAATCATAAAAAAACCCTTTAGTCTGCAACCTCTGATCATCAATGTATAGAATGAACTTCACTTCACCACTGACAACCTGCAACTCATTCCATTACAATTTTCTCAATATCCTTGACATATACAGCTAAATGCTAATAGTGTTGACATCAATGAAAACTAGATATCAGCAACACAACCACAACATCCAACAATCTCCCCCTTCGGCATTGATGGAACACATGATGTGACAAACACCATCAACGCAACTAACTCTTGACACTTACTCCCCCTTAGATTTTGACTGATTTTCTCAACTCTTTCACATGATCTTCTTTCCCACAAGGCTCTTCTTCCCTAGAAATATTTCCATGTCATCTTCTCCCCCTTTGACATCAATGATAAAGATCTCTAATCTCCACAAAAACTCTAAACCACATATCTAAGCATCTGAACATCTGACTACTCCCCCTGAGTAGCAACCACCACAACATCAATCTAGATCAAGATATATCTATGAAATGCATAGACTAGTGCAATGCAATGCATCCTTAGTTGTGATTAGGATGGGTAATCACCCCTAACTTCCCTCTCAAATACTCAAAAGTATCCTTAGGAAACAACTTGGTAAATATTTCTGTAATATGCTCCTTAGTAGGCAGATACTCTAGTATAACTTCCTTTGCACTCACCTTTTCTCTCAAAAACTAAAACTTAGTGGATATATGCTTGGTCTTTGAATGCAACACCAAATTCTTAGAAATGTTAATAGCACTTGAATTATCATAGAATATAGCAATAGGCTCATTATACAAAACTTTGATATCCTTCAACATCTACTTCATCCATAGGACTTGAGTACAATTTTAGCAGCAACAATGTATTTAGCCTCTGGGTATGTGTAGGATTATGATGGGCCAAAAAGTGGTGATATGATGGGTATTTGTAGGGTATGTGGCTAACGACTGTTTCTTTACCCAAATTTGATAAAACAAAAAGGGTTTTTAAAGGAGATTCTCATCTTTCCACCAATATAAATTATGCTTTACTTTGAATTTAATAAATAATTATTGTTCATTTTCTATTTGAATTACAACTAAATTCCAGATTGATATGTTGATTGAAAAACATCTATAGATTTCAAATGGTATCACATTTTTTGAATCTAAAACACTCATCACATTCTATGCTTCACATACTATAGGATTAAAAAAAAAAATGAATTTCATGAAGTGTTGACCAAGTTAAGGTGGTCAGACATACGAGTTTTTATATTTTTTAAAAGTTGTAATAAAAAATTCATAATTAATTATTTACTTGGAAAAAATTACAAAAAAATATGCATCACATCGGGACATGAGTCCTCTACTTATATCTAAAATCTTATAAAAAATAATTATCATTTTATTGTGGTTATGGTGGTCGACGGACACCTACTTCTTATTTTTTCCTGAAATTTAAGTACTACTACATTGAAATTTCAAATTTTCACCAAATAGATTTCTTTTTTTTTTAAATAAACCTAGTAGTTTAGAAACTACATTCAATTTGCTACAGATTCTATTCTTACATATTTTTGAAATAATATAGATATCTTATTCAAATTTTTACGTCAAGTTGCCTAACTCTGATTTTTCTGAATTTTTTACCACTTAAGGGCATGTTTTTCCATGATGATCCTACACTTCCCTCTCTACAATAGATAAGTAAATGGCATTCTTCTTCTTACTTAACCATGAAATCAACTTCTTACCCATGAAAAATGCTCCACCACTAGTACTTTTTCTTTCATTTACATCTACTACCCAATCAACATTAGTAAAGGCACTCAAAGTAAGATCATCATCTTCAGGATACCATAGGCCAAAATCAACTATTCCCTTCAAGTATCTAAAAATTTTCTTCATAGCAGTCACATGAGATTCCTTCAGATCAGCTTGAAATCTTGCAACAATACATACAACATTCATGATATCAGGCCTAATATGAGTTAAATACATCAATCCACCAATCATTGATCTGTATCTAGTCTAATTTTCTTTCGGAGAATCATCTTCTATTGTCAACTTGCATCTATTCACCATCGGTGTACCGACTGGCTTTGAATCTTCCATACCGAACCTCTTCAACAATTCCTTCACATACTTGGACTGAGATATAAAAATCCCTTTATCTAACTGAGTAATATGCAATCCCAAAAAGAATTTCATCTCACCAATCATTGAAATGTCAAATTCATTTTGCATCTCATTAGCAAACTTCATGCACAAACCATCATCTCCTCCAAAAATGATATCATCAACAAAGACTTCAACAATCAAATCTTTATTATCATTCTTGAAATACTGATTTCTATCAGCATTACCTTTGTTAAATCCAAGCTTCAGCAAATACTTGTCAAATCTAGCATACCATGCTCTAAGGGCTTGCTTGATCCCATACAATGGGGTATGTGCAGGATCACCATAGAAAAAATAGGCCCTTAAGTAGCAAAAACTTCAAAAAATCAAAGAACTTAGGCAACTTGACGTAAAAATTTGAATAAGTTATCTATATTATTTCAAAAATATGTAAGAATAGAATCTGAAGCAAATTGAATGTAATTTCTAAACTACTAGGCTTTTCTTAAAAAAATAAAATCTTTTTAGTGAAAATTTGAAATTTCAATGCAATAGTACTTAAATTTCAAGGAAAAAATAAGTAGGTGTCTATCTGACCACATTAACCACAATAAAATGATAATATTTTTATAATATTTTATATATAAGTACAGGACTCATGTCCGAATGTGATGCATATTTTTTGTAATTTTTTTTCAAATAAATAATTAATTATGATTTTTTTATTACAACTTTTAAAAATATAAAACTCATGTCTGACCACCTTAACTTGGTCAAAACTTCATGAAATTCAATTTTTTTTTAATCCTATAGTATGTGAAGCATAGAATGTGACTCATGTTTCAAATTCAAAAAATGTGATACTATTTGAAAGCTATAGATGTTTTTAAATTAGCCTATCAATCAAGACTTTAGTTGTAATTCAAATAGAAAATGAATAATAATTATTTATTAAATTCAAAGTAAAGCATAATTTATATTGGTGGAAAGCTAAGAATCTCCTTTAAAAACCCTTTTCGTTTCATCAATTTTGGGTAAAAAAAAGTCATCAGCCACATACCCTACACATACTCATCATATTGCAACTTTTTGGTCCATTATGATCCTGCACATACCCAATGCTTTCTTCAACTGACACACCATATCTCCCTTATTAGTCAACTAAAATCCATCAGGTTGCTCTACATACACCTCTTCTTCCAATTCACCATTTAGAAAAACTAACTTGACATCCATCTGATAAACCTTGTAGTTCTTGTAAGCAGCATATAGGCAATAAATAATCTTATAGTTTCAATTCTAGCAGCAAGGGAAAAATTCTCTTCAAAATTAATTCCTTCCATCTATGAATATCCTTTGCATACCAATCTTTCTTTGTTTCTAACCACTTCACCTTGCTCATTCAGTTTGTTTGTAAAGATCCATTTATTTTCAATGACATTATTATCCTTAGGTCTGGGAACAAGAATCCATGTATCATTCTTCTCAATCTGCTTTAGCTCCTCTTTCATTGCTTCAACCCAATGTTCATCTTTACATGCTTCATTCACACTAGTAGGGTAAGTCTTTAAAATCAAGCAGCATTCTTCTACAATCTTTCTCCTAGTCTGGACACCTTTGTTCTTATTACCTATAATCTAATCTTCTAAATGATTCAATCTTACATACCTCAGAGTATTCTTTGGATGTTCTTCAACTTTAGGCTCTTGTGTTCTCTCTTATGGAATTTCACTAGTTTCTTCTTCCTCTTGATTTTCCTGATTCACCAAAATTATTTGCACTCGATTTGTAGTATAAACTTGTTTTCCTTTGTACTGTCATTCTAATCATCAGAATCATATACATAGGTTCTGGATGGTGTACCTAAGTCTTTGAATCAACCTTGGCATTTGCACTTTCAACCATTTTCCTCAATCTTTTGTTGTAACATCGATAGGCCTTACTTTTAGTAGAATAACCTAGAAAGATATCTTCATCACTCCTAGCATCAAACTTCCCTATATCTTCATCTCTCTTGATATAACATTTGCTTCCAAATATCTTGAAATATTAAATAGTAGGCTTCTGACAAGTCCATAGCTCAAAAGGGGTCTTACCAGTATCACCTTTGATATGTACCCAATTGAGTGTGTACACAACAGTACTCACAGCTTCTCTCCAGTAGATATGAGGGACATTTCCTTCTAGCATCATAGTTCTAGCAGCATCTTCAATTGTTTTGTTCTTCCTTTCCATAACTCCCTTTTGTTGAGGGGCCCGCGGTGCAGATAATTGTCTCTTTATTCCATGTTCTTCACAAAAAGAATTAAATTCACCAGAAGTGAATTCACAACCTCTATCTGATCTCAGACATTTAATCTTCAAACATGTCTCTGTTTCAACCATAGCCTTAAATATCTTTAACTTTTCCAGTGCTTCAGATTTCTCCCTTAAGAGAGTAACCCACACCATTCTACAATAATCATCAATGAGTAACATGAAATACCTATAACCTTGTAAACTTCTAACCTTAGAGGGACCACATAGATCAATATGCACAAGCTTCAACAATTAATTTGAACATGTTTTTTGCTCCAAAATGAAATTCTAGTTTTCTTTCCTAACTAACATTCCTTGCATATGGCATTAGTAGGTTTCACCAACATAGGTAGATCTCTCACATCCTTAGTAGAACTTATCTTGAAAATATTATCAAACTTAACATGACATATTCTTCTATGCCATAACCAACTTTCATCAACTTAAGCAATCAAACAACTTTTATTAGGAGAACTCAAGTGAAAGATGTTACCTTTTTTTTTTGTACCTGATGCAATTACATTTTTAGAACTCAATATTCTGCACTTTCCATCCTTGAACTAAAGATTGTATCCCTTATCAACCATTTGACCAACACTTAAAAGATTGTGCTTCAAGCCTTCCACATATATGACATCATCACTATTATGCTTACCATCAAGAGAAATGCATCCTCTATCGCGGATCACACCAACTATTTTATCACCAAATCTCACAACACTACCATCATACTTTTCCAAGCTTACAAACTTACTTTTCTCTCATGTCATATGATGTGAACATCCACTATCAATCACCCATTCATCATTCTCTTCAACTCAAGCAACAAGGGATTTCGCCACATTTATACAACTAGGAAATTCAATAGATACATAATTATTTTCCTTGATAGCAATAAATACCCATTCATCATCACTTATATTTCCTTTATTAGATTCATCATCTGTCACACCTTCATCAGTAGCATAGTAACACTTCTTTTGAAATCTAAGCTTGTTATGTCTTGGTTTAGAAGCTCTTTCTGGACACCTTGATGTAAAATGGCCTATCTTATTGCAAGAAAAACATTTAAGAGGAAATTTTCCTTCATACTTACCTTTTCCTCTCAGTACTCTCTTAACAATAAGTGCTTCTAGCTCTTCCAGCTCTCTTTCTTCTTCTTCAATCTGTCTGATTGCATCCTCATACTTGAATGTCTTTCTAGATGAACTCTCACCCAGATCATGTCTTTGTCTATCTCTTCTAGAAGTAGAAGCCTTAAATGAAAATTAAACCTTAGGAAGTCCATCACCAAATTCACTCAACTCAAAAGCAGTAACCTTACCAACCAACATATCTCTAGTTACATTTGTTATAGTCCAGAGCTCTTCAATAGCACTAGCTTTGACTTTGTAAGAATCGGACAAGGATCTAAGCACTTTAGCAACAATCATTGATTTGTCTATCTTTCCATCAGCACATCTTATACCACATACAAGTTCATTTACTCTTTCCACAAAAATAGTAATGTTCTCATCATCACCCATTCTCAACTTTTCATATTTCCCTTTCAGACTCTGCAACTTAGCAATCTTCACATTAGCATCACCTTCATACAAGGTTTCCAACTTTTTTCTAGATCTCATAAGCAGTCTTTAGATCCATAACATTTGTCATCTTGAAATCAGTCAAGGAACTCAACAACGCTTCCTTAGCCCTGATATTAAACTCAACATCTCTAAGCTCATTTGTAGTAGTAGGACCATTCTAAGGAAAAAACATACCTATTACATGTAATGGTCTAGTAGGGTTCACCAATGCATCTCAAATGACACTCCATTTGATTCTTCCATAGAGAATAATTTGTTCCATAAAATCTCAAACTATCCTTATATGACGCCATCCCAGATCACCTTAAGTTATTAAACTTCTTCCAAGGAACCTAATCTAATACCAATTGTTGGAAACACAAGGGAAGACAACTGAGAGGAGGGGTGAATCAGTTGTCCCAAAAACTTAAAAACTTATTCAACTTATTAACCTTATTATCAGATCTAATTATTAACCATGAAACTATAAATCATCAACAAATCAGAAACAGACATAACACCAAGATTTTTTACGTGGAAACCCTGTTAAGGGAAAAACCATAGTGGGGATTATTCCACAAGATTATACCCTATTAAAAGTATAAAGAAATGAAATGTGAGGAATGCACATGCATTCAGGCACACTACCTAGAGCTCACTACTCAATTACATCAAGGCTAACTGCCTAAAGGAAGACACAATGTCTTACAAAAAGAATCGGATTACATCTGCAGGGATTTGAACTGATAAATTAGCATTTGTTAATACCTGATCATAGTTCCGATTAAGCACATGAACATTTCTTCACTCTTCTTCCCTCTTCTTCACACTCTGCTCTACCTTTGAATGATTTGGACTTTATTCGTACGTACACAAAAACTAGGCATCCACTTGCATACACTTGCATACACCAATTTGAATAAACAATCGCTTGTATATATCTGCAACAAAATATTCCATCCCTACATGTCAACTTCAACAAAATAATAAAATGAATTTAAATTGTCGGCCCAAATCAATTTCAATTATTAATGTGAATCAACCAAGGTTGGCCACAACTTAGTGAAGACCCAAATCAACATCTCCAACATGAAAATAATTCAATTAACATGCTACAAACACCATGTTGGCCAAGAACAAGAAAAACATGAACACACAAGAGAAAATTGACAACCACGAGAATAACGATCAATGCAGACGTGCAACAAAGATAGAGCATGATTTAGAAACATCCAAAAATATCATGAATCACTAGAGAAGCACCTGCAACAAATGAACTAACTAAAATTGCATCATCTTCAATCAATAACACCAACTGAAGCAACAAAAAAACTATCAAAATATAAATCTTCATAACTCGATCAAATCTTCACGCTGATCTCTAAAACTCAACGTGGATAAACTAGATACACTTAGAAACAAACCCTTTAGTCCACAATATCAAATCATCAACGTACAAAATGAACTTCACTTCACCACTGACAATCTTCAGCTCATTCCATTACAATTTTCTCAATATCCTCAACATATACAACTAAATGCTAATAGTGTTGACATCAATGACAACCACATATCAGCAACATAACCACAACATCCAACAGGGAATGTTTAGGTGTTGACCTATTTCGAGTTTGAATGTATAATAGCTAGTAGATGACATTGGAGAAATTTTTTAAGGTAAAGCTTGATATAAATATGTATGGTGTTGATGCAAAGAGAGTGGGTGAAAGAGTAAGAAGCAATAGATTTATGTGAGTGATGTGTGATGTGAAATTCTATAAAGTAGTGCAAACTTCATGTTAGGTTCTTGAAGGTAGTGAGCTAAAGGCATCTAATATCTTTCATTTGAGACTACAAAAGTGTGCGAGCAATAGTGGTGGACTCCTTGTTGCATTGAGAAGTGTTTTCTCTGTGGAACATTCTTCTTCTATCTTCTTGTATTATTTATGTGGCAATGTGCCCTAGCTATAAGCCTTTTGGACAGGGTGTCCTATTCTAGTAGTGAGCCCCTTTGTACCAGTTTTTTTATTACTTATATTGTGAACTAATCCTCACCATGATTTTTCCCTCATTAGTTTTTCCACATAAATCTAGTGTTCTCATGTGTATGGTGTTGTGATTTCAATTTTTTTTATTTGCATTTCATGTTTAATCAAACTAACAGAACAGGAGCTTAATGAATGTTTGTGGATCTGATTACTATTGAGGGTTTTTAAGGTTTAATTTTCTACAACTGATTCACCCCCCCTCTAAATTTCCTTGTTCATTTAAACAATTTTTTCATCTTTCACTTTGATTTCATTTTATCTCATTGTGATTTTCCTACTTTATGGTTAAAATCATACCCTTTTTTATAAAATTATATTTCATCATACGAGGGAGTTGTAACTATAAAATTTAGAGGAAAGTTATTCTAATGGAAGAATAACTTTTCCAACTATTAGTATGTTTTCCATTTAAAAGGAGCATCACAAAGTTCATGGTCTATAAAACTCAAAAGTGACAAATCTATTAACCAAAAAGCCTTTATCATATTTTCTTCCTCATCTACTTCTTATCCTTTGAACTATTTTTAGTAAGGAGAACTTGTTGTTCTTCATTTCTTTCATCATTTCATTGATATAGTATTTATCATCCTTTCCTCCTTGTGTATTTATTATCTTTTCTTTAAATAGGGAAAACTTATTGTTCTTTATTGCTTTCAAAGTATCCATCTAGATCTACGTAGTCTTCATTATCTCAAACATATATTCCATCATACTAGGAAATACCATGTCCTATTCATAGTGGAACCTTGGATCTAAAGTAGTCTACCTCTATTCAATAATGTGTTCACAATCACTCCTATGAACTACCTCATAGATGTTACTTTTCTTACAAGCTTCTTGTGGACTACCCTAGTTTGGTAGTTTATTTACAACCAATCCAATTCATAAGAATATTCTATCTAATACTCTCATATTGGACTTCCTCTTTTTAATTTACCAACATTATATTTTATGAATACATCACTAGGTAAATCAACACTTCACATACAAGTTTTTTTCCTCCATTTTTAACCAAATTAATTACAAAATTATTGAATCATACCTAATAGTAATTAATGCAATAATCAGTAGAGGGCACACTAAAATATTAGATCAAACCATCAAACCAATGCAATATGCAAAAAAAATCTTAATAGAACATTAATAGAAAAATATTTGTTCTATTCATTCTTAGTTACAATAAAATTACAATCTATTTCAATCGCATCCTATTATATTCTAGGCCTTAGTTATTTGATTATAAATAAAAAAATAAAAAAATAAAGAAGGTATTTCAATACAATTCCATTCAAAGATATCTATTATTTTCTTTACTAACTTCTAAAAATACTTAAAGATGTTCTTATATCGACTTCTTTCCTTAATAATCATCTCAACTAGTTGCATTATCACACAAAGGACAATTACTCATGAAATATGCAATTAACCAAACATATAATTGAGTCTTCTAGAATGATCATGGTGATTAAAGATCAATTTTTCTTGATGTTATTCATACTATTAGCTCTCCTAGGTCCATGTACTTAGGAATGTGTTTCTCTATTTTTGCAATATTTGAAAAGTTATCACAATTAATGATATTGAAACTGAGCGTTAGTGAATAAATCCTAATGGTAGTTGAAAGACCTAATTATTTCTTTATGTTGATCCACATCATTTGGGATTTGAATCTAATATTATATCATCTATGTAGAAAATATGCTCCAAACCATGAGGTAAGATATGAAAGTATGGTAAAATATGGTGAAATCTATAAAGACTAGAAAGTAAATAAAAGCATACAAACAAATAAGAAAAATAAAAGTTCATACTGATGCAATATTTTTTACATCGTGGGATGTTCTTTCTTTTATAGTGCAACAAAATAAATGTTCACTCAATTTACAATAATTTATAGACTTAAATTAGGTAAGAAACATAAAATGAAGCAGGTCCACAAGTGGTTGTATTTATCCTATTTGACTGTGTAATTAGTTGGATGAGTAAGCCACAAGTTGCTATCACTTTTAAATTATAATAGTAAATTCATCGTAACTACTCATGCTTGTAAGAAGCCAATATGACTTCAAAGGTTGTGTTCTATTTTTGGTTGAGTTACACCATGGCATGAACTAACTGTGACAAGCATAACACACCTTACACTTGGAAAAGAACCCTATATTTTATCCATAAGAAAAATATATTGATGTGCACTACCATTCTTCCCATGACATGGTGGGGAACAAGAGTTATTCTTGAGAAGGTTAATACTTTAGTGAATGTTTTGGATGCATTGATAAAGCGTGTGAGCACATAGAATTCTAGATAGTGCAACAAAGCTACATGGGTATTTTAGGCTTTGGTAGATGGTTCAATTTTGATTGTTTTTATTTTAATATTACAACAATTGGGAGAATTTTATGTCTAGGATCCATACACATTGCAATTCTTTGATTCTATTTAATATTTCATTTATAATTTAATGTGTCGACATTGAAAAAATATCTCACTTGGAATGACACTTTATGTCACTTATTAAGTTTAATATAATATCATGTAGCATGTGTAACATCTATAATATTTTTAGATGAGTAAAATATTATATGACAAGCAAGACCATCTAAGAGTTACAATGTGAACTAGAAAGTCGTGGAAAAATTCAAACCAACTCATGAATGTAAGAATTTAATGAGTAAGATGATCTTTCTAAAGGAGGAATAAGTCCAAAATGGAGCACTCAATTGGGTAGGTGGAGTTATTATGTTAGGGTTACATTCCTTATTATAAATGTTGGCCACTTATGATATGGGCATTTGAATTTGTGCCCTCATATTTTGATGCCATATATTTCCATGGTATTTTCATATTTTTGAAAACTATTTTGTGGTTTCTAACTTTGGGCTTGGTTTATTTAATAAATTCTTAGGAAGGAAATTCTAATACACTTGTACTTGTAGGGGTTATATTGTAAAAATAATTCTAGACATAGTTGGTGATTATGATAGAAGAATGGATGCTTTGGCACTTTATTATAATCTAATTTTAGTTTATTTAATAGATTTCTTGGTGAAATTGTAATGCATGTGTATTTATAGGGTTATATTGTAAAAAATTGCTAGGCATAGTTGGTGATTGTGATAAGAATGGATGCTTTGGTACTTTATTATAATCTACTAATCGTGATAATACAATAATTTTTCCTTTCTTGCTATATTCTTCACATAGTTTTTTCTAGTGTTACATATTAATAAATCTTCTTAAAATATTAGATCTAAGTCTATTTAACATTTCTCTCTTATTATGATTATGTAGGAAATCGTTTAGCTATATTTGGCTTTCCTTTCAAGTAGGTGATTAGCATTTGAGATTTGTTGTAATAGTCACAAAAATGACATTATGCAAGAACTAAGGTTTTTCCATGTATTGATGTAGGGGCTAGTTTGGCTAATGCAAGTGATTGAGTAGTGATTGTAAGCTAATTAATCCATTATGATAGATATATGCATTTGACTTCTCCTATTGATCAATCTTCTTAATGGTCTATTAATTGCAAATGAGCTAGGGATGGTGTCCTTTCACACTTATCCTAATGACAATTTCAATTTTTTGAAATGAGAGTTTGCAAATAAAAAATTAATTAAAATTAAGTTGGCTTAAATTAGATAAAATTTAAATCAAATCTAACACATAAAGATTATACCCTTAAATTTGTCCTTGTCCAACATACTTATAGTTTAAAATTTATTTCAATTTAAAAAATTAAATTATGTTCTTAAAAAACCATTACAAATCAGAATCATTGAAACACCAGATAATTTAAAATTTTGTATAAAAACATACAACACTTATAATAATATAAAATAAAATAATAAAATAATAAAATATACACTTTTCAAACCTAAACTCTTTCCCAAAAACATACACACAAGATGAAAATAATAGAATATACACTTTTCAAGCCTGACACTTAAGCTCCTTCCCCAAGAAGAAGACCCATTTACCACCCTGTACCAAATGATGTTGAAAGTCTTCAATTTAAAAATGGTGTACACTAAGAATTTTTATGTTCAACTTATATATGGATTTTTTTAAAATATTTGTCAACATATGGATATTAGAAAAAAAAAAAGTTATTGCTACTTGTTCACATCATAGACAAATTAAGTACATATTAAAGGGAGAATTTGGCCTCTCTGGCCGCTTATATTCAAAACCGGTGGAGAGTGGTGGGTTTGTTGAACGAAAACCTTCCCAATTTTTGCCATCTTATCTCTTTTGTGTACCTAACAGTAAGATTCACGCTATCTTTTTTCTATTCTCCAATTCTCTTTATAGACTACTCTTTCATAATAAAATCTCAGTCATCGATCAACCCTTAGCTTCAACTGTCCTGGGCTTAGCTACCTGTTCATATTTCTTCTCTTTTAGTTTAATTGTGGGGACTTCTTCTTTCAATGGCAGGCGTAACAGAGTGCTCTCGGTCATCAGTTTGTGTAATATTGATATTGGTGGTGGCAGTTGCAGTAGTTGGAAATTATGGCAGTGTGGCAGCTCAATCAACCGCTCCTTCATCAGGCTGCACAGGTTGGCTCATGACTTTGGCTCCCTGTCTTGGGTATGTTACAAGTAATGTGACTACCTCACCTCCATCACAGAGCTGCTGCACTGCACTGTATTCTGTGGCGCAGAACAACTCAGCTTGTCTGTGTCTGCTGCTTATCAATAACAATCCGCTTGGCTTCCCCATTAATCAAACAAGGGCTCTGACCCTGCCCGGCGCTTGCAAAGTCACCACTCCCTCGATCTCTCAATGTAAAGGTAATTGGTTATTACTTTTGTCGTAGGAAACAATGCATTTCAAGTTTTATTGAAGTATTATAATGCATGTAGGATTCCTGAAGTTTATGTTAACATCAAACAGTTCAGTTCATGAGTTAAATGCAATAAAACTTAAACTGTCATAATCACTAAATTGATGTTGTTTTGTGCAGCTGCAACTGCTCCTGCTCCCTCTTCATCCACAGGTGCTCCGGTTCCCTCTTCATCTGCAGGTAAAGTTATCCACAATGCATTGGTTGTATAAACTTTTTCAATAAATACAAGATGTTGGTGGTTCAACTTTTAGGGTCGATGGTACTACGATAATTTTTTTGTCCCTCAAATTATATGGTGATTTCAAATGATGTTTTTTTTTTTTTTTTTAATTTATTTGCAAGGATCTTATTTGTCATTAAAGTTTAAGATCCACATCATTAAATATGATGTCAAATCAGCATGATTTTTAGTGAGGTGTTCAAAAAGATCTTCAATAAAAGGTAAATCAGTAGTTGTGCATTAAGTTATGTTTTCATGGTATGCCAATGTGGTATCCAATGATTTGTAGCTCTTCAGATCTGTGGAATACATATCATTCAATTATGTGTACTGATGATCAATACTAACAACATTATAGTCTCTCAACTTTAAACTATTAAAAATATTGAATATTAAATCAACAAATACTATCACACAACTATTAAAAAATGTTCAACCACTGAATCTTCTCCCTAGCTTCACAAAAGGAAGATAAGATAGAAAAGAAGAAAAAAATTACTATATTGTTGTTTTGTCAGAAGGTGCAGGTGCACCGGCTCCCTCTGCATCTGCAGGTATACAGAGCTTTCATTCTGTGGGTAGTTAATATATTTTGTGAAACACATAGAGGAGGTAATATATCTCAATTATGATTTGTAATTGGTGGACTTGCAGGTTCAAGCAATAGTGCATCGGCAGAAAGCGTTCCCTCATCTTCCCCTGAGCCTGCAACATCAACTCCCGCTGGAGTATTTCCCTCAGCAAGGTCACCCACAAGTTCTGTTGGAGGGATATCACCAGCAGAAAGTGAGCACCCAAAGACAAGTGCAGGAGCCCATTTAACATCATCCACCATTATCAGTGTCATGGTCGGAATAGTTATAGTGAGCATTGTGTGGTGAGAGTTGCCTCCATGTTATTCACTTGTATTTTAAAGTCTCTGAATTTTCCCACACCGATGTGAATGCATTGTTAAGAGCATAGGAATCTTTTGACAGCCGTTTACTTAATTTTCCTGTAGTATTTTTCGTTTCACTAGTGTTTCAGATGCCGAGCGTATACTACGCAAATAAACAATGTTTTCCAATATTTACTAAGGATTCCATTGGTTTTCCGACGAAAGATTGAAGCATCCTCTTAATACCAATTTTCTCCATCATAAATCAAATGTTTTGGAAAGTGGCAATTAAATCATCCCCTAATTTTTTTCATTCTAATTCAGTAGAAGTTTACATAAGAAAGCAGAGAATTTTAGATCCAATAGACCATGACTGGCTTCAGCCACTAGGAGAACCACAACAAAATGGTAAATAATCACTCACTACATTTCAATTATGAAAGTGTTAATCTCAATGTTTATTTGATCAGTGTCGGATTAGCAATTTAATATTTACATATCTATATATATGGGGTTAAGGAAGAGCTTTGGAAATGCGTTAAAGTCGTCATAAAAAGCAAGAAATAGACATATTAAATGTTTCTATATAAATTTATTTAGAGTAAATTAATTAATTATTATAATAGATAAATTGAGATTAAAGGTCTTTGTCATTGGCACTTCCCACTTAACTATTTCAAAATCTTAATTTGTAGATTATGGTGTAGATCAATCTAGTCTTCTAATGGTAGTAATCTCACCTTGGATGCTTTGATACCACCTAATGTAGGCCACATCTAACCAACTTGTGTTTCACTTGGAAACCCCATCTACAACTATGTGAAAGAAAACCAAGGTTCTCTCTTTTGGTTGTAGATCTACTCACAACAACTCATAGCTTGTGACAACCTACCCCTCAAGGATACCACCCAACCTACAACAACCATCTAGCAATGGAAACCTACCATATATGCACTCAAACACTCTCATTGGACACCATTTAATCAACAACAAAAAAATCACATCCTATTACATAAAATATTCTTTCTTTTACATGTGTCAACCTATACTTTCCTTGTCTAAATATGCATTTTTCACACTTAGTTCTTTAACTACTCTCTCTCTCTATCTACATGCATTTTTCATACTCTCTCTCTCTCTCTCTCTCTCTCTCTCTCTCTCTCTCTCTCTCTCTCTCTCTCTCTCTCTCTCTCTCTCTCTCTCTCTCTCTCTCTCTCTCTCTCTCTCTCTCTCTCTCTCCATATGATACTACTACACACACATAGTTTCTTATCTCTTGCTTGTCTCACACAACCTCTTTCCCTTGTCATGTTGCTCAATTGGTCTGACACAATCTCTTCACCTTCTAACTTTTTCATGCTTCTTGGTTGGTATCACTTATATAATTCATCATTTTTTTGACACACTATCAAATTAGCCTCACATATGATATTTTCCTTCATTTTCCTACTCATTCCCTCTCCTTAATGGCTCCTCTACCTAGATCCTTAGGAATTCTTAATACTCTCATCAGCTTGGCATCCATGATCTATAACTTCCTCCTTGCCACTACTAAAACCCACAACTTTCTCTCACCGAACTCTAATTTTCCACAATCCTACCTACACTCTTTCTCTACCTCACAATCCTCTTCCTATGTATCTCTTGTGTTCTAGTATCATAGACTTCTTTCCTTGTGCAATTATCAATTCCTTCTCCTCATATAGTTGTATCTTCACCCTTTGGCTACTCTCTTCTTAACTAGAGGCCACCAACTCTTCCCTACACACTTCTTCTCATGTGCTCCTCTAGCCTTGGACTCTTGAACCCCAAAACTTTATTGGGATTCTACTGAAACTCTTATGCACTTCTTTTGGAAGCTTCTTACCTTCTCGACATGCCTTTTCCTTGTACCCCATGAAAATCTTTGAGCATTCAAACTTAGCAATATTATGTCCTCTATGAGCTCCAGAATGCATTACCATTAACGCTACTTGAAATTGTAAATCTCTCTCAAATATGATATCATTATTATCTTATATGTACTAGACCCTTCATTAATTATTTAAGGTATTGTGAGCTTCCAAATAGATCCTTCATGCTCACTATTCTTGCACTAATGCTTGCATTTTATGGCCTCTTCATCACCCTTACTACCCCCTATTCGATATTAGCACTAAATATCAAATCATTCACATGTTTTGTGGCTATCTTCACTACCAAATCACTTGAAATGTAATTCCTTCATGTTATAATTATTTCACTATCACCAAACTATCGTTGTAGCTATTTTTTTCTTTCAAATAGCTATCTAAATGAGCCCTAACCTCCTTGCTACCACTTGCACTAGTCACACCATCATTACACCACCATGGCTCCTCTTGCCACCCTTTTTTTATTATTCATTAACTTCTCACATCAATTTAGTTTTAATTTTTTTCCTCATCAACCATGAAAAAAACTCTATACCTTCTATGGTACCCATGAGCTCTCCTCTCATCCACATAAACTCACATTACTATCTCTTCATTACTTCTAGCCTTATTTCACTCAATCACTTCTCTATTTTATTAGCAACTATGTACTCTCAATTTTTTAGTACCAACTTCCTTTTCACTCTTACAACATTACCCCTAATTATACACTCAAACCTTTGCAACCTACTTACTGTTACAAGGGAATCTACTCCTAAGTGTTCTCGTTACTTTTCTACAAGTATCAATTGGTCCAAGGGAAGACCTCTGTTTGCTGAAAGTAACTTCTTCTTCTACTATAAATCTTATGTTTGCAGGTAGCCACCTGAGCTAAAGGAACTATGTACTATGGAAACTCCACTTGTGAATGCAAGTAAAATATTCTAGAGGCTACAACTACACATCCTCATCTAAATGATTAATTTCACACAACTAAAATATTTCATCTACTAGTGCCCAATACATTCTATCATCTTATCTATTGAATGCAAAAAAGGAGGTGATATTCAAATTATCATAAGATTGTAGTTCCTAGTGTTTTCTACTTTTATACCATTACTTTCCTATGGTAGTTGGTCCTATGATCCTAGTTACTCCTACTATAAATCTTGTGGAGTCAATGAAAAATTCTTTTATTTGTCAAGGTAAGTAGAGAGAATTCTAAAAGGCACATTTTAATCTTCAATCTATAATAATTGACTATAAGGATTGGATTTTGATAGTGGTTTCTCAATCTTAGGGCTCTCTAATTCAATTCATCAATGAAAATAAGAATATATCTTATAAAAATATGTGTGTAGAAAATAATATGTAAATTAAGATAAGCATACTACCCTATTTAGTGAAAACATTAAGTTATTACACTAGCACCAAAATTTTATCATAGAAAACTAGTACTCTAGGCATTTTGATATGTAGGATAAATTCATTTTTGTTGATTCTAGTTACCATACATGCTTACATAATAAAAATAGAATCTTCATATAAAATGTGTGATAAAAATTTATGCAAGTGTTCAACATTCTTTGTTTTATTATATAAATCTAAAGAAAATAGGGATTTCATTATTGGTATTGTGTCATGTCCCCGATTTGGAGGAAGAGTAATTTAATTAAATTAATTAATTAAGTTGTCCAAATATTGATATTTCATAAGGATGACTAATTGATTATTTTAATTAAATTAAAGTGGAGTATTAAATTAATTATTTAATAAAGAAATTATCTTAATAAAATAATATCTCAAAGGTAACTTTATTATAATTAATTTAATAAAGTGACTACAATAAAATGATATATCAAAAAGTCACTTAAATAATAAAATAATAAAATATTCTAGAAGCTTCTTGGAGATGAGTCAGAAAAAGTATATAAGAAGCTCATTGCTAGTCATTCAGACACACTTGGATTTTATACTTCTTACATACCTATGTGGTAGAAAGAGAGCTTGAATGCTTTCATTGCCTGAGGGTTTGAAGACTCTAAGGTACCAATTTTGGTTGTGAAATATCAACCCTAGTTGGATACTGGAGGGAGATACTTCAATCTTTCTCATTGAAATAATTGCAGGGCCATTGGAGAACATTTTTGGAGAATTTTAGAGAGTTATTTGAGGTCTGTAATTTTGTTTCAGTCTGCAGACTAGCCATGGGAGGAACTGCATTTTCATTCATTTCTCTTCACTAAGGGAAAAAAAAATTGTGGGTATTGGAGGGATTATCTCCTCTCGAGTTGGCAATCATTTCTACACGAGTTTGGAGACCTATTATTGCTGCATTTATTTATACAAAAAGTTGTCAGGCAAGCGTAGGAATGGAAAAAGTTGGAGGGTATTTCTTCATTGAAGAGGCACAATACCATTAGCATATGATCCCAGGTTTTTTATATGCATTTCTTACTTCATATTTTAGCATCATTTCATTGTAATAATGTTGTTATAACAACAACTATAGTTGCATACATTCATGTCATTGTAAGCCAAGAGTTTTGGAAAATCATTCACAATCAGCTTGCATTTAGTTCATGCGCCATCAATAAGAGTAGGAGTTGCATAATTATCATAGCAATACATTATTGTAATTAGCTGGGAAGTTATTTTGAAATAGAAGTTTCTTTGAAGGTTACATGCCAAATGTATGATGAAATGTCACTTGGTTGTAGCTGCTCATTTGCATCAAGTTGTGTTATTTAATTACATTAGAAAAACACAAAAACATATTGCATATCATTTTTATTTTATAATTAGTCAATTTGCATCATTGGAGAACCTCTTGAGACATCATTAGCATCAAGCAACATCAAAACAAAGCAATCAGAAATTTATAACAGCAAGTTCAAATTTTGCAAGACAAGTGTTTAACCAAATGCCCAAGGCTTGAAAATGTGAAAACAAAGAAATATTTTTCTAGGGACATTACAGTGGTATCAGAGCTATTGTTCCTACAAACTTGTTGGGAAGTGGATCGTGGTTTCGGCTATTAAATTGTAGATCAGAAAATTTAGTTAAACATCATGGTTTCCAAAGAAGAAATAGAGATTGCTTTCCAAGAATACCGGGCACTGCCACAATGGATCAAAAATAACTTTCCATTCATTGAGTATATGGAGGATCCAGAATATTATTGCAAGAGAGCAAGAAGTCCAAAGACATGTGAGTAGTCAAGGATGAGAGACATCTTGAATGCCTTGCTGGAACAACAAGAACAAAGCATGAAAAGGATGGATAAAATTGCTGAAGAATGGAACAAGAGGATGGAGAAATATGGTGACACATCTAAAACCCTCCATGGTGAATTTTCAACATCTAGTGATCAGCTTGTAGTTGATCCTAAGGAGAGAAAAAATCATATTTACATAGAGAAAGATGTTGAACACATGACACTCCATGATGGTTGAAGAAAAACCATTTATGTTAGAGAAACTACATGAAGATAAGGTTTCTTGTGATGTTTTAGTAGGTGAGTCTAGCATTGCTTCATCTTATCATGGCAAAGAATCAAATTGTGGTTTGAGTATTTTTTAGGTGAATGTTATTCATACATACAAAAGTCCATTGAAGACCCAAGATATAAAGATGGATGGGGAAGTTGATCATCTACTTAGTGGAGCAGCCACTAGTGTTTTGGATACACATGATGAAGGAGACATTATACAATGGCATGATGTCCTTCCTGATTTGTTTGAGGAAAGTAGCATTATGTCCCACCATTCTCATGAGATAGGAGCTTTTGATCCTGAGAAATTCAATGATATGATATCACCCAATGATGGCAGCCCTATACTAATTGATAGACATGAAGATATCAAGCATAAGAGGACTGAGTTTGTATATTTAGACATGGAAGAGGTAAAGAGGTTTGAAAAGATGAATGAAGAATGGATACAAAAATCCAAAAAGGAAAAATTAGTGGCTGCCAATGCAAGAAAGCATCTTCAAGAAGTCAAAGAAAAGGTCAATCCCATCAACTTAGCAAGGAAAAAAAGGATAGATAACATTAGAAGACTCCTTATCCAAAAAGGGGATGAATCTGAAAATGCACATTATTCTAATGTTGGTGATGAGGTTGATAAGATTTGTAAATTGAAAGACTTGGCTTCTTCATGTGAGGCTGAAGTTGTTCGTAAACCTAAAAGTCTTCATAGCCTGGAGACTCAGTTGAAGGTAAATGAGGATGAGATTATTACAACATTATCTCATCATGGTAGGATGCGCAAAAAAATTTAGGATCATCTTTGGGTAGTTCAGTTAGAGAGAAGCCAAAAGGGGATTGGAGCAGAGTCTTCATATGATGATTTGTAGGTTATCAAAGAAGGTATGAGGACAATGAAGTTATATTATTTGAACCTTCTATCAGATCATGACCACCTTCTTAACCTCATTGGGATATAATCAGATGCTTTGATGAGGAAAGAAGGGGAAGCTGTTAAGCTCTCTTAAGAGCTTGAGGTCACTAGGGGTTCTTTGGTGAGTTCTCCAGTGGAGAGTTTCTAGCAGCAGGAGTTTGAGACTTGGACTCTAGGGGGTATCAAAGTGGCACAATGGAATTCCATTGGTGTTGTGATGGAGGGACTTCTAGCCTATACATGTGATCTCAGTGGAGGTTGTTGCAATCCTTGGAGTCAGCATGGTGAGTCAGATATACAGGTTTGGGATCCAAGAGTTGAGTTGCTGGATAGTTGGCTTCACAAAGTGACAACACTTCACATTGACAGGAGCTTCAACTATATTCAGAGGATGTTGGTTGGAGTTCCTCTCAGGATCACTTGGGATTCGGGTGGTTGGTGGATAGGTGCAGGTGATTCTACATTTTGGGATTCAGGTACGGTGGTAGTTGGATGGTTTGGCAGATGCGGATTGCTTGAGGGCAAGCAATCTTTGGGACGGGAGGATTGTCATGTCCCCAATTTGGAGGCAGAGTAATTTAATTAAATTAATTAATTAAGTTGTCAAAATATTGATATTTCATAAGGATGACTAATTGATTATTTTAATTAAATTAAAGTGGAGTATTAAATTAATTATCTAATAAATTTATCTTAATAAAATAATATCTCAAAGGTAACTTTATTATAACTAATTTAATAAAGTGACTATAATAAAATGATATATCAAAAAGTCACTTAAATAATAAAATAATAAAATATTCTAGAAGCTTCTTGGAGATGAGTTAGAAAAAGTATATAAGAAGCTCATTGCTAGTCATCCAGTCACACTTGGATTTTATACTTCTTACATACTTGTGTGGTAGAAAGAGAGCTTGAATGCTTTCATTGCAACCATTGGAGAACATTTTTGGAGAAGTTTGGAGAGTTATTTGAAGTCTGTAATTTTGTTTCAGTCTACAGACCAGCCATGGGAGAAATTGCATTTTCATTCATTGCTCTTCACTAAGAGGATAAATTTTGTGGGTATTGGATGGATTGTCTCCTTTTGAGTTGGAAATCATTTCTACATCAATTTGGAGACCTATTATTGCTGCATTTATTTATACAAAATTTTGTCAGGCAAGGGCAGGGGCAGAAAAAGTTGGAGGGCATTTCTTCATTGAAGAGGCACTATACCATTAGTATATGATCCGAAATTTTTTATATGCATTTATTATTTCATATTTTAGCATCATTTCATTGTAATAATTTTGTTATAACAACAACTACAGTTGCATACATTCATGTCATTATAAGCCAAGAGTTCTGGCAAATCATTCACAATCAGCTTGCATTTAGTTCATGCACCATTAATAAGAGTAGGAGTTGCATAATTATCATAGCAATACATTATTGTAATCAACTAGGAAGTTATTTTGGAATAGAAGTTCCTTTGGAGGTTGCATGCCAAATGTATGGTGAAATTTCACTTGGCTATAGTTGCTCATTTGCATCAAGTTGTGCTATTTAACTGCATTAGAAAAACACAAAAACATATTGCATATCATTTTTTATTTTATTATTAGTCAATTTGCATCATTGGAGAACCTCTTGAAACATCATTAGCATCAAGAAACATCAAAACAAAGCAATCAGAAATTTATAACAGAAAGTTCAAACTTTGAAAGACAAGTGTTTGATGAAATGTCCAAGGCTTGAAAAGGTGAAAACAAAGTCATATTTTTCCAAGGACATTACAGTTGGACCTAGGTTTTTGCATAACCATGTTGTGAATAAAGCCATGATATCTAAATTTTAACCTACTATTTTAAAAAAATTAATTATTCCTATATGGGTTCAAATGGCTACCCCAAACTTCCCCATATCTCTCAGTGATTTCAAAGTATCAGGAATTCTCTACTAAGGTTTATTTCTATTTACCCTATGATGGATGGGATACTTCACTTTATGAGAACTTGAGTTCATGTATAAATATGCATAATGTGGTTGTAGGTGGGTAATAAGATATGGAAAAAAATAGTAGACTACAATAATTCCCAAAATCACTATCAATAAATACTTTCATATGGGTCATGTGGTGGAAACATGCAATATTGTTAAATATTCTACTAATAAAGAGTTGAATTGGTGAAGAAAAGTAGGTATAAAGAATTTATTGGTTGATTATCCTAAAATAGGATCATCTATTGATTTGGTTTATTTATTTCCTAAATCAATTCTGAAAAATGGCATAGGAAATCTCTCTAATGTCCAAAATCAAAAGACCATGTATCTACAAAATTACCTTCTAATGATGATACTTGAAATCCTTCTACGGAGAATATGGTTGATACAACAATAGTATTAAATGTCAAGGAAGGATTGTCACCAAATAAAGGATAAGAAACATTGCAAGGTATGGCACTACCTGAATATATAAAGGATAAAAATATTTTTGACTAAGGCACCATCTCTCACATTTTCATCTTTAGGTAAAAAAAAATTGTGAGTATACCATTATCTAAATCCTAAGAGGATTATTCCAATGATAATGAGGCTCCTAGTCCAATTCCTCATATATTTGAATTGAAAAAGAATTATTAGAAATTGTGACTAGCTTATGTGAAAAAAATGATTCTTGGAAAATTAGTCCTTGATCAACTAACTTGACCACTTTATATAAATTTGTCTTCTTAAAGCTTTGAAGAGGATGATGATAATATTTGTTAGACTAAATTTCTATATATGACATTGTAGTCTAAAAATTTCAAGAAAATTCATATGGTTCTAAGGTCTCATAAGAAAATGGAAACTGAATATGAATGATTTGATGGTCTTATTCTAGAACTCCTTTATGTGCATGTTTCCCTTGCATGGGATTAGAAAATAATATTATTTCATGTTATACTTTGTATGATTTTATTGTTAAGAGGGGGTCCTATAATAGATCTCCATAATTTATATCAAAAATTTTATTTTTTTTTAAAAAGCATAGAATTATGAGCTAACATATTAAACTATGCAAATTAGTATTAAAATTAATAAATTAGATTGGCAATTCAATTTTAATATTTTATCTAAATTATTTAAGCATATGGGGAGTACATGTTTTGGAGGGGGGAATGAGATACTTTTAAATTTTTGTTTTCCACGTAGAACTTATATATTTTAAATAGTTGGTATGCTCTATTGGTTATATAATATATGGTCATATAATGTATTTTTCTTATATGTTGATACTCATGGACTTTTGACCTTGTTGGGATCAAAGATTTTTTTTATATATTTTACTCTAACATGGTTGAATATGGTCCACTTTACATATTCATATTGTAACTTGCTTTTATTTTTCATAATAGATCATCAATTAAAAAAATGGTCATAAATGGTTCTAAGATCCATCCTTATTACTTTTATTCATTTATTTTTCAAATGATGTTTGTGAAACCAAAATACTACATATGGTGCCTTACTTTCAAACATTTTTTTTCTACAAAAGTGGTCTTCACACCCGCATATTGTATCTCTTTCTATGCATTGAATTTTTTAAAACATGACCCAAACATTTCTAAGTATAATTAAAAAACTCACATTAGTTGTCTAAATGTGTCTAAAATTATGGTAATATTGATGAACAACTTTAGTTTCCTATGCTAGGACCCTCTACTTATGTAGACCACTAAAATTGATATAAAAATGCTACCATGATCAATGAAACACCAACCAAACTTTTAATATGCCTAGGTAATGGTAGTTTAATGTTGATGCAATATGCAAATTTTGATGTCATGAGAATATTCTTTTAGAATTTTTTATTTTATTTTTATAAATGTACCAAATAAATCTTAGATGCAAATAATGAATTAAAATTTCTTCTTTTATAAAAGGCATAAATATGGTTCAATTTAATCAATTTCTATTCAGGTTAAAAACAAAAAACTAGTATTAAGGAAGTTGACTTGGTCCAAAGATTGAATTTAAATTTGTAAATTATGCATTCATTTCAAAACTATAGATTTGAACCAACTTTATTTGGCAACTAGCAAAACCCAAATAAGAGAAACTTGAAATTAAATATTAATTTGAGACTTATATAAAGGTAGGATAAATCGGGGCTTGTCTAATTAATCATTTTTATGAATAAATATTCCAATTGTACACTAATATTTATATATGAATAAAAATTCAGGACGAGTCCAAAATGGAGAGATTTTTTTCAAGGTGTGTACTTTTCACTTATAAATGTTTCTCCCACTTTCAAGTTCATGTGAACTACAAGAAATATGTGTCTAAAATCAAATAATCTAAAAAAATTGAAAGTGAATAATAGACACATTAAAATGATATAGATATGAAACAAGATTTGGTGCATACTCGTTACATAGTGAAAATCAACCTTCAAACCTTCAAGAGTAAAATTTCATGAGTAGAACTTAATAAAACTATGAAATAGGTACTAATATTAATACAAAAGTGGGGCGGGGGCCCTAGCTCGGTTGGCTAAGTAATTCCGTTGCGGCTCTGCTGGTCACGAGTTCTAGTCTCCCCCCGTCCCGTGGTACCGGAGGGCGTGTCGCGCCAGCGCCGCCGGTCACGTTAAAAAGTTTACCAGGCGCACTGCAGTTTATAGGGGGTCGTGCTACCCGATTCCTACAGTCTAAAAAAAAAAATTATTAATACAAAAGTGAGACTATATTTTATTAGGCACAAAAGGAAGCATAAAAGGAATTAATATCCCTTCAATTTAATGGGATTGAACAAGATAAACTAATAACCATTGGTCATAATAACAAACATCAAAAGTAAACTAATATCTTTAAGGCATGCTACTAGCCATAAAAATGAAAATCATATATATTTGGTACATTAAGATCCTTAAAAATAATCTTATATTCATTGTGTATTGGTGGATCTATCATAAAGAAGCCAATATTTATTAGGAAGAGTGAGTCTTGTCATATCCATGACCTAATCACTATAGTTATAGGCATCAAATATCAATATTTAATGATATGAAGCATGGAAATTAATTGAGGGAAGGAATAAGATATATAGGTGGTATGATTATGTAGATCTCAATAATAATGAACTAAGTGCCATCAATAACATTATGTGATAGGAAATAGTTAAGATATTAATATATAATCCTATAATAACATCTAAAAAATGGTGATAATATTCTCTAGGTAATATTACCCTCAGTTGTGAGGGTAGATAAATAATAGGAAAAAATTAATTTATAGATAATATACAAATGAAGAAATGTTGAAAAATATTTACCAATGTAATCATATACATTCAAGCATATCCATAGGTTGTAAACATGAAAAATTATGGAGTATGTAAAGTTGAGATCGCCTATTATCATCATAACATAAATGTAACATGGGTGATAAATAAAAGAGGTTAAGAATAATGAGCCATAGAATCAAGAAAATCATCTTAATATGTCCCTTGTAATTAAAAAATTGAAAACATGTATGATACAAATCATGAGAACTAAAACGATATGAAAATAACCAAAAATATGAAAAAACTTAAAGCATACTAATATCACATAGGCATTATGCAAGATTATCAAATCATGAAAAATAATTGCTAACTCCTCTTTCATGTTAATTTCTTTGATTACTATACTGTTATGTTGAGGGTTCTCATTAAGTAGCATAGTTTTCCCCATATTTATGATACGTACTAAGATTTTGGATTGCTCTATATTGTTGAGGGATGACAATGTTTCTTTGAAAGCTCTTTCTTCATTAGAGACACATGATAGGGAAAAGATAACCATTATTAATGGTATTGGTAGTGAAAATACATGTATTACTACCGAAAAGAGCCTCCCAAGATTTTTCTTACTTTTATTATAAGTCAAGGTGTGGCATCATTTTGATTAGAGGATTTGAAGTTCTAAAAATTAATATTTTATAATATAAAATTATGGCAACGTTAAAATCTCTTAAATTCTCTTCATCAACACCTATTTTAGTTTTTGGAAAAGAATTATTGGAAGGATAGGATTATTTACTTGAATTTGGTTTGGTCTACCATTTGAATCATTTGTGTCCTAGTGTTCATAATATACACAAATAATTGTCAAGTACTTGGTGGTCATGCATGGAAAGTTGTCTTGAAATCTACTCCTATGCATAGGATTATTTTATTATAGTATTTGAATCCCATAAAGATAGAGATAGACTTTTTCAATCATTGTTAGGTTTTTACATGTGGAAGAATTCACCCTCCATGGTTCCAATATTTGAATTAGAATAAAATAATTAGTCTCACTTTCTAGCCTAACTTGGCCACAAAAGATGGCGATAATAAAAAATCAGTTTCTCTTAATTATAGAAGAAAACTCTTAATAGTTTCAAGATAATTCAAACTAATATTTTTTCAGTTTTCATGTAGATTCTATTTTTTATTTTGTTTAAATATGAAATATATTCTCTCATTTTTTATGTGTTAATAGAGTCTTTTTTTATATATTATATTATATTTGACTCAGTAATGTTTTTTTTAGAATAATTTGAGCCAAAATAAAGCTTTTTATATTTTTGAAACATAGATCAATAACAATTATCTTTATGCCATATATTGTTTTTAATCATTTGGTGTATAATTTATTAATTACTAATTTGATAAATGAGAATAATTATAATTTAAACTCATATTTTCTCATAATGTGCATATGTATCTATATTTTTTTCTGTTTTAAAAGAAAGAAATCAATATAGAGAGGCATCTATTTTTTATTATTATTGATAAGTTCTATCAAAGGGGATAGTGCCCATTTACAATCATACGAACTAACATATCATGGCTAATTTCAACCTGCAACTGAGAAAGAGAGCACAAGGCCCCTCCTGTGCCATCCCAACCTTATTACATTAGTATGTAGTGATAGACAACTACCAAGTTCCTCCCCAACACCATCAACCGAGCCATGTTGTTCTCAGTGAGCCACAAACTACCTGAATTCGTGTACCTGGAAAAAGCATCCAGGTTGTAGTTCATAACTCCTGAGCTCTAAAAACTTCCCAGGCATTCTTCATGAAGTTTTCCCGCACCTCCCTTTGCTATCGTTTGGCCTCATCCGCGTTCTCTTCACCACTCAGTTTTTATACATTTTTTTCTATTTTTCACACATGTCAAATAGATGTTTTTATTTTTTGTAATGAATATATGTTGTACAAAAAATATAAAATAAATATAATATTAAAATAAAATATACTATAATCTATAATTTGTATAACTCTTACTATGAATGATATTTTTCTTCAAATTTTATGCTATGATAATTTTATTTGATCATTTAAAATGGATCCTAATAAAATTATTTGAGTTTAAATGAATAGTGCTTTAAAAATCAATTGATATCTTATTAGATTGACAATTCAAATCAAATGGAATGAAAAATAAACTTAAATCCATGAATCAAAAATAATTCCTAAATACCAAATATGATATACAAAAATACAAAGATGAGAATCTTTTCATAAACAGTAATCTCTATAGAATTATAAAACTACCAACTTGAATTCTAATTTATCATTCACGAGGAACTATTCTAATATTATATATCCATGATTATGCTAAAACTAAAGGATTTATAAATATTTTTTAAATCTCACTATGAAGTGCAAAATAAAACTAATGAACAATTAGTTAAATGATACTAATCTCCTAACATCTAGGAAACTAAAATATGAATTTTACCTTTAACCTTTTACTTATGATAAAAATAAATAAAATAATAATCCTATGGTATAACTAATGTATATATTATGAAGGGCAAGTGCATGGAAATGGGGGACCAAAAAGGGGTCTTAAGTGGCCACTTTTTCTAAATTCATGAAAGACTGATATTAGATGAGAAATTAAATATAGTCATGCCCAAAATTTGAAGACACAACAAGAACAAGAGTTGTAGTGTTTTGAATCTAATTTCTAAACAACTAACTATTTTTTAAATGGTGCAAATTAATGTGTTCAAACAAGGGGAGCACACAAATTTCTCCTATTTCTATCAAAAAAATATAACATAGTGTCTAGTGTGTTACCCCTAAAATGTTAACTGCCTTTAGTATTTAAAAAGTAACTTTGGTCAACTAACACCATATAGTTTGTGCTTCATATTTTTGCTAATTTTTTAATGAATATATGATTTTTTACAAATTTTAAAGTGGAACATCTTGAAAAAAAAAAAAATTGAGCATGCTCCCCTAAAATTTTATAGGAAACTAATTGAAAAATATTTTTTACTATGTATAGGATAGAGTCTACTTTCTAAAAATGTTATTTATTTGAAATTTTAATGAATAGCTAAAAAATGAAGACAAAAATACCATTTGTAGGTTTTTGACAAAAAATAGAGACGCTAGAAAAAGAAACTAAAGATCATAATTTTAACACATTTGAAGCATGAAAAAATTTACATGGTTAGAAAGGTATGAGAGAGCTCAATGTTACTGCATATTTTTCTTTCTTGACATTGAAACATGGTTGAAAACTTGATGGAGAGAAAATTTGAGATTGTGTCAAGTTTTTTACATTTTACAAAAATACATCAAGTTGGGCATTGAAATGCTAGTTCAACCCTTTGGGTTGGATTCCCAATGAAAATCAACTCTAAGGTTTGGAAATCCTAAGGAATATAATAGCACACTTGTGTTATTGCTTTTCTTAGGTTCCCATAATGCACTTTCAAGTTCTTGTGAATGAAAAATAATCTTCTCTCTTCCTCGCCTTCTCTCTCTCCTACTCTCTACTCTTTCCCTCCTTCCTCAACTCTCTCCCTCCTCTAAGTTCTAGACCAAACTCTCTCTCTCTCTCTCTCTGACCATCTTTAGATCTATATCTCTCTCTAGACCTATCTCACTACCCCTTCCTCCCTCCCTTGCTCTTTCCCTTTGTATTTCTCTCTCTCTCAATGGGGAGGGAGAGAAGAAGAGGTGAAGAGGGAGAAGAGAGTTAGAGAATTGATAGGGAAGGAGGAAGGGAGGGATGTTTATGGAGGGAGAGAGAAAGAGAGGTGAGACTAAGAGGGAGGGAGGGAGAAGTAGGTAGAGAGAGTGAGAGTTAGGGAGGGAGAAAGAAGTAGGTAGAGAGAGAGAGGGATAGGGGAGATAGAGAATATATAGGGAGGGAGGGGGAGGGAGAGATAGGGGAAGAGGGAGGGAGACAGTAGGAAGGTCGAGAGAAGGGGGAGTAGGGAGGATAAGACAGAGAGAGATGAGATAGAGACAAGTAGAGAGGGAAGGAGAGATGGTGGGAGAGAGATATAGAGAGATAAAAATGAAGGTGAGGTAGAGAGGGGAGAGAGAGGAGAGATAGAGAGGGAGGGAAGGAGATGTATGTAGAGATATGGAGAGTTAGGGAGGGAGGGACGGTTGTTGGGAGAGTTAGGTAGAGAGAGGGAGAGGGGAGATATAGTGTAGATATGGAAGGATGGAGGGAATGAGAGAGATGAAGGTTAGATAAAGAGGTAGGGAGGGCTCGGGAGAGGTAGGGAGATGGGGATATGAGAGATGGAGAATAGATAGGGAAGGAGGGAGGGAGAGATAGGGAGGGAGAGATAGGGAAGTAGAGAGAAATGGGAAAAGAAGGGAGAGAAAGAGGAAAGTAGGGAGGAAATGAGAGATAGAGAGAGAGGGGGCAATAGGTAGGTATAGAGGGAGGGGGAGAGGGGAGATAGAGAATAGATAAGGAGGTGGGGAGGGAGGGAGAGGTAGGGAGGAAGAGAGTGAGAGAGACAAGGAGATAGAGAGTGAGAGTGAGAAAGAACAAGAGAGGTGAGACTAAGAGGAAGGGAGGAAGAGGTAGGTAGAGAGATGGAAAGGTAGGGAGGGAGGGAGAGGGGAGATAAATAATAGATAGGGAAGGAGAAAGAGAGAAATAGGGAAGTAGGAAGCACAAATGAGAGAGAGGGGGGGAGAGGTGAGAAAAAAGAGGGAGGAATAGGTATGTAGAGAGAGGGAGAGTTAAGGAGGGAGGATCTGTGGGAGAAGTAAATAGAGAGAGGGGGAGGGGAGATAAAGAGAGTAAAGGAAGGATGGGAGAGAGAGAGAGAGAGGTAGAGGTAGGTAGAGAGAGAGGGAGAGGGAGATAGAGAATAGATAGGTAAGGAGGGAGGGAGGAAGAGAAAGGGGAAAAATTAGAGAGGACAAGATGGAAGTAGGGAGGGAAAGAGAGAAGTGCATAGGGTGAGAGAGAGACATGAGGTGAAGGAGGGAAGGCAAGAGGGAATTAGAGGGGATGAACAAGGGAAGTAGGAAGGGTGAGAGAGAGGGGAAAGAGAGGAGATTGAGAGGGATGGAGGAAGACGTAGGTAGAGAGGGATAGGTAGGGCGGGTGGGTGATATAGGTAGGTAGAGAGAGGAGATGGGACATACATATTAGATAGGGAAGGATGGAGGGAGGGGGGACGAAGGGAGGGGGAGAGAGATGGAGGGAGAGAGGGATGGGGGGAGAGGTATGTAGAGAGAGTTAGGGAGGGTGAATACATAGTTATAGAGATTGGGAGATAAAGAGAAGTAGAGAGGGAGGGAGGGAGGGAGGGAGGTATAGGTAGGGAGGTAGAGAGAGAGGGAGGGAGAGGTAGTTAGATAGAGATGGAGAGGGTAGAGAGAGAATTAGAGAGGGGATAAGGGAGGGAGGGAGAGATAGAGATAGACAGAGAGAGTAGAGAGGTATGGAGGAGAGAGAGAAGGGAGATAGAGAGAAAGGGAGGGAGAGGTAGTTAGATAGAGATGGAGAGGGTAGATACAAAGAAGTAGAAAGGGGGTGAGGGAAGGAAGGAAAGGTAGAGAGAAAGACAAGAAAATAGAGAGGCACAAAGAGAAAGAAAGAAATAGATAGGGATGAAGGGGAGAGAGAGTGGGAGAGAGAGATGAGATAGAATTAGGGAGGGAGGGAGGGAGAGGTTGATAGAGAGGGAGATGGAAGATAGTGAAAATTAGAGAGAGGGAGAGAGAGAGAGGTGAGATAGAGATAAGTAGAGGGAAAGAGGGAGGAAGAGGGAGAAAGAGAGGGATGGAGGGTTGGAGGGAGGGAGAGGTACATAGAGAGAGATGTAGGTATGGAGGGAGAGGTTGGTATAAAGAAAGGGAGAGGAGAGATAATGAGAACTAGATAAAGAGAGATGTGAGATAGAGAGAATTATATAGGGAAGGAGGGAGGGATGGAGAGGGATAAAGAGAGAGATGGAAGGTTGGAGAGAGAGGTAGGGAGGGAGGGAGAGGTATTTAGAGAGGAGGGAGGGAGAGGTAGGTAGAGATAGGGAGAGGGAAAATAGTGAGAATTAGGTGAGAGAGAGATGAGATATTGAGAGGAGGGAGGGAGGGAGTATGAGATAGAGAGGGAAGAAAGAGAGGTGAGATAGACAGGGATGGACAGAGAGGTAGGTAGAGATTGATCTATAATTAAAGGGTTACAAATAATTTTCACTTTGCTCCTAATTACAGATTTATCCCTGATCGCAAACAGGATTGCGTGGTTATGTATTTTTAACCGTTATAATTACAAAGTTGAGTTCACTTAATTCTTTAACATAATTTAATTACTCTAACTAATAATTTAAAGAAGGAAATTGAAACTGAAAGAATAAGAGAAAATTATAAGACATAAGAGAAGAAGAGAGATCACGAGCTTGATAATGGAGTTCGCTCAACTTGAGCTACGTCTCCAGGTCTGCTTGCCAATGTTGGACCCCTTTATTAATGATGTCAAGCTTTTAAATGCCTTTTTACATCATCCAAGCTTTAGACCTGCATTACAATTCCTTTTACAGTCACTCTCAACACCTAAGACTTTTCCATAGCCTCATTACTTGCACCCTCTTATGCTTAAGAAATACACAATACAAGTCTTTGTGCTTACAAAAAAATTCTTCTCCAAAAGAATTCTCTCAACACTCCTCACTTAGTTATTCTAACTCCAAACTCTCACCCCTCTTTTATACATAATTTTTTTCCAATTATGGTTAAAAACCATAAGATTTACAAAAATCCACTCTATCTCCCCTTACAAGTAAAAATCTTAAACAATCCCCCTTATTTACATTGGTAAATCTTTATAATCCCCTTAAAATCCTAAAAAAACCCTTATAAACCTTTTAAATATTCTCAATATATCTTATAATATCATTAAATATATTACTTGAGCCCTTTTTCACTTATCTTTTCTTGGGCTTCAATCTTTTAAAAGGCTTATTTTTAAATAAATAAGGTTGATTGTTTAACTTTTTAAAGAGTTTTCAGGCTTAACTCTTCTTTATAAAAACTCGAGCCCACATATATTTCAGAACCACATTGGTATGGTAGTGATACACTATTTTGGGGGCAGGGAGCTCGGAGGATCGACTCGCCCACCCTCTATTTTTAAAACAAAATTTGAAATAGTTCCATGAAAAAACAAACGCACGCCTAGGTATGTGCATGATCATGATGGGCCAAAAAGTGGCAATATGATAGGTATGTGGCTGATGACTTTTTTTTACCTAAAATTGATGAAACAAAAAATGTTTTTAAAGGAGATTCTCAACTTGCCACCAATATAAATTATGCCTTAATTTGAATTTAATAAGTAATTAGTATTCATTTTCTATTAATTATGACTAAAGTCCATTGATATTGATTGAAAAACATCTATAGCTTTCAAACATATCACATTTTTGAATCCAAAACATGCATCAAATTCTATGCTTCATACTATAGGATTAAAAAAGAAAAATTGAATTTCATAAAGTTTTGACCAAGTTAAGGTAGTCGACATACGAGTTTTTATATTTTTTAAAGTTGTAATAAAAAATTCATAATTAATTATTTACTTGGGAAAAATTACAAAAAATATGCATCACATTGGGACATGAGTCCTCTACCTATATCTAAAATATTATAAACAAATATTATCATTTTATTGTGGTTAGGTGGTGACAGACACCTACTTCTTATTTTTCCCTAAAATTTATGTTTTACTACATTGAAATTTCAAATTTTCACCAAATAGAATTTTTTTTTTTTAAACAAACCTAGTAGTTTAGAAATTACATTCAATTTGCTACAAATTCTATTCTTACATATTTTTGAAATAATATACATAACTTATTCAAATTTTTATGTCAAGTTTCCTAACTCTGATTTTTCTGATTTTTTTGCCACTTAAGGGCCTATTTTTTCCATGATGATCCTGCATATACTAGCCTAATATATGTTAATGTGGTAGGCCATAAAAATGGGAAGTGGGAGGTTAAGGGGTCAAACCTCATCCTCATAATTTTATCAAATAAAATTGTTTCAATGAACCAAACCGCAGAGGAGAGAGATTAGGTGCCACGTGGCACCCAACCAATGTGCCATGTGGCACCACTTAATTCGTTGTCAAAGAAAAATCAATGCCACATGTCCAAACCGTGTCCAAACCTGACTGGTCTGCACCAACTGTACATGCCACATCCATTTTCCACATCATTGCCACCTGTTAGAGTTGGATTAGTCCATGTCATTGTCTGTACTGTACGGTCTGCTGACTAGGCCACCTTGTCACCATGTTGACGTCAACACTGGTCAACTTTCCCTTGCGAACTTTGATTGAGTGTATCTCTCACGTACAAGCTCCAATTTTGGTGAAACATGCGGCATTGAGACCATTTCGTTGAGCTCTTCATTTTGATGACAATTTCAACAAATTTCAATATGATCAATTTTTTTGGCTTCTAACAGGCCTCTATACCTTGTTTGACTCCATCTTTGAATGACCATAACTTTGGCGTTCGATCTCTTTTTTCACCCGTTCAAGTTGTGTTGGGTCTAGTTTTCTGAGCACTTCGACATGGTGATCGTTTCGCCAAATTTTGAGATTGTGAATTTTTTAGGTCTTCTAGATCCTCTTGGATCAAAGATATAGGGAGAGGGGATATAGATAGTAGATAGGGAAGGAGGGAGGTATGTGTAGGGAGAGAGAGAGAGGGGGGAAGAGAGATGGAGAGGGATAGGGAGAAATATGGATGGAGGGAGAAAGAGGTAGGTAAAGCGAGAAGAGGGAGGGATGGAGGGAGGGAGAGGGGAGAGAGGTAGTTAGAGAGAGAGGATGAGGGAGGGAGGGAGAGGTAGAGATAGGTAGGTATTGAGCTCAAGGGAGAAAGAGAGGGTGAGAGAGAGAGGTAGAGAAAGGGATGGAGATGGGGAGAGAGATATCTAAATTTTGGGGGAGATAGAGAGAGTGAGATATATATATATAGAGAGAGAGAGAGCAAAATTACAAGAGGTTGATTAAACTAAGATTTGACTATCTAAAAAATTATAAGATCTTCCAAAACCTAGAATCTACATTATAACTCCTAGAAATTTGAAACTATTCACAAAAATCTTGAATTATATGCATGAAATATAACTTAAATTATAATAAAATAAATATTCATATATAAATTTCACTTATATTAAAATGTTTATTACATATATATAGTCTAAGGTAGAGAGAGATGGGAAGAGAAATAGAGAGAGAAGTGTTTTTGCTACTTGGAAACACGAGTATGTTATAGTGTGCTCATGTTATAATGTACTCATGTTAATACAAGAGCAGTAAGTCTTGGTAGTGATACCAATCCATAATATGCTCATTTTATGTCGTTTATGGGACCAAAAAATGTCATGGCCACTTTATGGTCTCCCATCTTTATGCACTTACCCTGAATCTATGTCACTCTATCATTAGGAAATTTTATTAGAATACTAACATGGCCAATAATATCTAAATAAGAATTATCACCCAATTATACCTTACCTTCTCCATAATTTTCATAATTATAAAATTGATGTCTATTCAAGGTATTTAAAAAGATATGCCTAGTTCAATCAACCATGCACTCTTACCTACGTGAGTTTTCAAAGCTACAATGAATGTGTCACCATCTTCCTTCTTAGACTCAAAATTAGAATCAAATTTCTTCTTATTATTTTTCTTGTCTTCTTTATACTCCTTACAAAAGTGTTCAACTTTAATATTATAGTTCCAACAAATAGCCTTGGACTTTCCACCATATAAATATATATCTCATCTTGTACTTGAATCTAAATTTTTCATGTTGTTTATTATTCTTCTTGCCTCTTTATTTTGGTCTTCCTTAAATATTCAAATCCTCTTTAGCACTCAAAGATACATTCCTCCTCATTTATTTGGGAATAAAATAGCTAAAAACATACTCTACCTTCAAGGTGATATAAGTGCTCCCAATGGCCATGACTAAGTTCTCCAATGAATCTAGCAAAGAACACAGTTCAAGGTTTGACATCTTTCTTGCTCATCCTCTACACCAACAAAGTAAATATTTAATCCATAAAAAATGTTAAATACTTCCATATGGTATACAATCTATCAACCTTTTTCCATCGTCAAGGAATAGATTTTTTCTCAACAATAATTATTTTACCAAAGATTTATCTTGATATATCTGTCCTTATTCCTTTTATAAATACTTTGTAGTCAGTTCTTCATTGACATTGATAAGAATAATATATTTAAGGCACAATATTATTAGATCCTTAACTTTTTGTTCTATTACATCTAATGCAGGAGCATCTAACCAGTTTCTTGAGTTCACTTCAAATTCTCTGTTGGTGGGAAATTTTGACAGAAACAAATCTGACATTGTTGAGATTGATTGTCAAAATTTCATGCATTGATCAATCATCTTGTTGTTACGGTATTTGATTATTTGATTATGACCATTTAGAACTATGAATATTGCAATGTTAGCTAAGTTTTACATTTATAATTGTGACTTTTTAACGAAGTTCAAAGTTACATATAAGAAGAATTTGAAAAGATAGAGGGAACGGAAGTGAAAGGGGAACACGGGGAAAAATAAATAAAATCAAATGTATGAAGAAATGCACAGGAGGAAGAAGGAAGGTCATGACATATCCAAGAAGAGTTAGAATGGTATAAAAATGAATACAAAGGGACACGACATGAATAGAATACAGTTTAAAAAGAGTATAGAACAAATAGATTAAAGGGAGACCCATCATTGGGATGAGGTAGGGGCGTAAGGATGCACAAGGAAAGGCAGTGATAACTTTAGCAAGGGCTTCAATTAATAATTGTTATGTTGCTTAAACTAATGCTAGGCTGCACATTAAACATTTTTCAGATGAATTTTGTTTGAAAAGATAAGAGAAGAGGGTGCAATTTAGTAAGATAATAAAGTGGAGGTTGTTAGTCCCTGCCTTTAAAGGCAAAGACTAATGTTTTCGGTTGAGCATAAGACATATTAATATGTGTGTTGGGAACAAAACCAAAGATATAATGTAAAGCTAAGCCAAAGTTTTGAATTCATTTTTTTTTTCCTACATTTATATTTTCCAATTATTTGCCTCCCGGTTGGTCATGGGAAAATTTGTTGGGGTTTATTTTTCGTAGAAATAATTTCAAATAATTTTGAAGAACTTGTCCAATCAATGGAAGAGGGAAAAGTATCACCTATGTTTCCCTAATGTTTTTTTTGGTTTTTCTAGGAAGGACACATGGCCTGGAACAGGGTGCGTGGCAGTATGTTGCTTCCACATTTTGCAGTAAGGGACAGATGGCTTTAGGCCCCCTCTTCAACCCAGATTTCTATTTCTCCCTTTCTCCGGTTGCTAATTGATCTCCCAATCCTCCTGGTTTGTTCTGTTGCGGGGTTGATACAATTCTTTTCAAGGCTGTGATGTATTTGTTCTAAAGGCTCTTTACCTTGCATGTCTTGATAAGTGGCAAGGCTAGATTACATGTCATAGGCATGGTGAATCTTCAAAAGATATCTTGAAACGAAACTGTTATTTGTGTTTTGGAAATTTGTAGGTTTTTCTTAGCGAATGTAAAATTTTGTGCACTCATCCAATGTTGGGAGTAGAGAATGGAAAACCAAAGTGGAGGTAAAGACAATGGTGAACAAGAGCATTGTCTATTTTCGGTCTACTTCTGTGTTTTTGTATACGAAAGTGTGGTGTCTAAGAAGCCATTAGACATAAAGTTCTGTGGGACTATAGCTTTTATAAGCTAATGGGCAAGTAAGATTTTTTTATACACCAAATAGAAAATACCATTTTTTTGTTGCATAGATTTAATGCAAATGTGCAGATAGGCGTTAAATGAAGTCAAATGTAGTTTCTTTTGTTCTTGGGGGTTTATTGGGGTCAGATTGTTAGTGTATGCTATGAGTTGTTTTTGACAGACTTTTTTATTTTTATTTTTAATATTTTGTGTTGCTGGAGTGAGGTCTTATCATAAAGCTATTGATTTGTGTAGGTTTTGTACGTTTTATTTTATCCAGGATTTTTTGTGATTTATGAGCTATTTTTTACTTTAAGGAACTCTTGGGGGTTTATATTTTAAAGCAATAATTTTAAAGGGAGACGGCAAAGTATAATGCTTGTTTCCCTATTGTTTTTTTGCAGAAAGGGCACATAGACCTGCAAATGGGCGCTGGGAGGGCACTTGGCAGAATAAATGGCATTCTACAGAGGCGTTCATGTGTCTTTGTCTCTTCTACCACATTTTGCATACATGCATAACAGGGAGCTCGGGAATCTAGTAGCTCTAAAACCCCAATATTTTTAGATCAAAATCTGCTCAGTTTTCTTCATCGGCATTGTTGATTGCCTCAAATAATTGGACTTCCGCCACACTCTTAATTTTTCGTAAATGACTACAAACAGGTAACTGGTAGAAAATTATTTGGCTGGTTCTCTTTGCATTCGAGTGAGTGGATGAAATTGTAATGTTTTCCTTATTTTTTCAGAAATCTCTGCCGTGAGTGGATGAAATTGTAATGTCTGCCTTATTTTTTCAGAAATCTCTACCGAATCAGGCCTAATGTCTTCTCTCGAGCTCAAGAGTCTAAGTAATCCCTAAAACCCTGATATTTTCATATTTCATTTCTTGTGAATAGATTGAAGCAAGCTATAGGAAGATTGGTTTTGGTTCATTTAATTTCTATCATTTTTGTTATGTTTTATTTCATTTGAAACAATTATGTTGCTATCTATGAAATGAAGGACTGGTTCTCCAGAAATAGCCCCACAAACTATGAAACCAGAAAGCACTAAATACATGAACAATAAACCATTAAAAGACAAAGCACACAAGATCTAAGGATTTTACTGTTATGAAGACTCGACGGGATTCTCACTCGGTAAATCTGAAATACACACATCTTTTCTTCTCTGGAGGAAAAGAACTACAGAAATGTAGTCCCAAGTGTTTTGTATACAGGTAATTGGCATTTGAATCATCTCGTTCATATAAACAATGAGAAGAATAAGTCATACAACTTGCACAGAGGAGTGAGATCAAAGGAGATATGTTAGCTTTGTTTCCTCATTCTTATCCAAAAAGAGATTTGAGGAATAAAAAAGCCAACTAACTACCCAAAAC
The DNA here is from genome assembly GCA_007258455.2 of Sequoia sempervirens. Taxonomy (NCBI): domain Eukaryota; kingdom Viridiplantae; phylum Streptophyta; class Pinopsida; order Cupressales; family Cupressaceae; genus Sequoia; species Sequoia sempervirens. The sequence continues at coordinate 389,478,249 of VDFB02270651.1, read as the reverse complement.
CAAGCCATGGTGGTTGGGACGGAAACAAAAAGGGTTTGTTAGGGAAAAAAACAACAAGCAAACCAACCAAAAATAGGGAAAACAGAAGTTTCTAAAAAGGTGTCCTTATCATAATAGAAAACTTGGCTTAAGGCAAAGCCAATCTCTTTGTCCCACTCTCTGGCATCCTCTTTAATTTGTTTAGATTTGTTACCCTTCATGCTAAAACCAAGCAAAACAAGGAAGATACAAAAGTAGATGAAATTTTAATACCACACATTAATCTGAATACACTGAAAACAAATGCAAAAACATTGTATATCCTCATTGTATAATACCAATTTTACAAGGCAGCTCCAGACCAATGTTTAGCTGTGACCACAATTGACCTAGGGACTACAAATTTCTCACTTCCACATTGCCTTCTTGTTTGCAAGTGACCGATCTACAGAGATAGGAAAACCAGACTTAATATATCAAATATTATGTTCAGAAATTACCCACATTAAACAATGAAATTGTATTGATGTTTGGCACTTACAATTTGAATCTGCCAAAACAATCAAATAATTCCATGAAAATTGTTGGTCACCATTAGAAGCACGTTCGCAAGGTTTTGACAGTGGCACATTTTATCAATTTTTTTGTGGATTGTGAAGTTATAATGCTACAATGTGGCCTTCTTCATTAACTTCTATTATGTTTTCTATCTTTCTTACTAAGAACATGAGAAGTAGAACCTTAAACAAGCTTTCTCTATTATTACAAATTATTATTAGGTGTTGAATTTAATACCCAAGACTTGAAGATGAACTGGTGTTCACACCTCTATTGGTGTCTCTTACACTATTAAAGACTTCCTATTTTAAAGGTTTCATTGATTTATTTTTATGATCACTCTAGAAACATGTGGCTTCGAGCCAAGAAGGGTACTAGCCTTTGCTTTGGGATATCTACCTTCTCGTTTTTTAATTTCCCTCAATGTCATATCTTCTACTCTTGTTCACACTAACGGTGAAGGAACACTGACCTTGGCTATTGGATTAGATTTGCAAGAAGCCACTTGGAACATTGAGGACAAAATCCGATAACCCAAGCTTCACTGGAGGGCCATCTGATTTGAATTTTGACTACTTTTTGTTGGTTTCTTAGATTTTGTCTCCATGTTTTTGTGGAGTCTTTATTCTAATGGTGAGTTATATATTCAAAAATATTGTATGATGTTTTGTTTTCAAACCTCATTGTACAGTTCATTGGGCTCAAAAAGTTATATGCAATTTTTACACTATTTTTTTAGACATGAGAATTGGCACAAACAAAGGTTTTGTGTCTTCAAAAATTTTAATACCAATGGCTTTCTATTAAAAATTTATTCATCTACATCTTTTTCAAGGAAGTAGATGAACATTTGCATTAGAGTGAACCTTTTAACTGTTACTCGCAACTAATAAATCCTAAGCTCCTCCATTATTATTCATTCAACTTTACGTACCCCACAATCATTGTAGTCCATGATGCCACATTTTATCAAGCCATTTATATTCCTAAATAGGATTTATGTGAAGCACTTTACATGCAACCTTTGTAAACATTTTCAAGTCATTTCACTAGCAAACATGTTCTGCCGATGAAAATTTTAGAGACACCATGTCAAATAGTTTGCATGCACTGGTTGTAGGTGAATGTTCTCAAATAATTTTATCAAAGAGTTCACAGTCGTTAGCCCTACTTTGACACCTTGTATATATGTTTACCAACACAATTGTAACTTCAAATTCTAATAAAATTATACTTCAGATAGTGTTTCAATAATTCTCTGTGCCCTTTACTACTATCATAACTCAAATGAGTTATTCTTTGCAACCTTTAAAATTTAGTCCCCATGTATTTCACTATCAAGTTTGAGTATCCCAGCTTTTCCTCCTCTAAATTATATCTTTTGATTGTCAAAATCTGTGTATTTGGGATTTTTTCCTTTGAGGCATTTTGTCAAATAACTTATTTGCATAACATGTAGGTGAGAAATAGAGACATTATGTCAAACAGTTTGTCTACACTTAGCTCTGCCTTCATTCTGCATTCATAACAAACAAGAGTGTGGCAACTTTAACATCTCACAAAATTATTGTAAACAATTTTCAATTGGTTGCAATTTTTGGGGATAATGGTGAGGCTGCAACGTCTAGTTCATAGCTATAACTGCATTGGCTTGAAATCTTTTAATGCTTTACAACAAATCCATTAACTGTATGCACTGAATCCATTCCAAAGCTCCCACTTTAGTATGGGGAAGAATCTACAAGAGGTCATGAAATTAGGCTTTACAGCCACTGGTTGCAATTGTTTAATAGTTTCAGAATCCTTTACAATGAACCCATTTGGTGTATATGCGCGTGGTGTTATATCAGTTTTTTCTGCAACTCCAATTATCCTCTTCCTAATAAATTATAAAAGCAATGTTATAAATTTCTGGTGGTTTATATGGGTCTCTCAGACATGTCAAATGCCTGCTGATTAAGGCAAATATTGGATACAAAGTGCTATATCTCTGTTAGATACCCTTGTTTACATATGCCAACATTTGAACAAAATGCCAAGAAACAAAAACATGTATATACAACTTTATATTTGAGTTTATAATTAATGGAAAGAGGGCAATGCCAAATCTTTTTCTTGTTTGAGTTTATTATCAAAAGCAAAGACAATTCAATGTTTAACCATGTCAGAATATTGCATCATAAGAAAAAAGTTCAATTGTAGAGTAGACAAGTGTCTATATCCTTTTAGTGAGTGCCTGATACAATTTTTCTATACCGAACAAACCCATTGTCTTTAATCATTTTGAATAGGAAGCTCAAGAATCTAGTATCTCTAAAACCCCAATATTTTTAGATCTAATTTTCATTTATTGTGAATAGATTGAAGGAGCAATTGTGGAGAGATTGGTTATGTTTCATCTCATTTTAAAAATAATTCTTCTTTGTTAGGGTTATGTAATATTTGTTCTACAAACTCTACCCGTTTTTTCTCATCAGCATTGTTGACTACATGACACAATTTGTGTAGAATCTTGAGGTAAGTCACTTGTCATGGTTTCAATAAGTTTTTTTTATGAATCTATACATAGCCAGATGATTTTTGGTTGTGTTTTATTTCATTCTAAAATAATTTTGTTGTTATGCGTTGTATTGTTTGATTGTAATAGGGACAACTTCAATCCATGTCAATGCACTTGTTACACTGCCAACCTACTTAACTATTGATTTGATGACCGTGGCATTAGGCCTACAAATGCTAATGAAATATATAGATAAGAAATCATAGTCTCACATCCCCTTGCTCAATGATCTACACCTCTCCTGCCACAAGTTTTTTCTTTATCAAATGTATCATACGAGATGGTAATGCTCCTCTATTGAGATATACTATATTTTAAAAGGTTTTTCATTGCAGTGCTTTTATTCCTTCATTTTTTTTATTTTGACCATAAATGAATTCAGACCAAGAGCAATATATTTTAGTAGCCCTTTCACCAATTAGAATTATTGTTGAAAGTGGAACCAGGCAAAAATATCAAACGACATTTGGAAAGATCTTATGTTTCGTATAAACTATAAATTGCAACCTTTAAATGAAGGTATCTAAAGACTTGGGAAATATAGTGTGTATAGTTCATATTGGAGTTTTGCTTGCCAATTGGAAAATTGGTCCTGTATGCTTATAGTGTATCTATTCAGTTGGACTGACCCTCAATGCTGAGAGTAGACAACTAGCCTTTAAAACATAGTATCTTGATTTTAATATACCAATTTCTTTTACTCCCTTTTCAGCTATTCATATATTATGGTATCTTTCAAGCTAGAGAAGAAAAAATATTTTTTTTCCATGAATGATTATAGTCAGTCAATTAGATTGCAAAGTACAACCTATTCAGATATGGCTATTGATGGAATGTCTAGAAAATATCTTTACAAAGAAAAATAGTGCAAGATGTCATACAAAATATACAAAGAATTACCAAAAAAAAAGTAAACCCCAAACTCCTAAAAGAGGTACAATATCAAACTGTATTAGTGAAACCAGACCATGAAGACTAATTGTACAGGTACAGTAGTATTCTTTTATGGCATACTTTCATATGAATCCACAGAGTGAATATCTGAGATGCTTCCTCCTTACGCTATATGAATTAGGCATGTATATTTATTGCCTTACAAAATGGAACATATTAGTCCATATGGACGGTATGTAGGATGAGGCAATAAGTCTCTGCTAGATGGATTTTGTTACTTTATTTTATTTTTGCAAATGCTGGTGCAAGGGTTTCAAATTTCACTCAAACTTTTTGGGTAATGTTTATGGGTTATTCTATAAAATAAGTGTCATGTCTTGACACTGATTTTCCGGTAGCGAAATCAAGGGCTGATATTGCTGAAAATATGGATACACAAGTACTTTATGCACTCTAATGAAGCCATTCAACATGAATACACTACCAAATACAATCATAAAAAAAAAATCTCTAGCACTGATTCAATTAAAAGGAAAAGATATCGGTTGATTCATATTACATGATCAAAAGACAACAAAAAATTAACAAATCTTCAAAATACTATAAATTGCCAAATCTTTTTTTAATTATTGGTTTACAAACTTATGCGCTATATAGCAAGGGCAAACTAGATCCCAAACAAAAGGGCCTCTCCAACATTATTCCCCAAATTAAGTGGGACAACACCAAGAGGTATGAATTGAACTGCTCCTACAATTTCTATTTTTCCCAAAAGGTCCTGCATTCATGAGACACAAATTGAATAGCCCAAGCCATAAAATAGTATCATGATCTGAATTAGCACATGTCTATAATGCTTGCATTTACATTCTAACCTTGTGATATAATGCCTCTATATATATCGTATTCCTTGAAGTTTTTTTCCTTTCCATTATTTTTCAGGTCTTGGAGTGTGGTTGTGCTCTCCATCTTTTGATGGAATGTCAGTCAATCAGGAAATGTGGAACTAGGATCCAAACACAGTGCAACTGAGCAGCGTGCTTTGAGTCAACTTACCCTTTGTGGAGTGATTACAGGACCAAATAATATGCCTCTAAATGAGCAAAGCACTACCTTACAGAGACATGAATAGCATGTGAAAACTTGAAAAGTTTAAGAAACAATGTAATTGTTATTGCAGGAATTCTCTGCCTCCAGTTATTGGCATATGCTCACTTCAACCACATTATTCATTCATAGATTTGGAAGTAAGGAATCATCTTTTTGCTCTATATCTTTTACATATCAAATAGGGATGTAACCCAATGTAAACAGTTCTTCTCATTTTGAATCTAAAATGAACTATAGGACCAATGCTAAAGCTTTGAACTTGAACGATGTTTTAATGTTTCAAAGACATTTAAATCATTAAAAGAGGCTTAAATCACACCTTTTCCATATGTGTTCATTGTTTGTCAAATAATTAATTTATGACAAATATACTATTTTCAAGATTGATTATTTTTCTAGCAAATTTTAAATGCTTCTAATAAATACTATTTTGACAAATACTACTTTTAAACACTATTTTCAAGATTTACCCAGAACATAATTTGAGTGGCATTTTGTTGTTGTTTTCTGTAAAGACCAACAAACATCTAAGTGTTCAACCAAACGAGCTCAAGTTTGTAAGTAAGTAGAAACCATGCATGTTGTTTGGACATTTTCATCTATATGAAGTTCACATTTGAAATCAAACCATGGCTTATCTACATATGGACAAATTCTCAGTTTGGTTAATTAAAGTAAATATGCTTAAGTTGGGTGAGGATGCTATATGTCAGTCTGGTTAATTAATAGAAATATGTTTAAATGGTCAAGTTACATTTAAAATTTAACTGTAGCTTTCCTAACAATGGGCAATTTCTCAGTTTGGTTAATTTTAGAAAATGTGATCCACTAAAGAAGCGGAGGAGCTCCTCTGTTCACAGCTAGGAGAATTGGAAGCAGAGTCTGTTATACATAATGCCTTTGTTTGGCTAAAATAGAGACAAAGCTCTCATATTTCGTATCTCTAGTATCTACCAATAGCACCAACTCCAAAATACTCAAAACACTGTTCTCCCTACAAACAGACTTGCTTAAGGTAGGGACTCCAGCTCACACAGAGCACTTGTTTGGTATAGCTTACAATTAAATAAAATTGCTCAGACAGCAAGCAATGTAGATGATAATGTGAGGAGGGTGTGATCAATAAGATGGAGAGTAGCAAGGAAATCCACACGTAGGCTGATTGAGGGAGAAGCACGTAGGAGGGAAATACCAAGTAAAAGCTATTGAATGCAAACAGGAAACCATTTTCAGACTGCACCCATTTGAGAAGGGTGAATTTTTTTTTAAATGAAGTAAAGTTGTGTAATTGAGAAATAAAGTCATGATTGTGAGTAGGACTCTGTGAGAGTGAGATGCCAAGCTAAGTAAACATGATAAATGCTTACAAAAAAAATTAAATAAATGAAAAATGAAGATGTGACCAAGGCAAAGTAGAAGATAGAAAGGGAAAATTATGAGAGTTTAAAGTTTTAAATTGAATGATTTGAATACTTAGATAAAAGGACAGGCTAAATAGATGTGTATGGGTTTCGTGTAGGAGCAAGGGAGGAGATTGACAAAAGAAATGTGTGTAGAGGTGTAAAAGGGGTGTGCCATATTGGCAGATTGGAAACTTCATAAGAGGCAATGGAAAATACAAAGGAGACAATGGAAGTTCTGTGTGAGCCGAGTCAAGAGAAACAGCGCAGAGAAGATCAATTGTAAATAATAAATTTACAATTTGATGTAGTTATGTGATTGTTTTAAATAAAAGAAGAATTTTGTTATTTGTTGCAATCTTTGTGTATTGAAAATTGAATGTTGGATTAAGGCAGAGTTTTTCGTGTGATTTTATATTTTGTGAATGGTTTTTGGATAGAGGAGAGTACCCTTTGCATCAATTGGTATAGGTATAAGAGCAAGTAGTCCTGAGAATGGAGAGGATTCACCAAGACTTGTGGGTGGATTTAGTCCTGAGAATGGAGAGGATTCACCAAGACTTGTGGGTGGATTTGAGTGAACAAATTGTCGAATGTGAGGTAGTTTACACTAGAAAGTGAGTGAGAAAGCGGTAGTGAAGAAGTTTGTGAGGGTTGTTGCAGGTAACCGAAGTTTTGAGTAGTGAGAGAGCTTGAAGCCATGAAATAATTTGTGTTGTAGATTGAGTGTGATGGAAGATTGTAGATTGAGGTGAGATTGCAGTAGCTAACAAGATGGATATAGTCTGAAGGAAGAGGCCCATGATTTGGGAAGCATGGAGATGGTATGAAGACAAGACATGGAGGATGATCAAAAATATAAACAAGCAATTAGATAAGATGAAAAAATTGGAGGCATAGCTAAGAGAAAAAAATATATGAGAAAAGAAGATGAGGATGGAGTGAACAATGAAGAGCCTACAGTAGAGATAGTCAAAGAGGAGAAAAATGAAGATGTAGCAATGGAATACGAAGAGATTGTAGGGAAAGATGAGGAAGAGGATGATTTGTCCTAGATTTTGGTGGTGGATAATGAATGGTTGGAAAATATTATAGTGATTGAAAGTGAGAAGGCAAGCATCACATCGAAGGAGGAAGAAGAGTAGACCCTATAGAAGTTCATGAAGATGAGAAGAAGAATGAAAATTAAAAAGTGAACAGCGAAAATAAAATGATAACAAAGGATGAAGATGCAGTAGAAATTACAACTATAGAACTTGAAGGCATTCCAGTAGATGATGAGGAAACCCAAGTTACAATAGTGAAAGAAGAGGTAAATTTAAATTTTCTTGAATTCAATGATGAGGAAGTCTGATGGTGTGAATTTGCACCCCTTGCAATTCCACATTTATGTACCTCCTGCCTTAGATAAATTAAATCTGATGATGATATTACATGCCCTTCATTCGCTTCACATCCACTTGGCAGTTGTTTTTTGTGTTGATGGAGGATATTTTTTCAATGATGCTAGCATGGCACTTGGACGTCTATGCGATGCATTGTCATCCTGACATGATTCATGCTTCTGGAATCCATAGAGGCATTACAACTCTCCATTGGCAATGAAGTGTAACATTTCTACTCCCTTGACCGACCTTGAACAACTCATTTGCCTCCAATTTCATCTTCAAATTGCTATATTATTCATTCATTCACCCTCTCTTGGATTCCCTCACACTTCTTGATCTCATTCACTCTTGGAAACTATCTACACACTTCATTCACAATATTTTCACCACCATTAAAGTAGCAAGTTGGTGTTTTGTGGACTTAATCTCTTTGTTGTTGTGGCAACATCGGCATTTTGCAAGCTTGAGGTCTGACTCCTTCTGCCATTTACCTTTAGTGCATGTGGTTGAAGGTGATATCACTCCATTTCCATTCACTTAGCATTATCATATTTTTTCATAGCATATTGTTGTTTAGCATAGTGCATAGTACTTCCATTTCAATACCTCTCTTTATCATATTTCTCTATCATTGCTATACTGGCTGTCCGTGGAGATGGGAACACCAAAAAGTAGGGGACTGACTATAGTAGTCCTTTATACATAGCCCCAACATTTTTTTGTCTTGTGTGTGCATGTCGCTTGTCGTGTGAAGACTTTGAAGATATCAACTCGTGGGTAGAAAGGTGCACCTTTCTTACTCTCCTTTTTCAATTCGTAATTAGATCATGTTAAAGTATTCTTCTTGTTATTTCGCTATTTAGTTTCATTATGTTCTTGTTATTTCATTAAACCATACTTGTGAGGTCATTAGTAGGTTTCTTCAATTTTTAGAATGTACTTTACACTTGTCCATATGGACAGTACCCAATCCAGATGCCAACGTGTCATGTTTTCATCTGTGACCCATGTTGGATTCCTATGGCAATGAGCTACGTAAGTTGTAGTCTGGACTCTAGAAACTTGCTCACCTAACTCCCTGAGACTCTTGCATTGGAAAAAGGGAAGAGACAGATTAATTTTCCTTCCTTTTCACCCTATTAAACATCAAACCTATCTTAAACAATTCCTTAGCTTATGGTAGATTAGGGCAGTTGACTATTCTAGACCCTCCTGTGACCTAGGTCCCTGAGCAGTCAGTCCCGCTCTACATTTTTGTGAATGGGTAATGTGAACTATTTTGGTTTCCGTTTCATAGTTTTGAAGGATTCTTCTCTCATTGTCTAGGTGTATTGTAGGTGTGTATATTTCAAGGTGCTTAGCCTTGCAACCCAACATATAACCCCTAGTGGTGTAGCTAGAAGAATCCCTAAATGTTCTAAAGAAAAATATAGAATAGGTCACTATCTATATGGTAAACGCTTGGGGGGCTTCTAAGAAAATCCTTTTCGGTGTACATAGGAGATGGATTCTTTCATGCATCTTCCCATCCCATATGTGCAGCCTACGAATGGGTCGCCTACTATAATCTTTACTTGATAGGATTTTTCAATGAATGCTAATAAGGATCCCTCTCCTTTGTACATTCTCACTTGTGTCAACAGGAATATCATGACTGACATTCTCGTTGAGCCTACGAATGAGTCTAAAAGCACTCTATGTACACATGATGGTCCTTTTGTCCCTCCCATTGGTTCTATCACCTTGTTAGTCCTAGTTGGGCGTAGGGCTATGAGTGTCCTTTTCAATATTATCCCATAGTCCAACTTGTTCATAGTGAAGCTAGGCATTCCTTGGCTAGTTTCCATGAACGCACTCCCTTCGATGATACATAAATTCTTGAAATTATCCCATGAGGGCTTCATGCACGTTGTGCACAACACTATGAATAAACCCCTAGTGTCGCTTGGGGCTTATTCATTAGATCACTTTTTTCTAACCCCTTTGGTCTGCTTCCTTCAAGGACAGACCTATTGTATTGCACTTATGTAAAATACAAGAATGGGGGCATAGCACCGAAAGTGACCTATCCTCCTTCTCCTTATGCTATTTTAGTTAAGGCTTGTATGATATCGTAGCATCAGGCTACCTCTACCTCTCGAAAGGAGAAGAATAAGTCCACTCAAGAGCCTCCTTCTTCTTCCTCTGCAGTTCCACCTACTTCTACCTCTTGTCTTGTTGTGACACCCTCAACTTCTACCTCTATGTGTCTCTTAAGGAGTTCAATGCTGCCTACTTGGTGGAAGGCCAAGTGTCAAGTGTTTGACCTTTCTATCTTACCCATGGTGCCTTGGCTTGTCTTGTATGGTAAGGGGAAGGATCCTCATGGAGTCACCTCTATGTCTTGACCTCCTACTACTCTTTCCCCTAGGATGGCGAATGGGAAGATCCCACCACCGAGGCACTTGAGTCTATCTCTTTGCCCATTTTTTCCTCTGTTCTTGTATCTCTTCCTCCTATTTCTATCTAGGAGTCACTCCCTCTGTCAGAAATGGTTGTGATGGACACTTCGATGATAGAACAGGAGCATACTACTCCTTCTCAAGTTGTAGCCTCTAGCTCTCAGAGCCATAGAAACTACCTTACGCATGAGCCTAAGCACTGGAGGAATTCTCTAGCCACTGAGCAAGTTGCTTTATAAAAGAAGGAAGGGGAGCCAATAGCTCCTATTTCGATGTCTACTACTATGTCCTCCTCTTCCACCCATTATACTTTGATTCATGTCACCTCGATCTTGCTTTCAGCTCCCCTTGTGAGTGTGGATGATCATTACCCTAAAAGGGTGCAAGTGTTCATTTCTCCCTTGGTTAAGCCTCCTCTCTTGATTTCCCTTCCAGACATCCCACCTTTTCCTAAGCCTGTGGACATTTTGAATACTTTGGTGATGTCCATTGTAGTTTTCTCTGCTTCTTCCTCACCTTTCACTTCGTCTATGGGGACCTCACATCCCTCAATTAAGCACAAGTTGTAGGACAACACTACTTCTACTAGGGGTCAAAAGAAGGGATAGCCTTCTTCAAAAGTTGGTTCTTCTTTGGCATGTGTCGTCCTAGTGACAGAGGTTGCCCCAACATCCCCTATGTTCATCACTGCCCTCAAGTCTTTCGGTGAGCTTGGTAGTGGATCTCAGGCATCTCCTTCTTCACCCAACCATTTGATACATGGCACTCCTATCAAGTGCATGTTCAACTTGGTAGATGATGTCCTGGATCTATCAGTATTTTTTGCAAAATCAATGATGTTTACATCATAGGAGTTGAGTGAAGAATACCTTTAGGGGCCCTCTTCCTTAGCTCTCATTGCAGGAGAGTTGAAGGGTGCTCCCCTTGCAGGATCATTCACCTTCCCCTTATAATGATCTAGACTGGAAGAACGATGACCTCTTGGTTGATGAGTACTAGGAGGGCACCTCTTCTTTATCCGTAGATTAGATTTTTGTGTGTGTTGTGTTTCCCCTGTGCTTATTTTATGTGTTCCTGGAGGACCCTTGTCACCCTTGTAGGTGGTTGGATATAGGATTTTTTTGTGTCGTAAACTTCTTCTATTTGTCACATCATTCTTCCTCTATTGTGTCTTGATTTTCGATAATTGGGGATGATGCAAAGTTTTGGAGGCATGGAGGCCTCCCTTCCATGTTGACCCAATTTTTTATTATTATTATTTTTTTTCACATACCTTTCTTCACATGGTCTAATATAGTACGGGATTGATGACAGTTCATATATATTATTATATTATATTTATCTATTTATATATATGAGCAGTTCTAACCCTGAAATATCAGATCCCTTGTCTCTTGATTTCTTTGTCTTCTCTTATGTTTTCTTTTCATCTATCTCTCTTCTTTCCTTGATTCGTGATGTTGTGGTTCCTATGTGTTGTCCCTTTCCTATGTGGCAACATTTTCACGACTACATCCCATCATGTATCGCGAGCCACAACATCACTTTATTCTCTCTCCTTAGGACATCATATTCCTTTGTGTTCAGCATGCACCATCCTAAGGGTGGGCTATCATACTACTTCAATTTTCAAAAATTTGTATTCAGTGGCCAATGAATCCCTCCTTGAAAATCCCTTATTTTTCAAAAACAGTATTCTTCAACAAGGACCCCCAATGGAATTTTTTTCTTTTGAAATGAATTCGTGGAGAAAGAGTCTACAAACTTTCCTTCATGAAGGGAGTACTTTTTCTGATGAAGAAGTCTAAAGACTTTCCCTTGTGAGGAAGTATTCTTCCTTTCAAATCCCTTGATGAAAGAAATATTTCAAAAGGACTCCTTGATGCTAGAATCGTTTGCAAAAAATATCATTACCTTTCAAACAAAGTGTCCCTTAACTGGACCCCTTTTCTTTCGAAGGGTTTCCGAGGGACCCCTTTAAAAGCTTCTCCTTCAACTGTTGACCGTCTGCGTGACTATTTCTCTATCTGCCTGTTTGGCTTTTTGTTATCTAACATGTTTTGTCTATGGATTAACATGTTGCTTTTTAGGACCTGCAAAGTTTATTTTTCAACCAAGCTTAGAGGACCTAGCACCTCAAGCTTTCCTTGCAGTATCGAGCACCTATAAGGGCTTATTAAACTCTGCAAAGCCTTTCACATCTGGCCTCCCTCAGGATCGATCACTTGTGGCACATCCTCTATAGGATCGAGCACCTGTAGAGCCTTTAGTTCACCTTCCATAGGTCTACGGACCTACAATACATTTATTCAACTCTCCTCAGGATCGAATACCCATGGAGACATCTCTTCCTATGCATATGGGCATGTTAGATTGTGGTCTATTTCCTCGATGGTTTAGGTATACATTTCTCATATTTCACTCTACTCTACGATGCATTCACTGACACTTATGCTCACTAAAGTGGGGGAAAAATGTAATGGCATGAATTTTCACCCCTTGTAAATTCCACATTTACATACCTCCTACCTTAGATAAATTAAATCTGATGATGTTATTCCATGTCCTTCGTTTTCTTCCCATCCACTTGGCGGTTGTTTTTTTGTGTTGGTGGAGGACATTCTATCAGGGATGCTAGCATAACAGGTAGACGTGTGTGTGACACACTATCATCCTAACAGGATTTCTACCTCTAGAATCTACAGAGGCATTACAACTCTCCATTGGCGATGAAGTGTAACATTTCTACTCCCTTGGCCGACCTCAAACGACTCCTTTACCTCAAATTTCATCTTCAAATTGCTATCTTATTCATTCATTCACTCTCTCTTGGATTCTCTCACGCTTCTTGATCTCATTCACTCTTAGAAACTATCTACACACTTCAATCACAGTATTTTCACTACCATTGAAGCAGCAAGTTGGTATTTTATGGACTCAATATCTTCGTTGTTTGACAATATTGGCATTTTGCAAGCTTTTGGGCTCACTCCTCCCATTTTCCTTGAGTGCACATGGTTGAAGGTTATATCACTCCATTTCCATTCACTTAGCATTATCATATTATTTTTGTAGCATATTGTTGTTTAACATAGTGCATAGTACTACCATTTCAATACCTCTCTTTATCATATCTCTCTATCCTTGCTATACTGTTGTCTATGGAGGTAGGAACACCAAAGCAGGGGACTAACTGTGGCAATCCTCTATACATAGCCCCAAAAAATTTCCATCTTGTGTGTGTAGGTTCTCATCGGGTGAATACTTTGAAGATTTCAACTCGTGGGTAGGAAGGTGCGCCTTTCTTACTCTCCTTTTTCAATTTGTAATTAGATCAAGTTAAAGTATTCTTCTTGTTATTCCATTATTTATTTTTATTAAATGTTCTTGTTATTGCATTAAATTTTACTTGTTAGTTCATTAGTAGGTTTCTTTAGTTTTTAGACTATACTTTACACACTGGTACATTCTGACGAATTTTTCGACGACGGCCTGTCGGAATTTCGACGGATCTTCATCGCTATAATTTCATCGGAATTTCAACAACATTTGAAACATCAAAATTTTGACCCGACATCGAATGTTAGGCCAGAATTTTGACGTTTCAAATGTCATCGAAATTCCAATGAAATTATAGCAACAAATAGCCGTCGAAATTCTGACGGGCAGTCATCAAAAAATTGGTCAAAATGTACCGGTGACACTTGTTCATACAGACACTAGCGCACTACACAGTCATCTGTGACCTACGTTGGAGTCCTTTGGAAGTGAGCTACCTAAGTTGCAGTTTGGACTGCAAAAACTTGCTCACCTGACTCCCTGAGACTCTTAGGTTGGCAGAAGGAAAGAGATATATCAATTTTCCTTCCTTTTCACCCTCTTAAACATCAAACCTATCTTAAAAAATTCCTTAGCTTGAGATAGATTAGGGTAGCTAACTGTTCTAGACCCTCCAATGACTTTGGGCCTTGAACAGTCGGTCCCCCTCCTCTACAGGAAGTTGAGTTGAAATGTCATTGTTATCAACTAGGATTTCACCCTAGCTAAGCCTAGACTAGTTAATCATGTTGAAACATTGGAGTATCTCCAGGTTGTGGGTACCCTATAGTGAAGATAGACAGTTCTAGAATGTGGGTTGGTTCCCCTTTTGATTTTCTAAGGAAACTAATGATTATGTAGTAAAAGAGATAGAGGTGTTTAAAATGAATGGAAAAAATGAACTCGAAAGGATGGTGATGCACCTAAATGACTATGAAAATGCAAATTGAATCACAACTATTTTTTCAGAAAGATATGTTCACATAGCTCAGAAAAGGACAATTTGATCACAATAATGTTACTAAAGAAGGCTTAATAATCTATCTTTTTCAGAAGGAAAACTATGTTTCACAACTTGGAAGATAGAATAAACACAAGCACAACCTAAGATTTGTGATAAAGGATTGCTTTTGTGCATGTATAGTAATGAATGAGACAAAACTAGAGGTTTTGGTGATTAAAACACATTAACCTCATGAAAATCATTCATAAAAACACTCATATTAATCTAAGAAGGTAAAATTGATAAATCTTGAACAAAAAATAGCAAGAAAATACTACATAAATGACAATAAGAAGTAACCTGTAGCCTGCTGCTCTGTATAAATCTGTAAACTAAGTTACAAAACTTCTTAGACTCTCTCCAATTAACATGAGAGTAGAAAACTAGAACTATGAAAAAACCTAAGTCTTTTCTCCTATATACAAAAAGGGTCTTAAAGTACCAAGAGGTGGCACTTGCAGCTAATTGCATATAAAAATACCTCCTCTAAGATGATCCATGAGAAAAGAATGAAAACCCCCAAAAAGAGGGGTCAAAACTAAAGTAAATTGAGCTCAAACAGCTCCAAACTTCCTCTCAACCAGCTTGACCAAAGTGGACTTCAAACTCACCCAGTTTAACCATAAATAAAGGAAAATCACTCCATAGCTCTGAGTTTGCATTTCAACTTAACTATCCCTCCTATTTTGCTTGATTGAGAGGAAAAATTAAACTAAATTAGCAATTATTAAATGCAATCAATGTGATTGATTTAATAAGTGTTATGTGATACATGCTATCTTCTTTATGTTTATTACATAGCAAGTATTAAAGAAATTTATAATTTTATTGCATTTAATAGTTCCTAAGTTACAAATTTTGTCTATTGATGGTGTAAACATAGTAGGTAGAGTAAAATATGAAAATAATAATTATCAAAGGCAAAAGAAGAATCTTCATCCTTGCACATGCCACAAAAAACCTCTATCATGTCCTCTTACTATCAAAAGGTCTTCAAAATGCCTAAAATTCCTAAAGCATTTGACTTCCCTTGGCTATCATTCCCTATACTCAACACCTCTGACCCTTGCAATGATTCTTATCCTTTTGACTTAAGGCTTATAATAAACCTTAGCATTTGTAAAGCCCATCATTCACTTCAACCCTCACAGACACCCTACCATGATCACTAGGTTTGATGACTTACTTTTCTTGACCCCTTGTGGCATTTTTTTTGTAATGATTTTCAAAGTAAACAAAAAAAACAAATCCCATAGTCGGGTTAGGGAAACTTGGCCAAAAAGAGACAGAACCCTAAAGCATTTTTTCATTTCTTCATTCCATCCTTCAGGTTCTCTGTTGGAGTTGGGCCGCAATGCTAGCATTTCTGAGGGTTTGAAGGCCATTTGAGGGTTGTTTTGGAGACCTCTAAAGCTATTTTATCATGGATATCAACCCTTTTTTGTCACTTTGGACTCCTATAAGTGACTCTTTTCCTTTTGTTGTGTTTTCAAAACACAAAAAGACATAAAAAGCTTATGTCGTTCACAGCTTCTGTATAGTGCTCTTCTTTTTGTGTCGTCTCAACAAAATGAAGGAAAAAATTAAAATATTCTTTGTGAAAAGTATTTTCTCCACATTTTTTTTACTGTGTTTCACTTGGACTTATGAGATAAAAAGATAAAAAACCCCTCAGAATGTTGTATTTTCTTTCATTATTGCTATATTATGGTGAGACCCTCCTTGACGGCTTTGAGTGCACCTCTCTCTTATCTCTATGGTTACTGTATCTCTAGATATTTGGCTTAAGAAACCTATGAAATTTCCTTATCTCCTTGTTTTCATAATATTCTTTGCAAAACTTTGCTTGACTATAATAGTCATAATAGCTTCTCTCAATGTTGATGTACTACTATCTTATACTTCGGATTTTTTACTGTGACAATCTTCATTCTATATAGTTATTGTCTTGAATGCTAATATATTCATTTGATGTGAGCATCCTTACTTTAGAACACAGTCACTCTCTAAAATTATAATTACTAGGACAGTCACCTATATGGCAGCTCCTTCTTGGCTCTTTAAAATGCACTGAAACATTACACCTTTCTTTCCAGTGTGAAGCTTAGTAGGGTATATGCAAGGCTAACTTTATTCTTCATAATGAGACATGTGTGAGTCTAAGCTATGCATGAGAAGATTTTACACAAGTGATTGCAAACTTGACCATCACAAGATTCATTTTCTTGTTGAAAATCTGGGATTTCTCCCTTCTTTGGATGATAATGGTGAAGTGATGGTTCAGTTCTCTCTTTGTATAAAAAATGATGAACTTACAGTGTCAAAAAAGAGGAAAGAATAGCCTTTCGTGTATGCTATTTTGATGAGGGATTTGTATGTTTGTGCTATTGGGTGACAATTTTTTCCATGACTGTTCACTTGACTTTTGTGATTCTCTCTCTTTATCATGAATGATGTCATTGTCCTTTCCTTCTACTATGGCACTATCTTCTTTAGCATTGAGATAATTGCTCTCTATGCTTTATATGGACTATCATACTGTCCTACCTTGACTTATTTTATTACTTGCATTGCATTCTTTGCCTAAGACTGGAATTTTGAAACTCTTCCCTGACATTTCCAAGTTGTACCCTTAAGGATTGTATTTGGTATTGTGCTTCTTTTTACTGTTATTATGGTCAAAGTATCTACTTCTCCACTCATCATATGACTTGTTACAAAACATCTTATTTGCATGGATGATCTTCTTGATTCTCATGGGTTGTTCCCAAATACATGGTGACTGCTCTTCATTGTTGATTGTGGCAATGCATGGACTGCTTCCTTATATGCATTGTTGTATTTTAAACATGCATGTTGACTTTCTGAAATGTACTCTCTCAACTACTAAGAAGAGGATAGCATGCTAGGCTCAACCCTTGTGGGAGACACATTTCCCTCCACATACTATGATATCAAACAAGATGAATCATGTAATGATAAATGAACATGTACCTGCACAGTGAACAACATATTAGATAAAACAATGAAGCTCAAAATTCAATGGATATTGATGATGATCTTCTACTTTTCCTTGATATCTATGATATTGAAAAACTATTTTAATGCCTTATAAGAGTAGAATATATATTTGTTGATATAGTATATGCAGAGAATATGGATCCCGAGCTCTAACATAACTTTTCTCATCTCCTACAAGCATTTCAAGTAGCAACAAGCCAACTTTTGGAGCAACCAAGTGAGAGGGACTAAAGCAAGGATGCAATAGCTCAACTTGGGGTTTTTTATTCAAGAAATGATGGATCCCTACTCCTTGCATATGCTCTTTCTTTTCTATTTCTTCAAATTTATAGTTTATGTCTTATATTGTATTGAAATAGTTATTCCCATGGCTTGTGTGGGACACCATACATTTGTAATTATCAATAAAAGACAACATTTATAAAAAAGAAGGTAACTCATCAATCCTTATTGAAACAACTTGATCATTAGCTAAAACATTAAAAGATTCCTCTTGAAAGGTCTTCTCCTATTCAATTTTTTGTTGCTCTAATCGGTAATACTCTACAGCTAAATGTAGTGGATTTATATTTCTAATCTTCTCCATGATGAGTGAGCTATCCTGATCAATGGGCTGCTCTATAAGTACACTAGGATGTACCTGATTACTTTCCTCAACTTACAAAGGATGAAGTCTTATGAAACTTAGAATTTCAAGCTTAAGAGGCTGGTTTGAAGAGTTAAGAGTTTACCTTGCCTGAAACTTGGAGTTTCATACCTTGGAGGTACTTCCTCTTGAAGCTGATCTAAAATACAAGAAGCTAATTGGGATTCCATTCTTTATGCTTGGGCAACCAATATTCTCATTTGCTCTTCCTTAGCAACAACCTTCCTTGCAATATATTTTTCATATTGTCTCCTCTACATCAGCAAGTCTTGCTCATAGAGATAGGCCTGATAAGCCATCTCTTCTTGCTATTGATCATACTCTTGCTGCCTCTTGATCTCTTCAATCTTCTTGGTGAAGTCTAACAATGTGTCCTTGATATCATTCATGCTATTCTTCATATCTCTAACCTCTAAATATTGGAGGCGATCAAGGGAGTGTTTGAATTGATTTGACACTAGAGATGTTTCTTGAGGTTGATTGAAAGAATGGGTAGGCTACCAATAGGACTGAGAAGGGGTGGTATACATCTTGAACATGCTGGTTTTCTTGAATAGCCATGGGAATTGGACTAAAACTAGTTGTCTACTCAGCTTGATATGGATGAAAAGGGGAAACATGAGTAGCATTTTCATGAAATTGGGTGTGATAAAACATGTCTTCATGAAACATATACATGTTTATCCATTCAAAATCTAGAAAATAAGAAAAAATTAAACTTTCTTGAAACAAACCAACGCCTGGCCATAGTGAAACCAAAAAAATACTTCTCAGAGTCGCCAAGTGTGTTGATTTCTTGCCTCCAAATGCTGAGATTGCTTATGCACACACCAAAAACTAGCAATGAAATGAGGAGCTTTGAACTATGAGATTTCAAAGAGTCCCACCAGGTGTGCCAAAAACTATTATCAACTAGGATTTCACCCTAGCTAAGCCTAGAATTAGTTAATCTTGTTGAAGCATTGGAATATCTTCAGGTTGTGGGCCTAATATTCAATGCACCCTAGGAGTGTTTATCATATTGAATAAAAATATTATATTCTCTTCCACTCTTACTATTATCATAATTGACAAATTTTATCGACCCAAAATAAACAAATAGGCTTGGCATGAATTCATAATCAAATATAGGCACTCTATGAAAAATAATAAAAAATATCATAAATTGGTTATGATTTCAAAGTAACTCCCTCTATTTATAGCTTCTTACACATCATAAGAATGTGGCATAAGTTTCTACAAGATCCCTAAAAGATAGAAGACCTAAAATAGCCAAAATATATCCTCTTATAAAAATGTTTCCACAAAAACATCCCATACCCCCTTTTCATTTAAGGGTAATTTAAATAATATAAAACATAGAAATATGCAATTAATTTTTGAGAAAAATGTCAACTAATAAATAAAGAAAATCAAGAACTTACAAAAATTGAGACACCTTAATTCCTAATAAGAGTCACATCTAAAACCCTAATTTATATCTAATGGTATTTATTTTCATTCATCAAAGGAGTAGGAATGTTGATTTAATAATAATTAACAAGGATCAAAGACAATGAGTTAATAATCCAATTAGGATAGTATATGATCTTGCTATTGTGAATGTTCATTTTTTTAATAGGATTTCTTTCATGATTCCAAATATGTTAGAAGTTTTCTTAAATACAACATAGCATACAAACTCATTAAAATATGTTTTAGATCGATTCATAGCAACCAATAGAGAAGTGACAACAATGTTCATTTTGAAATTTAAATTCTAGAAGTTTAAACCACATGAAAATGATCTAGATCTATTTCACATTTGTAAATTTGAATCCAAATAATAAATTTAAAATATAATAATCAAAATATTTTAAAACAAGGCTACATTTTTGCAAAGTTCTTTCTAAATGTTGGCAAGTAGTTTTGTTCTTTGATTTGCGGGAAAATTGAGAGTAGCAGTGGTCTAATTAGACTGGCAAGATAGCAATTGATATTTGTATTCTCAAAGTAGTTTTGTTTGACAATACAAATAAATAAATGAATGATTGGGATATAAATGATTAGAATAGATATTTAGGTGAATTAAATAAGCAATATATTTCTTAAATTATTGTTGTGCATTGATAGTAACTACTATTGCTAGGACATAGCTAATGAAGATAGGTATTTAAGTGAGCTAATTAAGTAATTTGTCATTTAAGTTATCGTTGTACATTAATAGTGACTATTATTGCATTGGTTGATACGCCTTAGAATAACTTAAGTAAATTGTATATGTAAAATAGTCTTGTATATTTTTAAAGACTAGAAAATTCTAAGCATTAGATTTTGTCAATTCATTTACAGCTATAGATTCAAGTTCACAGGTCAATTCACTTTCATAGGTAAAAATATTAAGCTTTCAAATGCAAATATAAAATAAAGTAGAACACCAAAAATTTGTAGATTCTAAAATAATTGTTTGATCAAATCCTAAAATTCTAACATTAACTTTCCCATCAATATTAACTCATTACTTTAAGCATTGAGTATCTTATGTCAACATATCATCAACCTCTTTTATTGGGGTGTTTGTAGATGTATATCTTATGCAACATAACATCACTCTTGTTTACTAGGTTGATTGAAAATATAAAAGAAACCAAAAGATCTCAAAGACAAACTAGATTAAAACATAAAATGTTTTACATTAAGTGTCATGATTGAAAGATGTCCATATCATATGTATTAAAATCCCTCAACAAAACTTTAGGGAAAGAAAAAATCTTACAAAGACTTGGATGTGTATGGGCCTCTTAAGAAATTAGTTCTTTTCCAAAATTTTGAAAGGATTAATCCCGATTACAATCCTAATTATAACCCTAACCATGATTCTAATCCTAAATGCAACCATAATTTTAACTATAATTCTATTACTAATTAAAATTATAACTTGTAATTGTAACCATAATTTTAACTTTGATCCTAACTCTAACCCTAACTCTAACCTTAAGCTTAACTATGACCCTAATTCTAACCCTCGCTTTTAATCCTGACACTAACCATAAATGTAATCCCAACTTTAACTCTAATTCTAATTGTAACTTTGATTGTAAACCTAATCATATTTCTCATTCTATTTATAACCCTAACCCTAATTTTATTGTAAACATAATTACAATCCTAATTTTAACCATAACCCTTATCCTAATTGTAAGTCTAACCCTAACCCTAATTACAAGTCTAACCCTAACCCTATTTGTAAGTCTAACCCTAAGTCTAATGTTAACCATAATTATAAACCTAATTTTAATCCTAGTTTTAATCCTAGTTTTAATTCTAAGTATAATCCTAATTCTAACCCTAACATTAACATAAATTTTTCAAATGTGATTAAAGAGAGCATTATTTATATTTTATAACCCTAATTGTAGTCATAACCCTTATTTTAACATTAGTTTGAAATCTAACCCTAACTTCAACCCTTATTGTAACTCTACCCTAACCCTATTTTTAACCCTAATTCTAACAATAACCATAGCCCTATCTCTAATTATATCCCTAATTCTAAACCTTACACTAGTTAACCCTATTTATAAACCTAACCATAATTATAATGATTTTAGAATCATTATAATTAATAATAATAAGGGCTAGAATTATAAGTTATGGAACTATAATATAATTGATTAAAACATCTATAATTATTTTAAATTTTAAAATAATAATTAATAAGTTAGAATTATATTTATATATGTGCTAACCCTAAAGTTAAATAATTATATAATTTTAATTCTAATTCTTTTTTAGAAAAATAAATCATACTAAATTATTTAATTATATTTCAATTCATTATAATCCTAATCATAATTTAATTAAAAAATTATATTATTATAATTCTAAATTAATCTATATAATTATAATTATAATAAACTTAACTCTAAACCTAATTCTTAATTTTTTTTAATAAAAGAGGGTAAAAACTTTATTGATCCAAAAAAGAAATCCAAGGCAAAAGAGTACAAGAGACCCACAAGGGGTCAAGAAACCAAAAGAAAAGCCATCAAGTAACTCCCAAAAAACATCTCATATCTTCCATGACTAGATCTTCCAAATCCATAGCAAGATCCTCAGGTGGACATCCCCAAGCATCCAAGTTCCAAGTCCCCATCTGTTAACTTAATTCTTAATTATTAATATTTTCAAATTATATTATTTTGATCATATTTATGTACTATTAATTATAACACTCACCTTGATAAACTATTTTTAATATATTAAATCAGGGTATGTGCAGGATCGTGATGGGCCAAAAAGTGGCAATATGATGGGTATGTGTAGGGTATGTGGTTGACAACTTTTTTATTTTCCCAAAATTGATGAAACGAAAAAGATAATTAAAAGAGATTCTCAACTTTCCACCAATATAAATTATGCTTTACTTTGAATTTAATAATTAATTATTATTCATTTTCTATTTGAATTATGATTAAAGTCCTAATTGATAGGCTGATTGAAAAACATCTATAACTTTCAAACGGTATCACATTTTTTGAATCTGAAAAATGTGTCACATTCTATGCTTTGCATACTATAGGATTAAAAAGAAAAATTGAATTTCATGAAGTTTTGACCAAGTTAAGGTGGTTAGACATACAAGTTTTTATATTTTTTAAAGTTGTAAGAAAAAAATCATAATTAATAATTTACTTGGAAAAAAATTACAAAAAAATGTGCATCACACTAGAACATGAGTTCTCTACTTATATGTAAAATATTATAAAAAAATATTATCATTTTATTGTGGTTAGGGTGGTAAAACAAACAACTACTTCTTATTATTTCCCTGAAATTTAAGTACTACTCCATTGAAATTTCAAATTTTCACCAAATAATTTATTTTTTTAAATAAACCTAGTATTTTAGAAACTAAATTCAATTTGCTACAGATTCTATTCTTACATATTTTTGAAATAATATAGATAACTTATTCAAATTTTTATGTAAAGTTGCCTAACTCTAATTTTTCTAAATTTTTCGCCACTTAAGGGCCTATTTTTTCCATGATGATCCTGCACATACCCATCATAATTTTTTTATTATATCTTAATATATTTTAAATGGCTTGTCATTCAAGTAAAACTATAATATTTTTCATGCCAGTTTAAATTTTACTCTCTAAACTTAAGCATCACTCTTCGAGAAAGCTATTTGCCAAACTAATTTAAAAAATTAAATATAATAAAATTAACAATAAAATAAATTATTGTGGATAATATCTTTAAAAAAATTAGTGAAATCACACTAAACATTTTTATATAAAATTTTCTTTCTTATATTAGATTATATATGTTTTTGATTAGAGGTAAAAGTGGGTTTTGATGGGGCTCAGAACCTAGTACAAGGAAAGGCAAGCTGCAAATAAAATAAACCATTTAAACCAATAGCAACACCATAGAAACCTCTACAAGATAAACATGACTACACCTGCTACACCAAAAAAACAAGCAAGGGCCTAAAACCCCTTTTACAACCTAGTTTTAACTAGAACTAGAAACCCTTAGAGATACAAAGAAATCGCCTGCATCTGCCAAGCATAGGAAAACTAGTCGCTCATGGAAGACACCATAGAGCCAAGAAAGATAACTAGATTAATGGTGTAGGACACCATCAAACCCCTAATCAGCTTAGCCTGCTGGGACATAGAGAGAAACTTAGAATACCACCCAACCTATAGCAAAACATGAGAGGAAAAAGATCCCAAATCATCCATGGGCAGCTCCAACAGTAGCACCTCCTTCGAAGCACTCTGGTAACAGGAAACCAACTCCAAAACCACCTCTAAAGGAAAGATCTCCCCTCTATTGGAGAGGATGCTACAAGCAAGAAGACCACTGCAGCCAGAAATCACTAGCACCCTCCACCTCCACCTCCATAGGACTAGAGGAGAAAGCTAACACAGTAGTTGAGCACACATCCATGGCATCCTTTAGTAAACACTACACCAGAAACAAGTTGTGGACAAGGAGAAGAGTCTTAAATAAACACCATAGGTCCACCTTAACAACTTTCACATAAAAATTCATCTAGATTTTCATAGAAAATAACCCAACAACAAGCCAAACGCTCATCCACTTTTGAGCCTTCACAAAAGTCTAAAACAACTAATCCAACAGAATACAAACAAGAAGTAGCTCAGCCTAAGAAAAGACCACAAACCCCAACATCATCCACTTGGGGGGCAAGAGGAAAAACAACTTCCTCAGCAAAGAGGTCCAAGGACATTTAGCCAGAGGGAACAAGGCCACAATAGCAAGTCAATTAGAGAGAACAAGGCCTCAGATTTTTGGCTAAAACACATCTAGATTTTCAATAAAAGCTTGAAGAACATCCCAGCCATAAGCCAATAAACAACAACTAGAGGAAACAACATCTAGGATCTAGGAAAAATGCTAGAAAAAAATCCATCCAAGAGAACCCAATCTAGAAACAACCCAGACAAAGAACTAGACCAGCAGCTACTAAAAAGATCTGAGCCCAAAGAGAGCAGAAGCAACCAAGACCTAAAAGGGAAAAGGGAACAACCCATACAAGAAGGAAATTGAGAGACAACCAAACCATTAATCACCCAAGCAACCCCAACACGCCGGTTAGAGCCAAAGATAGGCCAAAACTCCACAGTTCCAACCAATGGGAAGCATCGCCAGACCACAATAGGGAAATCAGTAGCAACCACGAAACACCCAAGGCAAGAGATGCTAAAAAGGCGCCACCAAAAAAATAGCAGAGAGGGGTTGAGGGAAGCCAAGAAGAAACCAAAAAGAGAGTAGGCTAGCAAAAAGAGCACCCAAGTTGTTCCATTATGCCCAATAGGACTAGAAATAGGCCCATCCTCCAACCAAACCTCCTTAGAAAACCCAAATCACGCACTCACCAGTTGTAAGGAAAAAAAAGTGCTCCCCACAAAGGCAACAACCATAAACCTCAAGAAGAAATGCACAGGGCATGCCAAAAAATTCATAGAAACCAAAGAAACAGCAACATCCTCCATCCCAATCCGATGAAATAGAAAATTTGTCACCACCCAACTGGACGAAAACAGCTTGCTCTACACCACCATCACTCGACTAGAAGAAGAAAGCAAACAACATGAAGTCATCGCAACCCAATAGCGAGAGATGCTAAAAAGGTGCCACCAAACATACATCAGAGGGGCTGAGGGAAGCCAAGAAGAAACTAGAAAGAGAGCACACCAGCAAAAAGAGCACCCAAGTCATCCCATTACACCCAATAGGACCAGAAATAAGCCCATCCTCCAACCAAACCTCCTTAGAAAACCCAAAGCACACACTCACCAGCTGTAAGGAAAAACAAGCACACCCCACAAAGGCCACAGCCAAAACCCTCAAGAAGAAATGCAAAGGGTAGGCCAAAAAGCATATAGGAACCAGAGAAACAGAAACATCCTCCATCCCATCTCGATGAAGAAGCAAAATTATCACCTCCCAACTGGACGACAACAACTTGCTCTGCACCACCACCACCTGACTGGAAGAAGGAAGCAAACATCACAAAGTCGTCACAACCCAATAGCGCAACAACAACCAGTCCAGCTACAAGTCGCCATCGCCTCCCAGTAGAGAACCATCTTCATCCTCTACATCCTCTCCTTCTCTATCACCATCGCCTCCCAGCAGTGATCCATCTGCATCCTCTGCATCCTCTCCTTCTCCATCTGAATCATCTCCAGAATTTGAATTTCCCCCTCCTCTCCTCTTCCTGCTCCTCTTCATCCTCTCCCTAAAATTTATCTAACCTTCTATTAGATATATATGTTACATATTATCTAGTACATATTATTATAATATGATGTTAAAGTTAATATACTACATGTTAATTTAAAATATAATAATATAATAATAATCAAATATAATAGATTTAAAATAATTTCATAATATAATATACTAAAAATATATTAATGCATGCATATTTTATTTTTTATTAAATTATTTATTATTTTTCATTGACTTTTATATAATATTTTCTATGTTATATTTTTTTAATATATTAAATTGTAGATTAGATGTTACATTATGTTAATATATTATTTGTATAATATTAAATTATAATATTTTTTATTATATTTTTATATACTTTATTTTTTAAAATCATAAAAAAAAGTTAAAAATCATAAAAAAATTAATATATAATGTTTGAAAAAAAAAATTGATTGGCTGAAATTCAAAATATTAATTACTAGTTACAAATTATACTTAACTATAACTTTAAAAAAAAAAAAAAAAAAACAATAATAATAATATATCACTTTGTAGAGTTGTTAATCCATAAAAGGGAAATCTAGTCAATATGGGCCCAAAGGGGACAGGCGTACGATTTGCTCTATTACACATTAAAACTAAAATTAAACAAAGAAAATGTGTCGCCACATTGGCCGCCACCGACATTGTTGCTATGAAGAATCCTTTTTAACATTTTGTTATAACACATAGTGTTTGATTAAAGGTGGGTAACCAACTCCTGACTTGACTGTAATGATAACTTCATCGCCAAACTATGCAACAAAGGAGGTGGGATTCATGTTAGCCCTTGTTCCTGAGTATTTACCTTGGAAACCCCTAGACCTACATCAACAATCAACTATTGATCCCATATATTAATGTTTTCTATCATTTTCCTTGCCTGTTATCGCTTTTGGGTTTTTAATTCTTGATCAAGGGCATTTGTTTAAGGAATCGCCTAGAAAAGAGGAATTTAGATTATGAGATTTGGAAATCAGAAAGAATAGATATTTGTGTAGGTAACTTACAACAAATTTCCGGTTGAATGTGCTTCAATTATTTAAAACTGGTAGAAAGAATTAGGTTTGGCTAACCAAAAATTTCTATGATTGCCAAGTTTCTCTTTAACTTCCACAAACAACTTTGAATTCTAGTTACGCAATCTCTATTCACTCACTTTATCAATTTCTGATCTTCCAATTAGGATCTCACAAATTCATTACTAAATCCTTGATTTCATAACTTCTTAAGCCACTTGGTAGTCTTTCTATACTTTTCAAGTTGATTATCAATGACAGACCTGTGTAATGGAATGTTGATGCAGATCAGGGAGGAAAACCTTCCAACAAACACAATTTGATCAAAATCAACCAATCTTTTTGCCTTCAAAACTCAAACTTAAAAACTTTTCCCAATTCCTTCACAAACTCCTTGTAGCATTGCAAACAAGGAAAATTGAGCACATCTTTCACAAAACTCTGCAAACCCATAAATATTTTACCTTTTTAGACACCCATTAAGCCTTTTCAAAACATACATTAGAATCTCATATGGTTCTTTTGGAACATATCCTCCAAACTACTGCTGCTACGTTGCCCCTAGACCTCAAATAGGTCACTTTTACAAAGAATCACCAAAAAATCCTTCACTCCAACCGTGAAACACTATGTAAGGATCTTCAACTAGTTCCAAAACCTCAGAATCAACAACTTTTGGTCAACAAAACACTCTCTAATGCATCAAACACCAAAACCCTTATTTTGACTAGTTTTAGGAGGGTTTATTGAAAATCCACATTCCCAACTTCTTTTCACCTTATTAATGCATCAAACATTCTCTATATAGTCTACACATGCTCCTCAAAACAACTCCTAACCTTTACCAATCCATTTTCACCATACTTTTTCTCTTAGCCATACTTTTCAAGCAAAAACACATGAAAACACACTTAAGGCAGCATTCAAAATCACTCAAACCGCCTCCCCTACTCAAAAAAACTCCATGAACATCTAAATATAACCTATTTCACCCATTCCACCAAGTATCACACTAATCTATAGGTGGAATGGGTGTTTATTCCATTTTAAGTGCCTTCAAACCTTCAGTTTTGAGTTTACAATTGACAGTAAATAGGCTCTTAAAAGCTTGAACCTTTATGAAATCAAGTCAGATAAAAGAAAAAATGATGTTACTTCATGTATCCAATGAATGCAATGCAATTTAGTTCAAAAACAAACTGTACGGAGTCGTACATTCCCTTGGAGCAGCAGATTTTATAGAAAATTGTAGAGAAATCAAATTTTTATTACTGTTTGAACTTCAATACAAAACTCTAGCCCCAATTCGAGCCTCTTCCAGGCATATTTAAACTCTTTACACCCAAAACTAACTAACTCAGCTGATCCAACTACCATTTGAACCTCCTTACCATTGGCATTCCTCTAATTTGCATTTTTGCAACTTTTACATATGACAATTTTTTACAACATTGCAAAATTTGACAATATGAACTCAAACTGACCCCTAGATGACTTAAACATTAGAAATGGTCTAAAATGACCTTATCTGATGAAAAAATAAGACTCAACACACCAAAACCTATCAAATAACCTTTACTAGACCATATTTACAAAATTGATGATCTTGGTGCCCCTGCACCATACACCCAGCCTGAAAAAGTTGTCAAGTCCCTTTGAGGATGGAGTTTTATCAAAACATGCTTCTTCACATCATCTCCTTGATCTTCAAATGCTTTTTTATCTGTTACTCCTTTCCAATGTGTTAGATATTGAAAACATGTATTGTCTCTACCCTTTGACTAGTTCCTTCTTTATGAATGGTGTCCTCCACTAAATGGTTGTTGTCTAACTGTCGTTTCATTTGGAAATGATTCTAAACTTGCTTGAATATCTTCCAACATACTTGTACCATCCTTGGTATAAACTATCCTCTGCCTTACCCTTGAAGCATACTTGAATACATCCACTTGCCTTTGCCTTTCACCTTGATCCAATCCACATTCTTCCTTCATCTTTGTCCTCAAGCGCTCTGCCCCTAGTATCACTTTCTTATTAGGTTTATACACCTCTCTCTTGATAGAAATTGGCTGCCATTAACCTCTTTTGTAACCAATGGAAAAAGTATTGTCCCTACCATGATCTCTTCATGTTTTCCTAGCCCATTTTGAGTCTTCACAAGGAATTCATTCTTGACCTTCTCTGTCTCAGACTTTAACACCAGCACATCATCTTTTCCTTCCAAACTTGGATCATTCTCCAAACTCACTATCCTAGTATCTTCTTCTTTTGCAATGGTTGCACACTCTCCATGTTTTTCTTCCTCAAGTTTCACAAACTCCTTACCCAACATTATTACTTTTTCTGCCTTACCTTGTTCCTTAACATCCTTTACCAATGGTGTCAATGTGAAGGTGTTTCTATCTTTCTCAATCTTATAAGTGTTGTCTCTTCCATCATAAATGGCATGTCTATCAAACTTCCATGGTCTTCTAAGCAATAAATGACAACAACTCATAGGAAAAACATCACAAAGAATGCTATCCTTATAACCACCAATGTTAAAATCAACTAAGGCTTGCTCATTCACCAAAATGAACTAATCATCATTCAACCAAGACACTCTTTATGATGTTTCATGAGGAATTTACTCTAACTTCAGTTTATCTACCATTTCAGTAGATACCATGTTATCAGTGCTTCTAGAGTCTACCACTACTTTACATACCTTTCCTTTGCATTTGCAGGTGGTCCTGAATAATGTTCTTCTTTGGGTCATCTCCTTCTCCTTGGATGCTTTTAGGAGTTGTCTTCTCACCATCAACGACTCTCCCACTTTTGGAGCAGCAACTTGATTAAGAGAATGCACACCTTCACAATCATCCTCTTGCACCAACTAGACTCATTTCTCACCACCACTTGATGTAGAACCTTGTTTCTCAGGACACTTAAATGTTGGATGCCCAAACTAATTGTAATCATAACACCTAACTGAAAATGAGTTTGAACTTCTACCTCCACCAAATCTACCTCTAAAACCTTTGAATCCACCTCTTTGATCAGCAACTTGGTCTTTTCATTTGCTTGTATCTGAACTTGTTCTTCATAAGTATGCCTTGATCCTCTTCCTCTATTGGTGTTGCTTCTGCCTCTTCCTTGTCTTTCTTGCCTTGGTTTTAATTTCTCCTCTACCCTAGAAGCCAATTGGAAACATTCCTCCACTGTTTTTGGTGTAGCCAAACTCAACTCATCTCAGATTTGAAATCTCAAGCCACACATATACCTTGCAATCTTTTCATTTTCATCCTCAATATGACCAAACCTAATGCTCAACTTATGAAACTCTTCAGTATATGTCATGACATCTTTTTCATTTTGCTTCAAGCTTTGAAACTTCTTAAAAGTCTAAATTGCATGGTCACTTGGTAAAAATTGTGCTTTCACCTTTGACACCATCCTATCCCATGAACTAATTTTTGTCTTTCCTTTCTTCACTCTTTCCTCTTGAATGTAATTCCACCATGTCAATACAGGATTTTTCAACTTAGTCTTTGCAAATTCACCTTCTAATCATCAGCAACCTCCTTAAACTCAAAGAAATTATCCAGTGCATCTGTCTAGTCTAATACCTCTTCAGCATCCAACTTGCCATTGTACATTGGCACATCTACTTTCACATCAAAATCATCTCCTTTTATAGCCTTAAGCATCTTTATCATCCTTCTCTCATCAGGATCCCAATCGGCATCTTGAACTCTTCCACTTGGAGGGTTTGATTGCTCACCCTCTTCCTCTTCCTCATGGTCACTTTCCTCTTCAGTGGCCTTTCCTCTTCTTTGTTTTGTCTCCATTGCTGCAAATTTGGCTAAGATTTATTCTTGTGACTCTTTCAACATCTTAATCTCCCTTGCAAGTACTGCACTACCTTTAGGAGGCATCTTCACCTTTAAATCTATAACTCTTCACTTCTTCGAACAGAAAATTTTCACCTTCCAATGATCTAAAACCTATGCTCTAATACCACTTAATGCAGAGAAAGGAGGAAAACCTTCCAACAAACACAATTTGATCAAAATCAACCAATCTTTCTGCCTTAAAAACTCAAACTTAACAACTTTTCTCAATTCCTTCATAAACTCCTCGTAACATTGCAAACAGGGAAATTGAGCACATCTTTCACAAAACTCTGCAAACCCACAAACCATTTACCTTTTCAGACACCTATTAAGCCTTTTCAAAATATACATCAAAATCTCATATGGTTCTTTTGGAACATATCCTCTAAACTACTACTACTACGCTACCCCCAGACCTCAAATAGGTCACTTCTACAAAGCATCACTAAGAAATAATTCACTCCAACCCTAAAACACTATGGAAATATCTTCAATATGTTCCAAAACCTCACAATCAACAACTTTTGGTCAACAAAACACTCTAATGCAGCAACACCAAAACCCTTGTTTTGACTAGTTTTAGGAGGGTTTATTGAAAATCCACATTCCCAACTTCTTTTCACCTTATCAATGCATCAAACATGCTCCATATAGTCTTTTCATGCTCCTCAAAACAACTCCTAACCTTTACCAATCCATTTTCACCATACTTCATCTCTTAGCCATTATTTTTCAAGTAAAAACACATGAAAACACACCTAGGGCAACATTCAAAATCACTCAAACTGCCTTCCTTGCTCAAACAAACTCCATGAACATCTAAATCTAACCTATTTCACCCATTCCACCAAGTATTAAACTAATCTACAAGTGGAATGGGCGTTTATTCCATTTTAAGTGTCTTCAAACCCTTAATTTTGAGTTTACAGATCCATTGATAGTAAATAGGATCTAATTAAAGCTTGAACCTTTATCAAATCAAGTTAGATAAAATTCAAAATGATGTTACTTCATGTATCCATTGAATGCAATGCAATTTAGGGTATGTGCAGGATCATCATGGAGAAAATAGGCCCTTAAGTGGCAAAAAAATTAGAAAAATCAGTGTTAGGAAACTTGACGTAAAAAAATTGAATAAGTTATCTATATTATTTAAAAATTATGTAAGAATAGAATTTGTAGCAAATTGAATGTAGTTTCTAAACTACTAGGTTTTTTTTAAATCTATTTGGTGAAAATTTGAAATTTCAATGTAGTAGTACTTAAATTTGGAAAAATAAAGAAGTAGGTGTTAAACTCACCCCTAACCACAATAAAATGATAATATTTTTTATAATATTTTAGACATAAGTAGAGGACTCATGTCCGGATGTGATGTATATTTTTTTGTAATTTTTTTCCAAGTAAATAATTAATTATGATTTTTTTATTACAACTTTTAAAAAATATAAAAACTTGTATGTTTGACCACCTTATCTTGGTCAAAACTTCATGAAATTCATTTTTTCTTTTTTTAATCCTATATTATGCGAAGCATAGAATGTCATGCATGTTTTGGATTCAAATAATGCGATACCGTTTGAAAGCTATAGATGTTTTTCAATCAGCCTATCAATCAAGACTTTAGTCGTGATTCAAATAGAAAATGAATAATAATTATTTATTGAATTAAAAGTAAAGCATAATTTATGTTGGTGGAAAGCTGAGAATCTCCTTTAAAAACCCTTTTCATTTCATCAATTTTGGGTTAAAAAAAAGTCGTCAGCCACATACCCTACAAATACCCAACATATTGCCACTTTTTGGCCCATCATGATCCTGCACATACCCTTTAGTTCAAAAAAAATTGTATAGAGTCGTACAGTCTCTTGGAGTAGTAGATTTTACAGAAAATTGCAAAGAAATCAAGTTTTTATTACTATTTGAACTTCAATACAGAACTCCAACCCCCATTTGAGTCTCTTCTAGGCATATTTAAACTCTTCACACCCAAAAATGACTAACTCAACCGATCCAACTACCATTTGAACCTCCTAATCAGTTGTATTCCTCTAATTTACATTTTTGCAACTTTTACATATGACAATTTTTGACAACATTGCAAAATTTGACAATATGAACCCAAACTAACCCCTAGATGAAGTTTAAACATTAGAAATGGTCTACAACAACCTTATTTGATGACAAAATAAGACTCAACACACCAAAACCTATCAAATAACCTTACTAGACCATATTTACAAAATTGATGAACTTGGTGCCCTTGCACCAAATGCCCACAACAATTGTTTTTAGTAACATTGACGGTGGTGGTAATAATAGCAAGAGTTGTAGCGTATGGCAGTGTGACTGCTCAATCTTCAAGGTGTGCAACTTCTTTAGCAACATTGTCTCCCTGTGTGGGATACATGACAAGTACTATGTCCAACCCAACTCCACCACAAGGTAGTTGCACTACCTTATCTTATGTAGTGCAAACCAACAAAGTGTGCGTGTGCCAGCTATTCACTACCAACAATCCGATGGGCATTCCCCTTAACCAAAAAAGGGCTCTAGATCTACCAGACGCTTGTAAAATCACCAATGCTCATCTCAATCAATGTAATGGTAAATAAACTTTAATATTTCCTGGAAGTAATTAATCTATTCAGTTTTAAAGAACAAGTAGTAATTGGTATACTTCTTGTTGTTGTTTGTCAAACAGCTACAAGGGCTCCAACTGCTTCTCCATCTATAGGTATGTTTACATTTCTTTTTGGAATGTCTTAAATGTCATTTACATCTGTAGTTAAAGGGAAATTTGTGTTAATAACCTTTTTCAACTGATATGAATATAAATTCTATAACAAAAAGAGCATGTAAAATAATTTAATGGTTTCCCTTGTAGGTTCAAGTGCACCAACAACAACAAAAACCTCTCCTTCTTCCCCTACAAATCCAAATGTTCTATCTCCCTCATCTAATTCACCATCTTTACTTCCTCCCACAACTTCTGTTGGAGGTATATCACCCACACCCAACAAGAAGCCAACATCCAAGGTAGGATCCCTTTTCACACCATCCACAATTATCACTGCTTTAAGAGTAGCAATCGTAGTGATCAATATTTGTTGAACATATTTCTTCTATATCTATGTTGGATACTCTTAACATGGATTTGAGTGTATTGTGGAGTGCATAGAAGTCTTTCAACAACTTCCTCCTATTTTGGGAGTCATCTATTAGAATTGTATTCTTTATGAGTTTTATGTGTTGTGTGCACAGTACTACATTAGTGATGCTTTGTAGCCATTCTTTTGTCCTTTAAATAAATAAGGATATATGTATCCACTATAAATACAAGACCAATGGTCCTAATGGATGAGATTTTGTGTGATGTACAACATATTTTATATTTTTAAGCAAGAATTATTTTAAAAATATATATGTTGTGAATAATAATCTACACCTAGCTAATCAAAGACAAAACAAACAAGGTTAGTCACATTAGCATGGACAAATAATCATTCACTATGAAATTAATGATCATACAAAGATAAGAAAACATTAAACAAAGCAAGAACAAACAAATAAAAGCAAATAATCATATCCATATAGATCAAACCTCCACCCCATAGGGGGATTGGTGTCACTTTGATGTAGAAAGTGACCCTTTCCCAATCCCTTGTGATAAGCTTCAAGATCCTTGATGAAAAATGGTGATTTTTGATGCAAAATATGATGAACTCAAGCCAATATGATGATGAAAACCTGTAGTTATGTGATGAATTTGAGTAGAGTAAAAATGCATGAAGTTGTGGATCATGATAAATTCCAATTTCCCTCAAAGATAATGATTGCAATTGAATGATTGATGGATGAAAATGAGTATAATGATATTGCTTTCATGAAAAAGTGGATCCATATTCAATAGAGGAATCCTCTATTTATAGGAAAGAAGGGTTGAAGAATGGGAAAATTTGGGCAATGTGGGACAAAGATGGGAACCAATAGCATTGTGACACTTGTCACAAGGCTAATGAAATCCATTGGGATATGTGTATGAGCACATTTTGAAAGAACTGATGAGTTAAGGAATGTAGGTGAGAGTAAGAGAATGTAAGAGAATTGAATGAATATGGTTGAGGGAGTAAGGGAATATTGGTGAGGATGTAAGGGAAGTGAATTCCCTTGTAAGAGACAAGATGGCAAGAAGAATTAAATGCCCTTGTAAGAGGCATTAAAGAGATTTTTAAGAGGCTTTTAAAGCCTTTGGAGGGAAAGTCAAGTTGAGGGAATATTCTTAGAGAATATTCCTTTGTGAGGGAAAATAGGCTAATTAGTAATTAAAATAAATGAATTTCATGTGCAACTTGGTTAATGAACTATGGGTTTATTTGACCAAGGTGGAGTTAAATGCTAGAGAAATGGATAACTAAGATTAGGAGGTAGCTTAGGGTTAATTAATTTAGAATTAATTAACTTATGAAAATTGGGGGTTTTGTGACATTTGTTTAAATAATTTAGATTTATTTAATCAAATGAGAGGACATTGGGATTTTAATTAAATAATTTGATTAATTTAATTAAATGGGATAGAAATTAGTGAGAAGAAAGTGAATTAATCTAATAAATTTAATTATTTGATTAATAGTCTAGAAATTGATGAATTTAACTAAATAATACAGTTTATTTAATTAAATGGTTAGAAAAGAAGTGATTTAGAAAGGAACAATGTTAGTAATTAGATTCATATGCATAATACCGATTAGGACTATTTAAGTGTCTACATTTTTCCCCTCTTTGAAGCGAGGTACCTGTTACGTTGGTTCAAAGATTGATGTTGTCAAGATCAAAATTCAAAAACAATCTGATTTTTCGGATGCCCCATTGTTGCCCCAGTGGAAGGAATTACGCTGCTACACTGCCTCCTCGAGAGATCGTGCAAAAATTTCAATTTTTAGGTCGAGCTCACTATAAATATTTAACAAAGGTTTAGCTCAGAGAGGACTAGAAAGCTCAGATGTTTGATGTAGACAGATTTGATGATGTAAAGATAGTCATCGATCATGGGTAGCCTCAAGTATATTTTGATATATATCGCACATATTTGACACTTGGATAGAATTCTTAGTAAAGATAGAAGAATAAGAAGAATAAGATGGATGGATTAACCATTGATTCTGAGAAGATGCAGAAGTCCAACAAGTCTATGAGTTATTGAGACTTTATTAGATATGGTGACAAGTGGTGATTTTTTACTTATCCAAGGATTGGGACACAAATGACACACTATTCCTTATGTTTGATAAAACACATAGACACGATGCATCAAGGTATGGACAACCAAAATGGTGTGGTATCTAGTGTGATGGACTTTGACTCAGCAAAAAGATATGATTATTCTTGCTCACACCTGACATACGGAAACCTTCCTAGGATGTACTTTAGAAGCTCCAAACATCTTGGACCAAAACATAGAAAGGAATAACCTATCGATGTAATAGTCATCAAGTTGTCCAAAACACCTTCCATTCACACCTAACAAAGTAAGTATTCGTTGAGGTTATATTACAAGAATATCTAACAAGCACGGAGAATGAAAGATAATGTTCAATGCTCCATTCCTTTCTCTCTAAATCGTTTTGATAGAAATCGTCGAGAGGTCATTGGAATGGGTGCAATAAGGTAAATCATAAGAAAAGATCAAGTGAACAAACAAGTAAATGTTCTTCATACCTCCGGCCAAAGGGATGTGTTTTGTTTAGGATAAGTATCCAAAGTGATTGCCAAAGATAATACCTATTATAGGAAGGATGCATCTTAGGACATGTTAGTGGATGGTAGCAAGTTGATAGGTTGTTTGAAAGGCCATTGATATATAAGGCTTGATTGATATGTTTGCTAAAAAGATCAAGAGTTTGATTTTTACGTTTAAAGGTTTTAATTTTGTTGATTGTTGTACCCTTTTTTTTTTGCGTTACCAAAGGGTGAGTGTGATGATCAATTTATTATGGATGAGATTATCATGGGTGAAAGAAAAATGGGATGGGTGATTTTAGATTTTTGTGGAATATTTCAATGTTTTTGGTGTTTTCACAATGTTCTGAAACCATTTTTGAATTTTTGAGTTGTTTTACAAATGTTTTAATTTTCAAGTTTTCAAATGTTTTTTGTGTTTTTTGAGATTTTGACCACCAACCTAACCTAAAAGAATATTCTAGGGGCCTCAAGGGAAGATCAATGACTAGCCTTGCCTATGTTGTACATGCAGAGACCACGTAGTTCAACTGGCATAGACTCATTTGTTGATGAAGTATGAATACTGATCGATTGTCAGTTTATTATGATGGACACCTAAAGGACCTAACCTAGGGACCTCGGGGGTTGATCAAGGATTATCCTTGCCTACGTTATACACATAGAAGCCTCATAGTTCGACATGGTTCCTATGTTTTTGACTTTTTTTCTCTTTGACAAGTGTTTTTGGATTTCGATATGTTTTGGATGTTTTTTGGATTTTCTACTTTTATGAATGTTTTTGAATTTTCCAATTTAAACGATACCTAGATCACGATTTTGATATCACATTGTGAGATATAAGACATGTATTGAAAGAGTTATTTGAAAATGAGAGAGCAAGAAACTACCCCCAATGTCTAGCAATGTTTCATAACACAATGGGAAAATCAAGATATCAGTTGGAAAACCATGTGGATAGTTTTGACATGCAATAGAACAACATGGTATCTATGGTAAAGACCATGTCAAAATTCTTTTATTCATGAGGAATTTCAAAGTATACATAGAACCTTTGTCAAGATCAAGATATGCTGGGAGATCTTGGATAAAGATGGATTGGATAGATGGGGGAAATATTGGATTTTCCATGAAGGGGATGAGATTCTTTCACTTGAAAAGGTCCATATGACACTTGATTCTACTCATGATGCATGTTTTCCAAGTTTTCATCATAGTACTTTCCCAAAGCACTACCAAATGTGGTTTTCATTGGAGGATGACTTTTACTTTTACTATTTTCTTAATTTTATTTGATTTTTATTTTTTTTTTAAATTTACCCTCATGTTGAACCACCTGGTGGTATTGATGTAGAGGCCACTATCATAGCATGCCAATGGTATCCTACTTGAAGAAGCTACTTTGTTAAGATATGAGCACTTGAATGTAGCTTTGAAGAGCTTTGATTTACTTTGTCAATACCGGAATCAACCTTGTATATGTGCACACATTGCAATAAAGTGCCTTTGAAATACTTATGATGAAGAGTAGTTTCCAACACACAACTAATGTGAGAATTCAATATCATGGATGGGGTGTATGGTGTCTTGTATGAAGGAAAATGAGATGGATTATTCGATGGTTTAGAAATTTTGACTCTCCAAACTTGGGAATATGAGCGAGGATGAGTGGAAACGTAGCTTTGAGTGGATTTAAGACCAATTGCTTGATATACTTTATTCCTTACTTGAGAAACTTGCTTTTGTTCTTGAGGATGTTTTTGATGGCTACTTTTCCCTTTTTGAATTTTCGTCGTAGTTTCTTTGATTGATGGAGTATGATTGGGATGATTTTCTTTTGTATTCTTTGGTATCCATTTGTATTTACTTTGTCCTCTTTGCTTTATTGCTTTATTTTCTTGGGTTATCTTCTCCTTGCTTTGATATGAACATTTATTTTTACGTTGGTCCCATTTTATATATGAGATGATGGGTGGACGATGATTCATGATACTGCTAGTTGTAGTGTTGACAGTATTTCCATCATAAGGATCCCTCATCCCCCTTATGTTGAGGTTTGCTTTAGACAAGATTTCCCTAGACGTTACGAAGGTATTAACAATACCTAACCATTTTCCTTGATAATAGATCCTATGATCCATAGCCACAGAATATGACCTGTCATGAACACATGATATTGCTATGGGTTCCCATTGTTTAGGAATATTAATTATTTGTTCTAATTCTATGACATCTTCATTTGTTGATTCTGCTTCAAAAGATGTTTGTGCTGATGAAAAAGAGGTTGATGATGCACAATCACTTTAAGAATCAAGAATCTCAACCATTGCTTTCTCTTGTGTGGGAATATCAAGAGTGGGAAACTCTTGTTTTTAATGAACGTCTATATGTCCCTCCAAAGAAATCATCTCATTGGTGTAATCTAGTGCTAAAATTTGAATCATAATCTGCACCTAGCTAATCCAAAACAAAACAAACAAGGTTAGTCACACTAGCATGGACAATTAATCATTCCCTATAAAATTATTGATCATACAAGATAAGAAAACATGAAACAAAGCAAGAAAAAAAAAGAGTATATAATCCTATCCAAATAGATCAAACCTCCATCCCATAGGGGGATTCATGTCACTTTGATGTGGAAAGTGGCCCTTTTCTAATCCCTTGTGATAAGCTTTAAGATCTGATAGGGAGGTTGGGTGAAACTTTCACAGTTTCATGCTCTATGTCTTGTTAGAAGACTTTCAAGGTGTTTTTCTCCATCACCTTAACCTATAGGTCCCCTTCTCATGTTTAGGTACTCCTAGTTTTCCTAGCCAACCCCACTATCAACACTTATTCAACCAACCAAGTCAAACTTGGTGCCAAAGCTCTAACTCTTCCTTAGCCTTTAATTTTCCCTAAAGACTAACAACACCTCAACTCTCCATTAGACCTTGCAGGGGTATAGAGATGCCTTCAATAGTTTCCAACCATCCTCCTAGGGTTCCTGAAGGTTCACAACACTTCACCCTTTTCATCGCTTTCACAAACCCTCATCTAGGGTTAAAAAGGCTACTAGCCAAGAGCCCCAATTAGGCCTCCATCTCTGAGTAAACTGGTCTTTGCTCAAAAATATTCCAAGAACACCCCATTCTTTCTCTAAGGTCCTTGGTTCAATTGCACAACACTCAAATATTTTTGGGGTTTTGGGCCTTTATCAACCGTACAAAGCCAAATCTTGAAAATGGGCATAAACTAGGGTTTTAAGCCATTTTCTGGTTGCCTTCAATCTGTCAAGCCTTTTCACTCACCAAAAGAGTTAGTGGAACCTCCTCTTGCTTACCAGACCTTGGTAAGACCTTTCCCTACCTTCTCAAATAGGATATTTAGCAAGAAACAATCACCCCTACAAGTTAAGTGCCTTGCACTCCTTGTCTTCCCTAGCCGGGCTCTTCTTCGCTCGCCTAGGGCAAGACTTTGCTGACAACTCCCATGATCACACCAACCCTAGAACCTACCATATGTACACACATGGAATCTAGACACTGTTCCCAAAAGGCTATACAATTTGTACAGTGGGAAAGTGGCCTAGCACTCCATTCTTTCCTGAATGTCTGGTTCAAACCAGCAACAAGGTTAAAACAAGAATATTTACAAACAGTGAATAAAAATGAATAAATGAACTAAATAATGGCACACAAGCTTAGAAGACTAACAACACTACATCCTCCGCACAAAACAGTATTAAATTCAATCCATTAAAGCTCTTCCTTGAAGCAAAATCAGAAAATGACTCACAAAACACTGTTTTACTTCCAATTCACAAAGTTTTCTCACAATGCTAAAGCTTCCAACCTTGCTCTCAGGTCGAGGTACACCTTAAATAGGGTTCCTCAATCAGTTATCTTCTTTGGTCGGACTTATTCATGACCTAATGGCCAAAGTTACAAAATCCACTGTGTTTTCCAACTTTTGCCAAATGTTAGCAACCTAAGCAAGATGAGTTACAAAACTCATCCATCCTTTCACTTCTTATTCTACTGATCACAACAGATCAAGACTTATTCATAAACCTCAAATGCTAACTAAATGGTCAACATGACCTCAAAATAATACATCAAAACAAAATTCAACCTAGACTACTTAAGTGCCTAGTGTTTCCTAGGTGCTCCTGCACCATTCTCCCCCTCCCTGCACAAAGAGTAAGGAATGTGAGGAGAGATCAGTGACACATCAATTCCCTACTTCTTAAACTCAACTGCATCTACCCAAGTAGCCTCAAATTCATGTTTGTTCTTCCATTTGATAAGATGCTCCATGTACACCTTATGCCTTGTAGATTTCTTCACTCTTGACTCCAAGATCCTTTCTCCTTGTAGCTTGTATGGAGTAGGTAAGGCTATGTCGCTTACATCCTTGAAGATCTTCCTACTGTTCTGATCTAAAACATTGACTGATCCCTTATATCTGATCAAATCAGCTACATTGAACACTGGTGAAATCCCTAAATCTACAAGTAACTCCACCTTGTATGCATTTTTCCCATACTTGGCTAACACTTTACATGGTCCTACTCTTTTCATCTGTAATTTGGTTGACGTACCCTTCTTCAACCTGGATTTGTTGAGGCGAACCATGACATAGTCTCCTACTACAAATTGCAAATCTTTTCTTGTCAAATCTACCTTATCCTTCAACTTTTGTGTAGCCTCGGTGACTATCTTCTTTACCTGCTCTTGAATCTCTTTCATGGTCTGAGTGAAGTCCTATGCATTTCCACTCCTATTCTCCATAGCTCCTAGATCTCTAAGCTCACACACACCTCTTGGGTGCATCCCATACACTATTTCAAAAGGGCTCTTCCCTGTAGTTCTGTTCACACTGTCATTGTATGCATACTCAGCCTGTGATATGACCAAGTCCCATGTATATCCATACTCCTTGGTTAGGCATCTGAGAAGGCTACCTAACACCCTATTAACCACCTCTATTTTCCCATTGGTTTGAGGATGGTAAGTTGATCCAAAAGATAGGTTGGTACCTAATCCACTCCATAGAGTCTTCCAAAAATGACTCATAAACTTCACATCCCTATCTGATACAATGCTCAAAGGCAATCCATGGATCCTTACAATTTCCTTGAAGAAAAGATGAGCAATGTAACTAGCATCATGTGTGGTCTTGCAAGGAATAAAGTGACTCATTTTGCTAAACCTATCTACTACCACATAGACACTATCAAACCCTGTCTTAGTCTTGGGGAGTCCTACCACAAAATCCATGCTGACACACTCCCATGGTATGTTGGGAATAGGTAGAGGTTGATACAAACCTGCATTGCTAGCTCCCCCTTTGGCTTTCATACAAACTACACACTTCTCTACATACCTCCTGACATCCCTTGGCAACTTGGGCCAATAATAGAACCTCTACACTAGTTCCATTGTCTTGTTGATACCAAAATGACCACTAAGACTACCATTGTGTTTTTCTTGGATAAGATTCTCCCTCATAGAACCTTTTGGAACACACAACTGATTTCCCTTGAATAACAACCCATTTTGTAATGTATACTCTGAGTATTGGCTATGAAAATGATTCTCAAAGTCAGAACATACCTTGTAAGCCTCTAAGAAGTCTTCATCTTCTCCATAGAGATCCTTGAAACTCTCTATCCCAATGCTCTTGATTTGTATCTCTTGCACTGTCAGTAACCTTCTACTTAGTGCATCTGCCACCTTGTTCAATTGTCCCTTCTTGTACTTGATGGTAAAGGTAAAAGCTTGGATGTATTCCATCCATTTCAGATGCCTATTACTCAGCTTCTCTTGAGTGTTGATATAGCTAAGTGCCTGATTGTCAGTAAAGACTACAAACTCTTTGGGCAGTAGGTAATGCCTCCACTTCCTAAGTGACTAAACTAAAGCATACAATTCTAGGTCATAGGTAGAGTAATTTTCCTTAGCTTCATTGAGCTTTTAACTAAAAAATGATATAGGCCTGCCTTCTTGGCTTAGCACTCCTCCTACTACAACTCCACTAGCGTCACATTCCATAGTAAACAACTTGTCAAAACTAGGTAACAAAAGTATAGGCTGAGTTGCCACTTCTTGTTTCAGTTTCTCAAAACCTTTCTCAGCTTCTTGATTCCACTTAAACTTGGTTTTCAAACCACCTTTGATTGTGTCTAGGACTAGTGCACATATGCCACTAAAGTTCCTTATGAATTTTCTATAAAATTGGGCTAATCCATGAAAACTTCTTACCTTTGTCCCTGTGGTTGGTGTAGGCTAGTTTAGGATGGCTTCCACCTTGCTTGGGTCCATCTTCAATGATCCTTAGGATACTACAAACCCCAAATACACAAGCTCTTGTTTGAAGAACTCACATTTCTCTAGATTGATGGCTAACTTCTCCTCTTGCAACCTTTTAAGAACCAACTCCACATGATTTAGGTGTTCTTTTGTTGTCTTGCTGAAGATGAGTATATCATCAAGATATACCACCCAAAATATCCCTGTAAATTCTTTGAGCACTTCATTCATGAGTCTCATGAATGTGCTAGGGGCATTAGAGAGGCCAAATGGCATCACTCTCCACTCATACAGTCCATCATTTGTCTTAAAAGCTATCTTCCACTCATCTCCATCCTTGATTTTGATCTGATGGTATCCGCTCTTGAGATCCAACTTAGTGAAGTATTGAGCTCCTCCAAGACAATCCATCAAGTCCTCAATTCTAGGAATAGGGAACCTATACCTAATTGTGATTCTATTTATTTCCCTAGAATCAGTGCAAAGTCTCCACTTGCCTCCTTTCTTGGTTGCTAAGACCACTGGTACTGCACATGGGATGATGCTCTTCCTAATCAATCCTTGATCCAATAACTCCTGCACTTGTCTAGCTACCTCTAGGTTCTGATTTATGGTTAGCTTGTAGGCTGCTTTGTTTGGTAATGAAGCTCCTGGTATGAATTCAATCTGATGACTAATGGATCTCTTTGGAGGTAAGGTTGCTGGTGTTCCATCACTCACTATGTCCTTATACTTCTCAAGCAACTTCTGGACTGCTTCGGGTATGACTATTTTCTCAATCTTGTCCTCTCCCTTGGTTTGTACCATGACCACATATCCTTCACCTCCTTGATGTAGTTTGTTGATGAACTCTTTGCCACTGCTTAATAAGACACTAGGGGTCTTTGACTGTCCTTCTTCCTCATCTGACAATGACTGCAACTTGAATGTTTTCCCTTCCTTCTTGAATGAGATAGTATTTGCCTTTCCATCATAGATGACACCTCTGTCATACTACCATGGTCTTCTCAATAGAAGATGGCGTGCATCCATGGGTAATACATCACAAATTAACTTGTCCTTGTATCCTCCAATGGAGGACTCCACCATTGTCTACTCATTGACAAGAACACTTTGTTCTTTGTTCAACCATGTTACCTTGTAGGGATTAGTGTGGGGTACCTTTTCCAACTTCAAT
The DNA here is from genome assembly GCA_007258455.2 of Sequoia sempervirens. Taxonomy (NCBI): domain Eukaryota; kingdom Viridiplantae; phylum Streptophyta; class Pinopsida; order Cupressales; family Cupressaceae; genus Sequoia; species Sequoia sempervirens. The sequence goes on along the minus strand of VDFB02270651.1, from coordinate 389,434,044 downwards.
TTCATCACTACCTCCTATGAGATTATGTTGTCAGTAGACCCTGAGTCCACTATAACCTTACACACCTTTCCTAATATCTTGCATCTTACTCTAAATAAGGCTCTTCTCTGTTTTGGCTCTTCCTTGACCAGTTATCTGATCAAAACTCTACTAAACATCAGATTCTCCCCCACTTCTAATTCAATGTGACTAACCTATGGTGATTTGACACTCATGTTGTCCTCTTGTGCATATGCCACTATCTTCTCAGTATTTGATGAAGATGCTTTCTCTGGGCACCTATAGGCTGGATGATCCACTTGACCACAATTATAAAATTTCATATTGGCAAAGTATGAACTACTTCTGCCTGCTCCTCTTCCTCTATTTGAACCTACTTGAGGTCCTCTACCTCTGTTATATCCTCCTCTAGAAGAGTTTTCACCTCCATGCTCTGTGAGTGTAAACTCTCCCTAACTTCTTGGTTCAGTCCCTCTACCTTGATATCCACCTCTATGTCCTCTTTGATCTCTGCCTTTACCTCTACTCTTAGAAGTCTGTTCTTGTTTCCTCTTGCTTCTTTCCTCAATCTTTATAGCTAATTGGTAACATTGGTGTATTGTCTTGGGACTAAGAAGAGTCATTTCCTCTTGAATGTTCCACTTCAAGCCGTTAAGATATCTAGCCACCTTGAGACTTTCATCCTCTGTCACATTAGACCTCATGCAAAGTTTTTGAAACTCCTTAGTATAAGAGTTCACATCTTGGTCTCTTTTCCTCAAGCTCTATCTTTTCTTATGCAACTAAATCTCATAATCATCTAGCATGTATGCTTCTCTTACCTTGGCAACCATTCCCTTCCAAGTAGACATAAGCTGCTTGCCTTCTTTTTCCCTCTCTATCTAAATGAACTTCCACCATGTCAAGGTAGAACCTCTTAGTCTTGATTTTTCCACCTTTACCTTTTGTGCTTCTGTGACCCCATCACACTCAAAATGGTTTTCCATTCCCTCTATCCAATCTACAACTAAATCAGATTCCATTTTTCCACTAAACAGTGGTATGCCTTCAAGTGCTTTTCCACTCAAAGCCTTCAATGCTTTCAAGAAAGGTTCTTCTTTCAAAATAGGGTCAAGTTCAGGGACCTTATCTTCCTCTGCAACCTCTTCTTTCTTTGGTATCCTTCCTTCAAACTGTACATCATTCAATGCTTGCTCAAGTTGGTCTATTCTCTCCTTCAATAGCCTATTTTCTTCCTCCTGCCCTTAAACCATCTTGGCCAACTTTTCATTTTTCACCATGATGGAAGAACCACTAGACTCAATCTCAGACATACAATAGTCAATCCCAAATCTTTAACTTGCTCTGATACCAATCTGATAGGGAGGTTGGGTGAAACTTTCACAGTTTCATGCTCTATGTCTTGTTAGAAGACTTTCAAGGTGTTTTGCTCCATCACCTTAACCTATAGGTCCCCTTCTCATGTTTAGGTACCCCTAGCTCTCCTAGCCAACCCCACTATCAACACTTATTCAACCAACCAAGTCAAACTTGGTGCCAAAGCTCTAACTCTTCCTTAGCCTTTAATCTGCCCTAAAGACTAACAACACCTCAACTCTCCATTATACCTTGTAGGGGTATAGAGATGCCTTCAATAGTTTCCAACCATCCTCCTAGGGTTCCTGAAGGCTCACAACACTTCACCCTTTTCATCGCTTTCACAAACCCTCATCTAGGGTTAAAAAGGCTACTAGCCAAGAGCCCCAATTAGGCCTCCATCTTCGAGTAAACTGGTCTTTGTTCAAAAATCTTCCAAGAACACCCCATTCTTTCTATAAGGTCCTTGGTTCAATTGCACAACTCTCAAATATTTTTTGGGTATCAGCCATACAAAGCCAAATCTTGAAAATGGGCATAAACTAGGGTTTTAAGCCATTTTCTGGTTGCCTTCAATCTATCAAGCCTTTTCAATCTCCAAAAGAGTTAGTGGAACCTCCTCCTACTTACCAGACCTTGGTAAGACCTTTCCCTACCTTCTCAAATAGGATATTCAGCAAGAAACAATCACCCTTGCAAGTTAAGTGCCTTGCACTCCTTGTCTTCCCTAGTCGGGCTCTTCCTGGCTCGCCTAGGGCAAGACTTTGCTGACAACTCCCATGCTCACACCAACCCTAGAACCTACCATATGTACACACATGGATTCTAGACACTATTCCCAAAAGGTCGTACAATTTGTACAGTGGGAAAGTGGCCTAGCACTCCATTATTGCCTGAATGTCTGGTTCAGACCAGCAATAGGGTTAAAACAAGAATATTTACAAACAATGAATAAAAATGAATAAATGAACTAAATAATGGCACACAAGCTTAGAAGACTAACAACACTACATCCTCCACACAAAACAGTATTAAATTCAATCCATTAAAGCTCTTCCTTGAAGCAAAATCAGAAAATGACTCACAAAACACTGTTTTACTTCCAATTCACAAAGTTTTCTCACAATGCTAAAGCTTCCAACCCTGCTCTCAGGTCGAGGTACACCTTAAATAGGATTCCTCAATCATTTATCTTCTTTGGTCGGACTTATTCATGACCTAATGGCCAAAGTTACAAAATCCACCGTGTTTTCCAACTTTTGCCAAATGTTAGCAACCTAAGCAAGATGAGTTACAAAACTCATCCATCCTTTCACTTCTTATTCTAATAATCACAACAGATCAAGACTTATTCATAAACCTCAAATGCTAACTAAATGGTCAACATGACCTCAAAATAACACATCAAAACAAAATTCAACCTAGACTACTTAAGTGCCTAGTGTTTCCTAGGTGCTCCTGCACCAAGATCCTTCATGAACAATGATGATTTTTTATGCAAAATATGATGAACTCAAGCCAATATGATGATGAAAACCTACAACTATGTGATGAATTTGATTAGAGTAACAATGCATGAAGTTGTGGATCATGATAAATATCAATTGCTCTCAAAGATAATGATAATAATTGAATGATTGGTGGATGAAAATGAGTATAATGTCATTGCTCTCATGAAAAAGGGGGTCCATATTCAATAGAGGAAGCCTCTATTTATAGGAATGAAGGATTGAAGAATGGGAAAATTTGGAAAATGTGGAACAAAGATGGGAACCAATAGCATTGTGACACTTTTCACAAGGCTAATGAAAGCCATGGGGATCATATGTGTATAAGCACATTTGAAAGAATTAATGAGTTAAGGCATGTAGGTGAGTGTAAGAGAATGTAAGAGAATTGAATGAATATGGTTGAGGCTGTAAGGGAATGTTGATGAGGATGTAAGAGGAGTGAATTCCCTTGCAAGAGACAAGATGGTATGTAAGAAGAATTGAATTCCCTTGTAAGAGGCATTAAAGAGATTTGTAAGAGGCTTTTAAAGCCTTTAGAGGGAAAGTCAAGTTGAGGGAATATTCTTAGAGAATATACCTTTGTGAGGGAAAATAGGCTAATTAGTAATTAAAATAAATGAATTTCATGTGCAACTTGGTTAATGAACCATGGGTTTATTTGACCACGGTGGAGTTTAAATCTAGAGAAATGGATAATTGAGATTTGGAGGTAGCTTAGGAAAATTAATTAACTTAGGCAAGTTAGGGGTTTTATGACATTTGTTTAAATAATTTAGATTTATTTAATAAAATGAGAGGATATTGGGATTTCAATTAAATAATTTGATTTATTTAATTAAATGGGATGGACATTAGTGAGAAGAAAGTGAATTAATCTAATAAATTTAATTATTTGATTAATAGTAGAAATTGGTGAATTTAACTAAATAATACAGATTATTTAATTAAATAGTTAGAACATAAGTGATTTAGGAAGTAACGATGTTAGTAATCAAATTCAGATGCATAATGCCGATGAGGACTATTTAAGTGTCTACATATGTAAATGTTCATTGCCTTATGAAACTACATGCCACATTTGCATGAACACCACCTGATTCACTGCCTCAAATATATTTTCATAATTCTTCTAGTTTTGCTTAATATTAAGAGAAACCCTATTTTGGGCACCATCATTTTTATCTGACCCAAAGCATCCTGTATCAGAGTTAATGATTAATTAATTAATCAATTAATGCAGCAATTTATTGGTGTCTTATATTTTTCTCTATTTTTCTATCAATTTATTTTATGCTCTATTTATCAATCAAGTTTTGGTATTAGAGTTGGAAACTTTATTTGTCTAGCAAGTGTTTGGTTTATCTAGCAGGAAAAAGAAATTTAATAGTGCTAACAGAAGGTTTGCTACAGGTTTGTGGCTTTTTTATCAACAGATACTACAATTTAGCTGCTGAAAATCAGAATTTGAGAAGAGCAAATTACTTTGTTTTAAAGCATTGTGTTGTCAACATAAGGAAAATCTATGAGGTTGTTTGAACATCTGCCAAGAGAATTCAAGCACTGAAAAGAGGGTTAATCTTCTATTTTTGTAAACAATGAAATTGGAAAATAAGAAAACAAACATTTAAAATCATGGAATAAAATAAACACTTAATCCTATTCTAACAACCTCGCTACAAATATGAAATAGATGTTGATTCATCTTTTGGAATGTGGATGTGACTCAACAACATAACATTAAATTCATAAATTATTTCAACAAAATGGATTTGCATTAAAATTTAAAACTAGAATTATATGAAAATGATGAAGGAATGAATATATTTATAGACTTTATAAGCAAAAATAAATTGAAAGGTGAAGATGACAATGAAGACCTGATTTAAATGAACAAGTTGAGTCAACTCAACTAAAAAATGAAAGTTTACAATTTTCCAGCTGATGAGAGGATAATAATAAATTATTTATTTTAATTAATGGATAAATGTGAAGAATAAGTTTCCATTTGAGAGGATAATAATAAATTATTTAATTTAATTAATGGATAAATGTGAAGAATAAGTTTCCATTTGAAGACATAGTCAATGGTTAAATTATTCAAATCAGATGGAGTTAAGTGATGAAGGAAGGAGTTAACTAATGAGAGAAAAATAAAAAAATTACTTGCAAATGATTAATTGATTAATGATAATAAATAGTAAACTAAATGGATAAAATTAATAAATTATAATTAATTAAATAAAAATAATGATGACGATTAAAGGTAAATGATTAGGAGAATTAATGATTAATGACAATAATTTTAGAGTCTACATTTTTTCCCTCTTTGAAGCAAGGTTCAAAAACACATTGTTTCAAAAGAAAAGAAAAGTAGTTAACAAGAAAAATTAGAATGAAGAATATGATTACATGCCCAATCAAATCTAGGCTTCTAATTCCACCAATTTTTTCTATCAGAAAGTCAGAAAAAAAACTTGTAGGTGAGTTTCTGTGTCTTGACAATTTTGATGACAACTTTGACAACTTTGTAAAATTGCAGTTTTGATCAACTTTCAATCCTTATTCACCTACAAATTTGCACATACAAAGAGAGGACAAAACAAAAATTGGTGGATAAGGGTTTTCCTTGGTCAAACCTTTGTTTGGTAATTAAATCTTCATAATGAAATAATGACAAAATGAAGAAATTGATGAATGAACAAAGCTTGTTACACCTCACCAAACCTTTTAATGGTTTCCCTTAGAGGAATGAAGTCTAACACATCTCTCTAAGGATTGGATCTTGCATGAAATCGTTTGATTGCTTGATAGATCTTGATGCTTGAATGCTTGCTTGAAACTTGAAACCTACATCACAATGTTAGCTCCAAAAAATGTGCATGAACACAAACTTTGACATGATGATATGATCTTGAATATGGCAATAAATGACTAATAAATCTGCTCTCCAATGCTCTTGATAATAATATTTTCTCATGTAAATTTTTATTTATGCCACTTAGATTTGAATTGATGAAAAAACCTTGTATTTATAGGTATTTCCTTAATTACCCAACAATTAAGCACAATAATTTGACCTTTGCAATTTGAATTTATATAATTAAAATTGTAGACACCTAAATTTGGACACTTACATTTGTCCAAATTTATCTCATTTCATCTAAATATCCTTTTATTTGCATTAATTAAGTAGCATTAATATTATTTAATTAATACCCCTAAAGTCCTTTTAATCCCTAAGGTATTTAGTTAAATAATTAAATACCTTACCCCTTTATTCCTTTCCTTCAAGGAATTAAATAAATAATCCATTTATTTAATTCCCTTTATCTCCCATCCATCCACCTAATCCTAATCCACCTCCTAATGCCATCATTAGAGGTGTGCACATGTATAATCCATGATTAAGATGTGTCACATCCTCCAACTTTTGCAAGTTGGCTCCTAATCTTCATTAGCCACCTAACTGTCCTCTAATCATTGATTAGCTAGTCTAATCAACACCTTTAGTCAACTCTCCCCATCCCCCAAGGAATTTTTAATTCCCTTTTGTCTTCCCAACGCCTTTTTGAGGAATTTTTAATTCATCTCCCATCTCCCTAGGAATTTTTAATTTCTCTCTCATCCCCCAAGGAATTTTTAATTCCTTTTTGTCTTCCCAAGGTTCTCTCATGGAATTTTTAATTCCATTTACAATCCCCATGTCCTTCCCAATGGAATTTTAAATTCCATTTTATTCATCCAAAGTTTCTAAGGAATTTTTAATTCCTTTTATCATCCCCATGCACATTAAAAATGAATTTTTAATTCCTTTGGTCAACTCTTCATCTTAGCCCTTAATATTTTGCCCTCTTTCAATCTCCACCCTCCATTTTGAATCTCCCTTGCTAAATGACTAACACTTAGCCATTTTGCAACCCTAACCATTCTAACCATCTCATGCACATTCTTGCTCTCCTTCACACATTCTTCACAATCTCTTCTCATCCAACCCTAATCTCAAACACTCATCATCTCCATCTTTCAAGCTAACCATATTGTATCCACATCAAAATCCCTTCATCCTTGCATTCAAATCAAGCTACAACAAGCCATTATGCTGTCAAAAATGATCTAGGAGCACACAATTGAACGAATCAACAGGGCCAACCAAAGGATCAACTTGGGAAAGGTATAATCTTTCCTTTATCTTTCTTTTATTCAAGTTCAACTAGGCTTATCCTGAGGTGGTGTTTTGTGTATTTCTCCTTTTTGAATTTTCTTTGATTTTGCATCACTTAGGGTAGCAAATCACGTTGTACACATTTTTGGCATGCCTGAATAAGCGACCCTACACCTTGAATAGGCGACCCTGCACCCTGTTTAGGCGACCCTGCACCCTAAATAGGCGACCCTGCATCCTAAATAGGTGACCCTGCACCCTGTTTAGGTGACCCTGCACCCTGAATAGGTGACCCTGCACCCTATTTAGGCGACCCTGCACCCTGAATAGGTAACCCTGCAACTTGAATAGGCGATCCTACCTTATGTTTGGGCAAGCCTGCCACCTGTTTGGGCGAATTTGCACTAGTTTGGGCGAGCCTACCACCTGTTTGGGAAAATATTCCTATTGTTTGGGCGAGCCTACCACCTGTTTAGGCAAATCTAACTGATGTTTGGGTGAGCATGTCACCTGTTTGGGTGAATCTACCTTCTGTTTGGGTGATTCTATCACCTGTTTGGGTGCATCTGCCTTCTGTTTGGACGAATCTACCTTTTGTTTGGGTGAATCTGCCTCCTATTTGGGAAAATATGCCTTTTTTTTGGGCGATCCTATCACCTGTTTGGGTGAATCTACCTTCTATTTGGGTGAATCTACCTCCTATTTGGGTGAATCTACTCCCTATTTAGATGAATTTTCCCAAAAAGCAAACCTTCATCTATCTTCCTAGCATCATCGTTCACATTCATCAACACATTTTGAAAGTCATCGTTTCATCTACCAAATCACATAGGTGCATCTTATAACATCATTAGAGTCCATATCCATCATCGGTTCATCAATCCCAATCACCTAGACTTTGTTTTAGGGGTTTTGATTTTGATGCAGAAACTTTTAGAGGTCATAACTTTTGACTCGGCTATCTGTTTGGGCTAGAATTTTATGAGTGGTTGCATTATGAGGTAGCATGTGGATTCCCAATGGACCCTCAATCGGTTGGCCCTCATTTCGACACATTTCTGAGGCTTGAAACTTTCATCTTGACAGTCAAAATTGCAATTTAGTGTTTTTTTCTAATTTTTGAAAAGTCTGTTAATAACTTGAAACTCATGTCTCGGATTTAGGATGTTAGTTGGAAATTCATCCTACCTTAGTTTTTAGAATTTTTTGAGAAAAAAACTGGACTCTCAATATGCATGTGAAGTTACCTAAAATGGCAAAATTTGACAATTTTGCAAAATTTCCAAATCTGGAAAAATTTGATTGTCAGCACCTTACGTCATCTAGTTAAATCCCTGAACTTGGTTTAGAATCAATCCCATCATATCCTTTGATCCAATCCCAATCTAAGCTTTAATCTAATCCCAATCTGAGCTTAACCTAAAATCTTGATTTGAGCTTTAGTCCATTGCCATCGAAGATCTTCAGATATCAAAACAAATCTTAAGATCCCCTTCTTCCATCTTCTTCAAATTAATCCTATTTATCCTTTCATCACCTTTTCTTTCCTTCTAATCATTCATTCCCATCTTTTCAATCTGTATCCATCTAATCTAACATCATGAATCCTCATCCTTCACCAATGCAACCAAAAATAGTAGTCAAGGGAAATCCTAATTACGTTGACAATGATAATGAGAGTCTTATTGATCAAGAGGTATATGACATAGATCCCCTTGATGCTATCATTTCTAGCAAGCTTTCCCCAAGGGTAATCCAAAATCCAATCACTCACCCAAGCAATTCCATCATGCCTTCGCCCACACCTACTAGCACTCCTTATGCTACCTTTGACAAGGGACATCCATTATCTTCCTTGCCCGCATCTCCATCATATCCTTCCTCTACATCATCTTCTTGTCCAACATCCATTTCTTCTTATCCCAATCTAGTATCTCAATATCCCTATTATAATTTCCCATCCACGTCCTCCTATTTCAATCCTTCATCCACATATTCTTACTACAATCCATTATCCCAATCTTCCCCTCCTAATCCTACACCCACATCCCCTTGCCCTAATCCACCATCCCAGTATCTTTACTATAATCCACCATCCACATCCACTTGTCCCAATCAACCATCCATGTCCCCATACCCTAATCTTCCATACCAATCTACCCATCCTAATCCAAAAATGACACCTTCTTATCTTAATTCTAAATCCCGATCAACCTATCCTAATCCAACATCCACATCTTCCTATCTTAATACACCATCTACATCAACCTATCTGAATCAGACATCCCAATCTTTCTGTCCTAATTAATTATCCCAATACCTCTACTACAATCCACCACTTGCATCTTCTTATCCTAATCAACCACCTACATCCTCTTGTCCCAATCCACCATTCATGTCTTCCTATCCTAATCCACCATCCCGATCTTCCCAACCAAATCCTCCATCCCAATACCTCTACTAAAATCCACCAGCTACATCCTCTTGTCCTAATCCACCATCCATATCCTCCTATGTCACTCCATCTTCCACTCCACCATGTCCTAATCCTCCATCTACTCCCAGTCCTACATCCAATCCCATTCCCCCATCTAATTCTCATCCACCAATCCATAATCCTAGTCCTCCACCCATCCATAATCCTTCATCCACCCCTACCGCGCCATCTAAGCCCATAATATGCAAGTTTCTCACTCTAGAATTTTTTCAAAGACTTATGATAAAGAAGACATCCCCAACTCCACATCTTGGAGTCATGGAACCATGCCATCCCAATCCATCATCCATGGTCACTAGTGATGATACCCTTCTCCATCCCACACCTATCATTATAGTTACTACCCCTAGCACCACCCAAACCGCTAAAACCATCAAACCCACTGAATCCATTGAACCCCCATCTCCTACCCCTAGAACCACCGAACCCATCGAAGATAACCAAACCCAATCACCATCTTCTACTCCTAGATCCACCCAATCCATCCAAGATACCCAAATCCAATCCACTCCTCCCACTCGTAGTATCACTGAAATCCATTCCCACGAATTACACGAGTCTCCCATCCTCCCATCTCCCCCACTTGAGGAGTCCCTCCAACATTCCATCCTCATGCCACCCACACAAGATGAGTCCTGCCAAGAGCTTGTTCCAAAGCATACTATCATATTCCCTTCTCCAAATCAAGATCCTACCATCCCATCTAGTCCATCTCAAGATCACATTTCTCCATCCATTCCATCCCATGATCCCCTAGACACTCAAGATCCAATCACTCCATCACATGAGACCTTATCACCCACTGCCACAACTCCAGATCCTATCATATCACCTCACCCCTCTTCTGATCCTTTACCACGCACTCCTCCTAATCAAGATGCTACTAACCTATCATATCCATCCCATGATCCTCCATCGCCACCTAACCCTACTATCCCCACATCACTTTTATATCCCCTCGGTACTCTTACATTCACCCATGGTGGTTTCCAAAGTAACAAGCATCCTACCATAAATCAAATGCTCAAAAGCATGAACTATCAAGGAAAAGGTTTAAGCCTTCATGAGCAAGGTATTTTAGAGCCTATCCACGTGAAAGAAAATTCGCGTACACAAGGTCTTGGATATATCTCTCAAGACTCACAATCAAAAAATGTTGGTACAACCTCTATCCGTCCTCAACGAGCCTCCAAAATAATAATAGGCTCTTCCCGTCACTCCACTCAAGCATTCGCCGCCATCCCCCATCCATCGTATCACCTCAAAACAACCATCCATATTCCTCCTTCATCTTCTGAATCCATTTTGGGTCCTTACATCCCTCCATCCACCATCTCCCATCCTTCATATACTCCATCTATTTTGGGTCCTTATGTCCCTCCATCCACCGTCATGCATCCCCCACGTACTAAGTCCATTTTGGGCCCTTATATCCCAAAATCACCTCTTCCATCCCATCCTATTCATCCTTTTATCCATCCATCACCTATCCATGTCACCCATCATAAACATCCCACTCTCATTTTCCCTAATCAAGATCAACAAAGGCATGTACCTACACTTCCTCCATCCACATATCATCTCCAAAATCCTACCTCCATCACTCCATTCATGTTTCCTCCACATCATCCATCTCCTCGCACCCATTCCATTGTTATTAAAATCGCTTTGGATGCCAAAGTAAAAATGCATAAATCTAAACATCCACATGAATCTAAAGATCCACATGTCCCCTCTAAAGGAAATGTTGAAGAAAAGAAAATTAAAATCCCAAATCCAAATCAAATCCACCGGCCACAAAGGCCCACCAAAGCAAAAATCAAAACCATGTGGATCCCAAAGAAAAAAGATGCCATGCCTTCAAATGAAAAATCTGTAACAACATCCGAAGTTGCTAATCCAAAAGCTAATCATACACATCCTCCATCTCCTAAATCTATTTTGGCTCCTTATGTCCCAAAATTCACTATCCCATCTCCTCCATTATCCCCACATCATCCATCCATTAATCCTCCTATCTTTTCACATCCACCACCATATGCGCTGATGTTGGTCCTGAAAACATTTCCCCATCACACATCCACCCCATCATTCCATCCATAAAATTTCCAACATCCCATCCATTATCCCACATATCTCCCACATCAAATCCCTTTAATCCATTCTATTGCATAACCCATTTATCCTAATAAGGTTGTACCAACATCCAATAGTCATTTCACACATGGGCTTTTAATACCTGGTCTGGAACTCGATGCTTGAATCCTTCATCCATATCCTTATCACATATCTTCTAAATCCGCTTATCCACATCTCTATCCTTATCCATCTCCATCCGCATACCATCCAAAAATCCAAAAAGTCAAAAAATCCCCATAAGTACAAAAAAAAAAAAAGAGAAATAATTCATCCAATGGTGAAAACTTGGAAAACAAGCACCTTGGATAAGTACCATGATGAAAACCTAGAAAATAGGTGTCTTGTATAACTTCCCAATCTGTCTCTTTCCACACTTGGGGGAAGCTTCCTACTACGCCTCCCCTTCATCCATCTCCTCCATCCAACTTGTCTCCCACATCCTACCCATCATATCCCATTTATCTCCAACCCCTCCATCCTTCTTGTGACCTTGATATAGATAGGGGAAAACATAGATACATACTTTGGACACCTCTTGGCATACATTCCCCTCACCAATACACTATCCTAATCCTTATCCACATCCATCTACCTTCCCTATCCACCCATCACGCTACCATCAGTCTCCCTTCCTTATCCATGCATCCTATCTACATCTATTTTCCTCCCTCATCCACCCATCCTATCCCAACTCCTCTATTTATACCCTTTATCTTCCCATCCACTCATCTTTCATCCCTTCTGCCTCATCATACATGACATATCTAGAGTGGGTACATCTACTTCCTTTGTGACATAGTCCTTGGAGACATCATTCATCCATCATGTCATCCCCTCCATCTTCCAAATCCTTACCTTTCCATCTATCCATCCAGTAACATTTTCCTCATCCAAATTTGTATCCCTCTATCCATCCATTACAACATCCCTTCCATCTCCCCATCCTTATCTCCCTATCCATCCACACCATCCCTTTCATCTCCCCATCCTTATCCCTCTATCCATCCATCATAGCAATCCCTTCCATCTTCAAAATCCTTACCTTCCCATCTATCCATCCAATCACATTTTCCTCATCCAAATCCTTATCCCTCTATCCATCCATTACATCCCTTCCATCTCCCTATCCTTATCCTCCTACCCATCCAAACAATCCCTTCCATCTCCCCATCCTTATATTCCTATCTATCCAAACAATCCCTTCCATCCCCCATCCTTATCTCCCTATCCATTCATCTCTATCCTCATCCCATCTCATCATCCCTTGTCATTGGTATCTAGCTATCGGCTACTTTCAATGCAATCCAATGCCATCTATCTCATCGCCATCACTCCCACTTCTTTCGCACATCTTTCCAACCTCATGTTACTGCTCATCACTCATCTCTCCATCGTATCATCCTCCCAATTCATCTTTTGATGATTTGGAAAACTATCCCATCCCTAAGCTTCGTGCAATCACCATCATCCTATCCAATCCACTAGGTTTATCTTGTCTCATCGTATCAGTTTCAACATTTTATCCACTTATAATTGGTCATCTCATCATGTCCTTTATCCATGGTCGGTCGTTAGCTTTCTGTCGAACTACGTTGCCCCTACACTTTCACGTAGGCAAGGTTGATCATTTGATCAGCCCCCAAGACTTTTTTTCGTCCAATCTTTGTCCTCTTTTCGCTTTTATCCATGGTATTTTATTGAACTACGAGGGCTTTGTGCTTTCACATAGGCAAGGCTAATCTTTGATCGGCCCCCGAGTCCCTAGATCTTTAGGGTGTGTTAGTCTTGTGTCTTGTGTCTTATGCCTCGTGTCATGTTGTCAAGTATGTCTCTATCTAGCTGGTTCTTCATAAACGAGATCCACTAGTATCACGAGATTCAATTGGTTTCGAGTATCCTGAGTCATGTCGATCTCTTAGTTTAGTCTCCATCTTTTTTCTTAACAGGATGCATCCTTCCTCATCAGACCGCATCAATCCCACCCACCTTTTGATCCTATGGCAAAGGACATTTTAAATTGATTGCTTTCTTGTCAAGGTCGCCTTCATCCATCATATCATGGTGTGCTTTGAATGGTAAACATAGGGACATATCTTGATCTTTTTGTTTGTTGTTGTATGCTTGGTTGTCCCATGTAGTACCCACCAAGATCTCTGCGGTCTTGTGTTACATTGGGGCATGATCCTTTATGCTTGTGGTTATCCCAATGCCTGGCCTGACCAAAGTCATCGTGACTTTGGGGTGTTGGGATAACCTCCTTATTTTTTGTGTCAATCACATGCATGTGATGTGAAGTCACCTCGGTTCCTCATACCCTGGTGCATGGTATCTCATGCTATATCAAATTAAGTGCTCATTACATGGTAGCATAACGCATAACAATTAACCTACTTGATTTGGTTACTATCCATTTATCCTTGATCACTCTCCTCATCTATCTATCCTATATGTTTTCATCCCTCAACTATCTTCTCTTCCATCCTCATCATATCATCATCTCTTCAACCTTCTTAGAATAATATAGATTGGTTATTCTAAGCATCTTTTCATCAATCCTCATCATTTCATCTTATTTTTTATCTTCTTAGAATAATATAGATTGGTTATTCTAATCATCTTTTCCTCCATCATTTTCATTTGTTTCAACCATCTCACCTCTCCATCCAATCCTAATCCATTCACTCTTGCAAAAATCATCTACTCCTCCTTGGTATTATTCCCAACCTTGCTACAGGCCTTGACCCAATCATCACCATCGTCATCATCATCGGGATGCACCCTTCCCTATCCTTTTGTGTTGTTTTGGGATGTATCCTTCCCTCATCAACAACACTCTCATCATCATCATCATTGGGATGTATCCTTCCTATCCTTTTGTGTTGTTTTGGGATGTATCCTTCCATCATCAACAACACTCTCATTATCATCATCGGGATGTATCCTTCCCTCATCAACAACACTCTCATTATCATCATCGGGATGTATCCTTCCCTATCCTTTTTCATTGTTCTAGGATATATTATTCCCTCATCGACAATGCTCCATCCATCATCAACCCATTTTGGCTTGTAGCTTTCAACTAGGGGCAACATCACCTTTGTCCATAACTCCATTTGTGCCTCCCAATCTCCTATCGCTTATAATCCTCTCTTATCCATTGATTTGCATCATCTTCCGCATATACCCTTTCATCGTCTCATCCATTTCGAGAGCACACCCATGTTCTCTTGAACCCGCATGTCCTTTCGAGGGGGCATCCTCAATCCCTAATCTTCATCTTCACTCCCATCATTCTTCTTCCTAGTCACTCCTTTGATGACTGGGGCATCTTTCCCAATCTAACATCTTCTTCCTAGTGCTATATTTTAATCTTCTTTGAAATGATGCTACTTCGTAACACCATCTCAAAGAGGAGAAAAATGTAAACACCTAAATTTGGACACTTACATTTATCCAAATTTATCCCTTTTCATCTAAATATCCTCTTATTTACATTAATTAAGTAATATTACTATTATTTAATTAATACCCCCAAAGTCCTTTGACTCCCTAAGGTATTTAGTTAAATAATTAATTGCCTTACCCCTTTATTCCTTTCCTTCAAGGAATTAAATAAATAATCCATTTATTTAATTCCCTTTATCTCCCATCCATTCACCTAATCCTAATCCGCCTCTTAATCCCATCATTAGGGGTGTACACATGTATAATTGATGATTAGGATGTGTCACATCCTCCAACTTTTAAAAGTTGGTTCATAATCTTCATTAGCCACCTAATTGTCCTCTAATCATTGATTAGCTAGTCTAATCAACCCCTTTAGTCAACTCTCCCCATCCCCCAAGGAATTTTTAATTTTCCTTTTTGTCTTCCCAAGGTCTTTTTGAGGAATTTTTAATTCATCTCCCATCTCCCTAGGAATTTTTAATTCCTCTCTCATCCCCCAAGGAATTTTTAATTCCTTTTTGTCCTCCCAAGGTTCTCTCATGGAATTTTTAATTCCATTTACAATCCCATGTCCTTCCCAATGGAATTTTAAATTCCATTTTATTCATCCAAGGTTTCTAAGGAATTTTTAATTCCTTTTATCATCCCCAAGCACATTAAAAAGGAATTTTTAATTCCTTTGGTCAACTCTTCATCTTATCCCTTGATCTTTTTCCCTCTTTCAATCTCCACCCTCCATTTTGAATCTCCCTTGCTAAATGACTAACACTTAGCCATTTTGCAACCCTAACCATTCTAACCATCTCATGCACATTTTGGCTCTCCTTCACACATTCTTCACAATCTCTTCTCATCCAACCCTAATCTAAAACACTCATCATCTCCATCTTTCAAGCTAACCATCTTGCATCCACATCAAAAACCCTTCATCCTTGCATCCAAATCAAGCTACAAAAAGTCGTTATGTTGTCGAAATCGATCTAGGAGCAGACAATCGAACGAATCAACAAGGCCAACCAACTGATCAACTTGGACAAGTTAATTCATTCTATTTTTCTTTTTTTTGTTCAAGTTTAACTAGGCTAATCTTGAGGTGTTGTTTTGTGTTGTTCTTTCTTTGCATTTCATTCATTTTGCATCATTTTAGGTTAGAAAACATGTTGCACACAAAAATACTATGAAAAATATAATAAAAATTGGGTTTCAAGACTTAAGGGGGGCCCATTCGCCCTTTAGGACCAAAATCTAGGACACTCAATTTCCAAGATGTTAAATTCAATGTAGGCATTAATTAAATGTGGTTTCTCTTTTGGAAAAAAAATAATAATTAGGCTTGTGAATGCATAATTGGGCCAATTAAATGCTTAATTAAGTCCAATTAATTAAGAGGATGCAAACATAGTGTGAAAATGTAAAGGTGTACATTTCTCAACACTACACCTAGATTGATCTTTTTTTATTTCTTTGCTAGGATTGTTGATTCATCCTACCAATATATAGATTTCAAGGGAAATTCAAGTTCCTTTTCTATTGACTCCTAGAAGAGGTTTTCATTAGTAGACTTGTCATTTTTTATTCTTATTAATTTCTATCTAATAGTTCCCTAAAAAAAAATTCACTAGGAGATTTGAATTTTTTATTTTCTCTATGTTATTGTTCTTTTGATTGTTTTTGGATTTCAAGACTATGGAACTCAACTCATTCCTTGAAATAAGTTATTGAATCTAGTTCTATATTAAAACCTTGTTTGTGGTCATTGGTTGGAAAATGTTCACGAAGTTCCATTAACTTAGTTATAGCTTTCTCATTTTGGAATATTTCCCAAGTAAAAGGATCTTGATGGTCCCAAGAAATGAGTTTTAGATGGATAAAGGGAAGATTGGTGGAAGGTGTAATGGTATAAATGTTTATCTTATTGAAGAGGGTGGTAAATTCAATGAAGGAGTCTTTGAAGCCCTATCACTTGACACATTTAGTAATAGGAAAGGCTCCTACCACAATATCAGAGGTTTTGTTGCTTCCACTAAAGGCATGTATCCTAAACCAAATATTTGATGGTTGGCCTTGATAATTATTGGTTCAAGAGGACCTTGTTCATGTAATCTTGATATCTTTCCTTTGTAGCCCATATTCTTACACAGTATAAGTGCCTTGTGATAGGTCTCTTTGACAAAGCATGGTACATTTATTCTTCATCTCTATATAACCAAGAACTTATGTCATTTTTTATGATTTCATCATCAAGAAAGCCATTTTTTATGGAAAAGAAGTCATGGATTTGGCAGTAATTATATACAAAAGGAAGGTTGAGATGCTTGTGATTGAGAAACAAGTTTTTCTTCTACTAATTGTGCCTATTTGAACACATAATCTAATATTGTAAGGGTAGTGCATTTCAACTCCCTAAATAAGTTTCCATATATAATACACTCTTGAAATTTACAATGAGATAAGCAATTGGATCTTGCACATGGATTAATATCCTCAATCAATTATAGTAGATGTAATTATGCACAAATATTTGATATCCTTATCATAGACAAAGCCACTTGATATCTCGGTCTTGATCATAGTTGGAAGAATAGATTGTGTTCTTTAAAACTATGACAATTTGATCCCATGTTTTGATAAGATTCTAAGTATTTTGGCATGATGTAACCAAGACCTTAGCAACACTAAAGAACTTCAATTTTGGAAAGGGAACATTGACATTATTGGGTTTTGGTTGTATTCAAACTACATCTCCATGTCAATAATCCAAGTGTAGAGGACATAGTGATCTTGGCATCCATCATAGATGTTGACCTCACATTTCACTAGAGATTGAT
Source organism: Sequoia sempervirens (assembly GCA_007258455.2). Taxonomy (NCBI): domain Eukaryota; kingdom Viridiplantae; phylum Streptophyta; class Pinopsida; order Cupressales; family Cupressaceae; genus Sequoia; species Sequoia sempervirens. Next base: position 389,416,104 of record VDFB02270651.1, on the reverse strand, counting down.
GCCCTTCAAGGGTAGGAAGCCTATAAATCACAATGCCATTGATCTTATCAATCAATGTAGATACCACACCCATGAGCTCAAATACTCTCTTAGGAAAATTAGTGGCCGTGTTGTTACAAGTTAGAGCAAGTGGCAAACATTTAATGTCTCCCAACATTAAAATAAGAAAAAATATTTAGAACTAAAATTATATAAATCAAATTATAAATTGAACAAGTAGGAATGTTGATTTGATGACAATCAACAAGGATCAAAGATAGCAAGCAAGCATGTGCAATATTCTTAGGATGATGGTGCATGCAATTAGGATGTTCTATGATGTTGCTATAATGATTGTTCATGCCTATTATAAGATTTATTTCATGATTTCAAATGCATAACAAATATTCTTAAATACAACATAGCATACAAACTCACAAAAATATATTCTAGTCAATTTATAATGATTAATAGAAAAAAGGGCAACAATGTCACTTTCAAATTTAAACTTTAAAAGTTTGAAGCATATAAAAGTAATCTAGATATATCTCATATTTGTAAATTTGAATTAAAGTAACAAATAAAAATCTAAGAATCAAAACCAATTCTTGAAAATGAACAATAATAAAAATAAACAAAACTAAATAATATACCACTTATAGAGTTGTATTTTTTTTTTAATTGCTCCAAGAGGAATTGAGAATTTAACATAGCAACCTAGACCTTAACTCCTTATAAGATGAACCTTCGATAACCTCTCCAACAATATACAAGAGGCTCTCATCCACACTCTCGCTAAATCAAAAATTGAACCCAAAAATCCATAAAAGACAATTCATGTCAATGTAGGCCCAAAAGGATAAAGAGCATGGGTGTACGATTTTCACCTTTACACATAATAAAAGTTAAAATTAAACAAAGACAATGTGGGACCGCCGCCGGCATGTCGCGACGGAATATGGGGCAACAAACCCTTGACCAACTGTAACGGTAACTTCGCCGCAAAATTGTCCAGCAGAGGAGGTCGGCCGCACGCTAGACCTTGTGCCCAACTATTTACCCAGGAAAACCCTGGACCTACATCAACAGTTATCTGCTGATCCCATATTTTAATGTCTGCTATCGTTTTCCTTGTTCGTTATCGCTTGTGGGAGATAAATTCTTGATAGAAGGCATTTGTTTAAAGATTCATGTAGAAAAGAGGAATTCGGATTGCGGGAATTAAAAATCAGAAAGAATAGGTATTGGTGCAGGTAGGTAGACCACTTATAACGAATTTTCTTCTGAATGTGCTTTAATTATTCAAAACTGGTAGAAAGAAGCAGATTTGGTTTACCAAAACTTTCTGTGATTGCCACCTTTCTCTTCCGTGTACAAACGGCTTTGAATTCTAGTTACACAATCTCTATTCGCTCACTTTATAAATTGCTAATCTTCCAATCGGCATCTCACAAAGTCATTACTACATCCTCAATTTCAGAGCTTCCTAAGTCACTCGCTAGTCTTTCTGTACTTTTCAAGTTGATTATCAATGGCAGGTGTAATGAAATGCCCTCAACGACTGTTTTCGGTAACACTGACTGTGCTGGTAATAACAGCAGGAGTTGCAGAGTATGGCGGTGTGGCTGCTCAATCTTCAGGGTGCGCAACTTCTCTGGTAACATTATCTCCCTGTATGGGATATATCACAAGTAATATGTCCAACCCAACTCCAACGCAGGGCTGCTGCACTGCCTTATCTTCTGTAGTTCAGACCAACGCAATGTGCTTGTGCCAGCTGTTCACTGCCACCAATCCGCTGGGCATTCCCATTAACCAAACAAGGGCTCTGGCTCTACCAGGCGCTTGCAAAATCACCACTCCACCTCTCAGTCAATGCAATGGTAAATAAATTTTAATGTTTCTTGGAAGTAACTAGTCTATTCCGTCTTAAAGAACAAGTAGTAATTGGTATACTTCTTCTTGTTGTTTGTCAACAGCTGCAGGAGCTCCAGCTGCTTCTCCATCTACAGGTATGTCTACATTTCATTTTGGCTTGGCTTAAATGTCATGTACATCTGTAGTTTAAGAGTAATGTTACATATAGGGAAAGTTGTGTTATTACCTTTTTCAACTGATATGAATATAAATTTTATAACAAAAAGAGTATGTAACATAATATAATGGCTGCCCTTGCAGGTTCAAGTGCACCACCAGCAACAAAAACCTCTCCTTCCTCTTCCCCTGCAACTCCAAAAGCGGTGTCTCCCGCATCTGTCTCACCATCTTTACTTCCTCCAACAACTTCTGTAGGAGGTATCTCACCCACACCCAGCGAGAAGCCAACATCCAAGGCAGGAGCTCTTTTCACACCATCCACAATTATCAGTGCTTTAGCAGTAGCAATGGTAGCGATCAGTATTTGTTGAACATCTTTCTTCTATATCTGTGTTGGATACTCTCAACATGGACCTGAGTGTATTCAGTATTGTGGAGTGCATAGAAGTCTTTCAGCAACTTCCTCCTATTTGGGGAGTCGTCTATTAGAATTGTATTCTTTCTGAGTTTTATGTGCTGTGCACAGTACTACGTTAGTGATGTTTTGTAGCCATTCTTTTCTCCTTCAAATAAATAAGGATATGTACATCCACTGTAAATGGCCAGACCATTTGACCTACTGGATGATATTTTGTATGATGTAGCATATTTTTTATTAATACACATAAGAAATATTTTGGAAATATGTTCGTAAATGATCACTGCCTCATGAAACTACATGCAACATTTACATTACCACCACCCTGTGCATTGCCTCAAATATATTTTCATAATTACTGGTTTCTTCTAGTTTTGTTTATTATTAAGAGAAACCCTGTTATGGGAACCGCCATTTTTCCGACCCAAAGCTTCCTGTATCAGATTTAATGATTAATTAATTAGTCAATTGCTGCAGTAATTTATTGGTGTCTTCTGTTTTGCTCTGTTTCTCTATCAATTTATGTTATGTTCTGTTTATCAATCAAGTTCTGTGTTGCTCTGTTATGCCCTGTTTTGTACTCTGAAGAAACCAACATTTGGCGTCAGAGTTGGAAACTTGATTTGTCTAGCAGGTGTATGGTTTATCTATGCAGGATACAGAAATTTAATAGCGCTAACGGAAGGTTTGCTGCAGGTTTTCTGTAGGTTTGCTGGTTTTCTATCAGCAAATAATAGAATTTACTTGCTGAATGTCAGAATTTGAGAAGAGCAGAATACTCTGTTCTAAAGCATTGTATTGTTAACAATAGGAAAAGCTATGAGTCTTTTTTTAACATCAGCTAAGAGAATTGAGGCTCTGAAAAGAGGGTTAATCTGCTCTTTTTGTAAACAATGAAATTGGAAACTAAGAAATCAAAGACTTGAAAACACAAATTGAAATCAAATATTAATCCTATTCTAACAACCTCACTACAAACCTTAAATAGATGTTGATTCGTCTGTTGGAATGTGGATGCGGCTTAGCAGTATAACACTAAATTGACAAAGTATTTTGACGGAATGGATTTGAGTTAACTGAATAGGTTGAGTCAGTGGTTGAGAGACAGGGGTCCTCCATTGGAATGCTATTATTTTCCATGGTGGTTAGTTTCTAGGCTAGCTTGTAGACTCCCATTGGAAGATTGCAACTCTATATTCATGTTGTCCTTGCTCTACTCTCATGCGTGGTAGAGCCACACTTGTTGATTTATAGTGCAAACCTACTTCTTACTACTTATATTCCATGGGTTGAGGAAAATCCCTAATGTGCCACGAAGGTTAACACTTAGATAACTCTTAGAATCATGGGCATTTGATAGTAGCATGGACCATTGGAATATGGGTAAAGTTCAATTATGGATCAAAGACAATTTTAAAAATACAGTTATTGTGTTGATAATAACGTTATTGTGTTGACTGTTGGTATGGAATATAAGCAAATTATAATGAAAATAGTATTCAACATATTGAACATCAAGGTATATATATATATATCCTAGTGTTCAATATGTTGAAAGCTATTTTCAACATATGTGTATGTATGTATTTATATACATGTATATATATACATATAAATACATATATATGTGTGCATATATATATGAGATTAGAGATAGTGTGATATGACAATGAAATTAGCATCCTAGCAATATTGTATAGATGATAGGTTTAGCAATGATGACGATAGAGATTTGTGATAGTGAATGGTATTTGTTATGGGATCGTATTTTTATTCATAAGATAATTGTAGGAAACTTACGTATGAGATACTTCAAATATTTGATTATGTATAGGGTTTTTGGCATGTCTCATGTTGTGTGGGATCATGCTCAACATGTCCTAGATTGTGTGAGACCATGCTTGTTGGCAACATATTGCTACTATGTTTTTAGGTGATTTAAGATAATTAGTACTTAACGATTTTATGTGCATTATCATGTGATAATATATATCTCAAACCTTAGAAAACTTCCAAGGAAGTTTGATCTAAGGGAGAGGGGAATATAAGGCCCTACTTTTTTGTGCAATTTACAATTCCTTGTGTTTTTTTGGTGGGTTACAATACTATTAGATAATCAAGTTAAACTGCTAGATTGTGCAATTTTGATGTAAAATGAACCTTATGAAGTATGATTTTGTAAGATCACATGTGATGTAGGTTGTGTGGTCGTGTGAATAAAATGTGGATCATGTAAATGAATTCAATTACTATTCGATCTATGAACTCTATTATAGAGATAATCACTCAATGGAATCTGTTGTTTCGATATTTCATCAATGTGATATTATAAGTTTGATCCCATAAAGGTGTAGAAATGAAATTTAAATTACTACTATATTATATCATGTGATTATTGTATGCTAGTAGAAGTCTTTAAAATTTGCAAATAAGTTTGTAATCTTTTTTCATGCAATTGGATTCTTATGATTTTGTACAAGATAAATATTATTTATTTGTAAAGTTACGTAAAGTAAAAATGTAAATGGTAAGCTTGGAGCACTCAAGCTCGCAAGGTCAAGATAGGATTGTGCATATGGCTCACACCAAACTAAATTTGAGTTATGTAAGTTCAATTTTTATCAATTTGTCTTAATAGTTATGAATATTTTGTTTTGGCTATTATACTATGGTGAACTAACAATTGCAATGAGCATGCAAGTATATACAAGACCCAATGAGGGATGCAATAGAACCCTTAGAATCCTAGTCATCCTTCTCCATGTGATGGATTAATGCATCTAGTGGTGTTAATTGTGGGTCAAACATTGTTTTGCAATGTTTAATATAAATTTAAAATGTTGTTTTCACTTTCATTGGTGTCCCCTAGAGTCCTAGGTCATAAGACTAGGGGTTAGGTTTCTTGTAGAGGGCATACATTATGCTATGTGTAATATTTGGACTTTTTTAACCATTTAAATTTGTGATGGAAATTTTGATTTTTGGGACAATGAGTTTGATGGAGAATGAATTAGGTGGGTGGCATGTGTCACACTCAGAATGCAAGAAGAGAAACAAAATTTTCTACATAATTCTAGAATTTGTTGAGAAGAGGGGATTTTTTTTCATTATGCCTAGCTGGAGGAGGAAGGAAAGTTAGGGTGTATTCATTCCTTCCATGGTTGCTTGTTCATCCTTAGAGGTATAATCTTCTTTTGTGTTAATAATTATTGCTACATTTTTTTAATTGGTGTTGAACCTATAAGGTTAGTGGGTTAGGTGTGAATTTTGTGAACTCTTATGTATACATGAGTATTTAAATTTTTCCTTACTTGAGAGGATCATATAGTGCTATTTTTTTTGTTTTATATAGTAATTGTGGGTTGAATTTGTGTGAGGATGTGAGAATTTGATTGATGTAATTTTATGTTTTGATTTTTTTATGAAATGTCTTGGGGCCCTCTCTTTGCTTTGGGGGTGTGCAAAAATATATACCTTGCCTCTATGATAGAAATGGTATAGTTCATGCTTATGGATGCTAGTAGTATGAGTCTCATTTTATTAAAAATTCCTAGAGATTCCAAATATCTCTATATTAAAGAAAGACGACTCTCTTTTCTCATATAATTATTACTATGAATAAATCTAATTAAATATGTATTGAAATTTTCCTTTTCTAAATTTTATCACAATGTATATTTAGGAACATAAATCCCTTGATTTTGCTATTCATGTAAAATAGTGTCCAGGTGAAGGAATTGTTGGTGCTTTATTCTAATATAGTGAGGGATCTAAATTATTATAGTAAGGTTTGGAATCGTTATACCAATATCCAATCCAAATTAAGATTAAAATCCACTTGAATTATTTTCTCTTCACCTTCTTATGAAACTAAATATACTAATGATGCAACTAGATTCTAGTGATGATTGTGGCTATATTAGTCAACCCTATGGAAGAGGACTTACCCAAATTAACTAAACTAACACTTTCATACATCACATAATAATCAAACACTCTTCAAGAGAAAATAAGTTTTACTTGTAGAGAATGGAAGGTCTTGAAGACCATTACAACAAACACTTTTTATTTTTAGCAACATTCTCTTAAAATTTATGATAATGTGAAGGAAAATAAAGAATAGATAATAATTATCATTATTCCTTCTTTTCATATATATTGATGGAACATTCAAAAAGCCACACAAATTTTCTTATAAAAAATCAAGATTTCTTTAGCAAACATAGACTATTTAAACATAATCAAACAACAAATTAATATTGTGAATGAAAATAGTTTGAGGGAAGGTGTCACCCTTCCTTGGTTGCCTTAATCTTTTTGCTAAGGCATAGCTTGTGGGAGGCATGAATTTCACATAAAGGAAATAATAAATAAAATAAGTAAAATAAAAGGAAAACATAAACCCAGATGGAGGTTGTGCCTCTCATTGACTGCCACTGCCCCCTTTTCTTATTTCACCATTTTCCCCTCTAGAACTACTATCTCAAGCTAGTGGTAGAGCATCAATTTTTTTTCAATTTTTAATTCATGGGAAATATACACACAACTAAGATGTAATAGAGTAGAAAAATGACGCTTTTCACGTGTAGATGCTTCCTGCCCTTGTCTTTCTCAACTTACTCTAGGAGCTCATGATCGTCTCCCAACATTTAGTTTTTGTTGCCGCTCAACAAGATGGACTGGTTAAAAAGATAAGTAGGGTTTGATTTTGGAAGTTGCCCCAAAGTATTTCTCGGTTGACTCATCAATAGGATGAACTTAGTGTAACACATGGCCTATCGAATAAATCAAATTTATTAGATGTCTATCAAATAGTTATATAAGAAATACATAATAGATGTAATATAAATTTTAAAACAATGTATAGGGGAGAGGGGCCACTAGTTGTGCGGCCTAACTTTGTTAGTATGTAGTGATTGATTGGAATATTGTAGAACCTTTGTTTTTCTTTTTGAAATGTGGATTGACCTCTTATCTATCTATAACTAAGGTTTGGAGGTGTGACTCGTCATGCAACTCGCTACATCAGCACATCTATGGGGAAGTGTCTAAAATTTGACTTTTTAAAGATTTGACCAAAACTTAATCATGGGGCCCCCAATAGTTGAACAAAAAAATATCATTTGTTGCCTGTAGAATATCATATTTTTATTTAAAATAAAATTTATATGCAACCTAAATGGACCAAATATCTATTGGTAACTATAAATCTTTGATATCTCTAACTTTTATATTCAACACATATGGACCAATAGTTGAACATACAAAAACTATTTGTTGTTATAAAACAACACATAATTATTTAAAATACAACTAATATCAAACAAAAATGGACCAATAGTTGAACACTAAATTTTTTTCAAAATCCTTCACATTTAATGAGAAAATACATGGTATTTATTGTGCACACCTTTTATATTTGTGATAGGACAAACTATTAATATAAAATACTCCAATGCTTGTACATTGCTACCCCAATAGTTGTACACATAAGAATAATATTTTTTTCACTATGATATAACAATATTTGTTTAAATAAGTGTATTATTTTATTAAATGAACATTTTATTTTTCAAATGAGACTTATAGTGGATAGTTATGATATTTTATTTGAGACAAAAAAATACTTATTTCACTTCTTCATGAATGTATTTATGTTTTTTTTATAAAACATTCATAGGTTCTCATGTGTTCAAGTAAGGATCCACTTTTGATCAACATTTGGTTTTTATTTTATTTACATTTGGACTATTTATTTACAATATAAAATATAAATATGGGGTAAGACTAGGCATTATGATCACAATTGACTACACAACTATTAGACCCTTGGAACCTGCACAACTGCTGGCCCCTCTCCCCTAGTGGCATCATTTTAGTGGAATAATAGTCATTATTCTAGATAGGTAAAACATTTTCAGCTCTACAATCATTAAAGTAATAGTTGATGTTAAAAATAATCATTAAAGAATATTTAGAATTAAAATTTTGTAAATCATTATAAATTGAAAGAGTAAGAATGTTGATTCAATGACAATTAACGAGGATCAAGGATAACAAGCAAGCATGTGCAATATTCTTAGGATGATGGCATATGCAATTAGGATGTTCTATGATGTTCCTATAATGAATGTTCGTGCCTTTTATAGGATTTATTTCATGATTTCAAATGCATAAGAAATGCTTTTAAATACAACATAATATACAAATTGACAAAAATATATTTTAGGTTGATTCATAATGATTAATAGGGAAAAAGGGAAAAATATTCACTTTGAAATTTAAACTTTAAAAGTTTGAAGCACATAAAAGTAATCTAGATCTATTTCACATTCATAAATTTGAATCAAAGTAACAAATAGAAAACTAAGAATCAAAACCAATTTTTGAAAATGAACAATACTAAAAATAAACAAAATTAAATAATATACCACTTATAGAGTTGTGTTTTTTTGTTTAATTTATGAGGAGGAATTGAGAATTTAATCTAACAATCTAAAGCTTAGCTCTTTATAAGCCGAACCCCCAATAACCTCTCAAACAATATGCAAAAGATTCTACTAAATCAAAATTTGAACCCACTAACAGTCTAAGGTCGAAAGTCCATAAAAGACAATAAAATAATATAAACGTGGATGTACAATTTTTGCCATTACACATAATAAAAGTTCAAATTAAACAGAGACAATGTGGGACCGCCGCCGAATTGTGAATTGTTGCGACGGTGTATCATTGATTTTTTGTTAAAACGAACTCCGTTGATTAAGGTGGGCAACAAACCCTTCACCAAATGTAACGGTAACGGTGCAGCAGAGGAGGTCGGCTGCATCTTAGACCTTGTGCCCGACTATTGACCCTGGAAACCCCTGGACCTACATCAACACTCAGCTGCTGATCCCATATTTTAATGTCTGCTATCGTTTTCCTTGTCCGTTGAAGACATTTGTTTAAAGATTCATGTAGAAAAGGGGAATTCAGATTTCGGGAAATAGAAATCAGAAAGAATAGGTGTTGGTGTAGGTAGACCACTTACAACGAATTTGCGGCTGAATGTGCTTCAATTATTCAAAATTGGTAGAGAGAATTAGGGTTGGTTAACTAAAACTTTCTGTGATTGCCACCTTTCTCTTCCGTGTACAGACAGCTTTGAATTCCAGTTACGCAATCTCTATTCGATCACTCTATAAACTACTGAACTTCCAATCAGGATTTCACAAAATCATTACTCCAGCCTTAATTTTAGAGCTTCCTAAGCCACTCGCTGTTAACTTATCTGTCATCCGGCAAATACGTGGCAGATTTGTTTTGTTGGCAAAATGTTACATGTGGCATTTGATGTGGCATGAAAAGTATCATGGTTTTTTTTGGACGTAGCATGGAATATATGCAATAGCATTTGTTTAAGTGAAAAATTGAAAAGGGTTTAATGATGTTGTCGGCAGTTTTTTGTGACCACCCTAAACTGACAAAGTCTAAATGCATTATTGATTTTTTGTCAGTCCTTTTGCCAAGTATTAACTCTGCATGGCGGACTCCAAATTTTGGTTAAATTTGTTTAAGGTTGTGGGTATCGTTTATTCTGGGCAAACGGTTTTTGTTGCGTTTTGTTTCTGGAAGTTGAATTCTTTCTGCAAATCAAACAGGAAGTAATTGGTTCAGTCAAGACATTTTTGGTGCGAAACAGGCAAGATGATTGATGGATTCATGCAGGTTCATTGTTTGTTTTTTATTTCAAATAAAGATTCAGGTTTTACACTTATCTTTCTCAGAAAGAATGAAAGGTTGCTTATATGTTTGTTTTTGCTAATGTATGAGGATCTGAGGCGTATGAAAGAGGGAAGAAACTTCCTAAGGCTGGACAGAGTCTTGTGTTTCAGGTATTAAGGCCGAACAGAGACTTGTGTTTCAGGTATGAGGTTCTTTGGGCAGAATCTTGGGCATAACAGGTATGAAGGTTTTACATTCTTAAAAAAGGGTCTCAAACCCGGAACATGGTTATGCAGTTTTTAGAAGTTTGAATAATCTTTTTGGGGTTTTTACCCAGGGTATTATATACAGTTTTCAAAAGGAAATATGTAAACGTTTTCAGTCAGTTACAAAGCATAAAGCCGTTATGGAAACTGTCTTCGAATATCTCTCAATCGAAGCTTAATGATTATCAGTTTCATCTAAAACAGATTCAAAATCTGAAACTGTTTTTGAAGCATCTTTAAGAGAAAGTTTGTTGAACAGTTTCTAACTGGTTCAGTTAGAAATTTGCAACTGTTCTGTTTCGAAGTTAATATATACACTTGTAATCTTTAGATGCATATGTGTGTGTGTGGAAAACACATATATATATATATATATATATATGTATCTGAGGATAAGTGAGACTGAAAGTTTTAAATCATAAACTTGTGTACATGTGCGAGTGATATATGCACGTTTGTATATGTATATAAGTTGTGAGTTTTTCTGAGCAGTATTGACTGCCGATTGTAAAAGGTTGGAATGAATAGAAGTTACAGGTTCATGGAGTGGTTTTTCTCCCTATGACAAAATCATGAGATTTTGGAGGGTTTTCCACTCGGCACAAATTTGGTGTTTCTTCATGGTTGTGAGTTTCATTTCTTTATGCTCATGATGAATGATTATACTTCTCCTGCATAAATTGTGGATATTCTGTTATATGTTTCTTATTGCAAAATTTGTAAGGAATTTTTGAATAAAACAGTAAGGTTCTGATTCACCCCCCCCTCTCAGAACCGTGTCACTTCCAACAAGTGGTATCAGAGCGTAGGATTCCCTTTAGGAATTGATCTCTGGTTATTGGAAGTTATGGCACATTCTGAAGGAGCTTTCCTTAATAGGGCACCTTTATTTGATGGAAATGATTATGTTTTCTGGAAAGTTAAAATGGAAGCATTTATACATTCTCTAGATGTAAGGATGTGGGATGTTGTAACAACAAAATACACTGTTCCAGCGTCAGTTCCTACTGATGCTGATGAGAAACTAAAATTTGAGTTAGATAAGAAGGCTAGATATGCACTTCTTTGTGGTCTTACTAGAGATGTCTTTGCCAAAGTCATTTATTGTAAATCTGCAAATGATATATGGGTAAAACTTGAAACTATTTATCAAGGAGATGACAAGGTTAAAGAATCTAAACTGATTACTCTTAAAACTCAGTTTGACAATCTGAAAATGAGTGAGGATGAAACCATTGCTGCATATTTCTTAAGAATTGAGGAAGTTGTGAATGCCAGGAAGGGTCTAGGTGAAGACATAGAAGAACATGATGTTGTTTCAAAGGTTATTAGATCAGTCCTACCTAAATTTGAAACAAAAATTTCTACATTAGAAGAAAAGAAAAGTTTTTCAAAAATGACCTTACATCAACTTCAGGGAACCCTAACTGCATATGAAATGAGAATTGGCAATCAAGCTAGTTCTTCATCAAAAGAATCAGCCTTTAAGATTGAAAAGAATGATGAGAGTGATTCAGATCTAACTGATGCTTTAGAAGCATTATTGGTTAAAAGAATGGCAAAGAAATATAGAAGCAAACCTAAATGTTTCAGTTGTGGTCAATTAGGACATTTTGCTGCTAGATGTCCAAACATTGAACTTGATGATTGTGATGAGAAATCTGAGAAGTTTTCTAGAAAGAAGCCTTGGAATCAGAATAAAAGGTTTAAGGATTTCAAAAAGAAAAGTCTTTTTTCAAAAGAAGATCCAAATGAGGAATCCAGTGATGCAGATGAAGAAGGGGAAAAATTGTTTATGGCTGAAATAGTACATACTTCTAAATTTGAATCAAATGAGCCTGAATCCTCATCTGATTTAGAAATAGAAGTAGATCTTGAAGAAGAACTTCTAAAATCCCTGCAAGAAATTAAAAGGTTAAAAAAATCAGTTGCAAATCATGAGACTGAAAATCAAAAACTTCAAGATGAATTAATAAAGGCAAATTCAATTATAGAAAGTCAAAAACTCTTACTTGAAGAAAAGGATAAAAAACTGAATGTCTTGCAATGTTCATCTGAAGAATCTACTAATCAGAAAACAAAGTTGTTTTTCAATGGATATTGTTTCAACTGTAACATTTTTGGGCACAAAGCAATCTTCTGTAAAAATAGCACTAGTCAAGGCAAAAGAAAAGTTATTAGGTGCTTCAAATGTTTTTACTATGGTCACTTTGCAAATCAGTGTAAATTAAATCTGAGACCTAAACAAATATGGAAACAAGTAAAAACAAATGAAAAGTCCTTAATTGTTGAAACAGTCTTATTTGCTCAAAAATCTGCAACATGGGTGTTGGATAGTGGCTGTTCTCATCATATGACTGGGTGTAAGAACAAATTCAAAACCTTAGAAAACTTTGATGGAGGTTTTGTACGTTTTGGTGATAACTCAGGAGCTTATATAACAGGAAAAGGCTCAATAATCTTAAATAATGATACGCCAATACATGATGTGTACTTTGTTGAAGGGTTGAAACATAACCTTTTAAGTGTCAGTCAGATATGTGATAATGGATATTCTATCTCTTTCAATGCAAAAGAATGTCATATTAAAAATGGGAAAGATAGAGTCATTGCCAGTGGGTTAAGAACAAATGGTAATCTGTATAATCTGATAGATTCTACTATTCAAGAAACATCATTGGTCAATACCTGCTTTATGAGTCAAGTAGAAGAAAATTGGCTATGGCACAAAAGACTGGGACATTTGAACTTTGATAATCTTGCTAGAATCAGCAAGAACAAAAAGGTCAGGGGACTACCACAAATAACTAAACCTGCATTTGTTTGTGAAGAGTGTATAAAAGGTAAGCAAACAAGAGTTTCTTTTAAAACAAAAGAATATCTGTCAAATAGACCACTTGAACTAGTACACACTGATTTATGTGGTCCAACCAAAACTGCCTCTTTAAATGATGAAAAATATTTCATGCTGTTTATAGATGATTATTCAAGAATGGTTTGGGTAACATTTTTGAAACATAAATCAGAAGCCTTTGAACGTTTCAAAATTTTCAGGAAGATGGTGGAAAGAGAAACTGATTTAAAACTGAAATGCTTAAGATCAGATAGAGGAGGAGAGTTTACTTCTCAAGAATTTATTGAGTATTGTGAAAAACGAGGTATAAAAAGACAATACTCTACTGCTAGGACACCACAACAAAATGGAGTTGTAGAGAGAAAAAATAGAACTGTCAAGGAAATGGCCAGGACCATGTTAAATGAAGCAAAGCTGCCTGACAAATTCTGGAAAGAAGCTGTTCATACAGCTGTCTATATTTTAAATAGAGCTCAAATCAGAATTAGGACAGCTTATACACCATATGAATTATGGTATGGGAAAACAGCAAATGTTAAGAACTTTAAAATATTTGGTTGCAAATGTTTTATCAGAAAGAATGATGACTCTCTAGAAAACTTTAACTCAAGATCTGATGAAGGGATTTTTCTTGGGTACTATACACATAGCAAAGCATATAAATGCTTTAATAAAAGGCTGAACAAAATTGTAGAAGCAATAAATGTTATGTTTGATGAAACATCTGTATGCAGTAATGGCAATGAAGAATATGAAAGTTTATCTTTTCAAGAATCAGAAAGTATTCATAATGAAAATTGTGAACAAGATAAAGTTGAAACTGATAATGAAGATGAACTTGCAGAAAAAATAGAATCAGAAAATTGTTCCAATTCTAAAATCACTAGTGATGAATCAAAGATAAAAACATCTTCTAGAATAATAGCTAAGAGACATCATGAGTCTCAAGTTATTGGTGATATTGATAAAGGAATTTTAACTAGAAGAAAAGCCAAAATAGGAGAACAAGTAAATATTGCTGAACAATTTTGTTTGATAGCAGATTTTGAACCAAAGAATGTAACAGAAGCTCTATCAAATCCTAGTTGGCAAAATGCTATGCTAGATGAAATAAATCAGATAGAGAAAAACAAGACTTGGGAACTTGTTCCCAGACCTGATGGTAAAAATGTTATTGGTGGAAAATGGATATTCCGCAATAAACTAAATGAGGAAGGTGTAGTGATCAGAAATAAAGCCAGATTTGTTTGCAAAGGATATGCACAACAAGAAGGAGTTGATTTTGGTGAAACCTTTGCACCAGTTGCAAGGTTGGAGTCAATCAGAATCTTTCTTGCATATGCCACTCATAAAAATTTCACCGTCTACCAAATGGATGTCAAAACTGCTTTCCTAAATGGATATCTTGAGGAGGAAGTTTATATGGAACAGCCAGAAGGTTTCAAATCTTCTGACAAACCTGATTATGTTCTTCGTCTCAAAAAGGCCTTATATGGTTTAAAACAAGCTCCTCGAGCTTGGTATTCCAGATTAGATAAACATCTAATTGCAAATGGATTCGTTAAAGGAAATGTGGACAGCACTTTGTATACAAAAATGGACAATGAAAATTTATTGGCTGTTGAAATATATGTTGATGATATTATTTTTGGTTCTACTAATGATCATTTAGCACAAACTTTTTCAGGAATCATGGAGTCAGAATTTGAAATGTCTATGTTAGGACCTTTGACATTTTTCTTGGGAATTCAAGTCTCTCAGCTTGAACATGGTTTGTTTATCTCTCAACTGAAATATGCTAAGGAAATGCTTAAAAGGTTTCAAATGGATACTTGTAATCCAGTTGGTACACCAATGGAAACTGGATGTAAGTTGATGAAAATTGATGAATCTCCTCTTGTTGATCAAAGAGAGTATCGATCTATGATAGGAAGTCTTTTATATCTTACTGCTTCTAGACCAGATATAATGCACTCTGTATGTCAAGTTGCTAGATATCAAGCAGCTCCTCGTCAATCTCATCTCAATGTTGTTCACCGTATCTTTAAATATTTACAAGGTACTTTGGATTATGGTTTGTGGTATCCAAAAAATGATGATTTTGCTCTCATTGGTTATACAGATGCTGATTGGGGTGGATGTAAAGATGATCAACGAAGTACTAGTGGTGCTGCATTTTTCTTAGGTGATCGGTTAGTTGCTTGGCACAGTAAAAAACAAGAATGTGTCACTATTTCTACTGCTGAGTCTGAAATTATTGCTGCAACAGCATGTTGTACTCAGTTAATTTGGATGTCTTATCAGCTTTCAGATTTGGGTATTCATGTTCAAAAACCTCTGAAAATCCTTTGTGACAATACCAGTGCTATTCAGATTTCTAAAAATCCTGTTATGCATTCTAGAACTAAGCATGTTGCTATCAAGTTGCAGTTTATTCGTGAACATGTGTCATCAAATGAGGTCATTCTTATTCATGTACCTTCTAAATTCCAAGTTGCTGATATTTTTACCAAAGCTCTTCCTAGAGAATTGTTTGAACAGTTCAGAATTCGATTGGGAGTCTTCTCTCAATCCATGCTGGAATAAGTTTTTTACTTTTCATATTCTATGTTAGATTTCTGCTTCTTTCACAGAAGAGTATTTCAAGCAGATGGTTAGATTTTTGATGCATAAATTTTGGGGGAGTAATTTGCACAGTTCATTTCAGTTTTGTGAATGGCACAGTTCAGTTTTGCACAGTTCATTTCAGTTTTGTGAATGGCACAGTTCAGTTTTGCACAGTTCATTTCAGTTTTGTGAATGGCACAGTTCAGTTGTGATTCTGATTTTGGCACAGGTTTATACAGGTTCATACAGGTTCAGTTTGTTTTTGATCCTTTGGCACAGCAGTTTTGGTTTGTTCAGGTTTGGTTCTTGTATTTGGTTGCACTTGTTTTCATGGTAAAACATGGTAAATCTGCTTGGCATTTCAGTTCATTATCTTGTTTATAATCATCATGGTATTTCAGTTCATTTCATGAAATGGTGAAAAAATTTTGCATCAAAAATGGGGGAGATTGTTAACTTATCTGTCATCCGGCAAATACGTGGCAGATTTGTTTTGTTGGCAAAATGTTACATGTGGCATTTGATGTGGCATGAAAAGTATAATGGCTTTTTGGACGTAGCATGGAATATATGCAATAGCATTTGTTTAAGTGAAAAATTGAAAAGGGTTTAATGATGTTGTCGGCAGTTTTTTGTGACCACCGTAAACTGACAAAGTCTAAATGCATTATTGATTTTTTGTCAGTCCTTTCGCCAAGTATTAACTCTGCATGGCGGACTCCAAATTTTGGTTAAATTTGTTTAAGGTTGTGGGTATCGTTTATTCTGGGCAAACGGTTTTTGTTGCGTTTTGTTTCTGGAAGTTGAATTCTTTCTGCAAATCAAACAGGAAGTAATTGGTTCAGTCAAGACATTTTTGGTGCGAAACAGGCAAGATGATTGATGGATTCATGCAGGTTCATTGTTTGTTTTTTATTTCAAATAAAGATTCAGGTTTTACACTTATCTTTCTCAGAAAGAATGAAAGGTTGCTTATATGTTTGTTTTTGCTAATGTATGAGGATCTGAGGCGTATGAAAGAGGGAAGAAACTTCCTAAGGCTGGACAGAGTCTTGTGTTTCAGGTATTAAGGCCGAACAGAGACTTGTGTTTCAGGTATGAGGTTCTTTGG
The DNA here is from genome assembly GCA_007258455.2 of Sequoia sempervirens. NCBI lineage: Eukaryota > Viridiplantae > Streptophyta > Pinopsida > Cupressales > Cupressaceae > Sequoia > Sequoia sempervirens. The sequence continues at coordinate 389,399,125 of VDFB02270651.1, read as the reverse complement.
GCAGAATCTTGGGCATAACAGGTATGAAGGTTTTACATTCTTAAAAAAGGGTCTCAAACCCGGAACATGGTTATGCAGTTTTTAGAAGTTTGAATAATCTTTTTGGGGTTTTTACCCAGGGTATTATATACAGTTTTCAAAAGGAAATATGTAAACGTTTTCAGTCAGTTACAAAGCATAAAGCCGTTATGGAAACTGTCTTCGAATATCTCTCAATCGAAGCTTATCATGATTATCAGTTTCATCTAAAACAGATTCAAAATCTGAAACTGTTTTTGAAGCATCTTTAAGAGAAAGTTTGTTGAACAGTTTCTAACTGGTTCAGTTAGAAATTTGCAACTGTTCTGTTTCGAAGTTAATATATACACTTGTAATCTTTAGATGCATATGTGTGTGTGTGTGAAAAACATATATATATATATATATATATATGTATCTGAGGATAAGTGAGACTGAAAGTTTTAAATCATAAACTTGTGTACATGTGCGAGTGATATATGCACGTTTGTATATATATATAAGTTGTGAGTTTTTCTGAGCAGTATTGACTGCCGATTGTAAAAGGTTGGAATGAATAGAAGTTACAGGTTCATGGAGTGGTTTTTCTCCCTATGACAAAATCATGAGATTTTGGAGGGTTTTCCACTCGGCACAAATTTGGTGTTTCTTCATGGTTGTGAGTTTCATTTCTTTATGCTCATGATGAATGATTATACTTCTCCTGCATAAATTGTGGATATTCTGTTATATGTTTCTTATTGCAAAATTTGTAAGGAATTTTTGAATAAAACAGTAAGGTTCTGATTCACCCCCCCCCTCTCAGAACCGTGTCACTTCCAACACTCGCGAATCTTTCTGTACATTTCAAGTTGATTATCAATGGCAGGCGTATTAAAATGCCCTCAACGACTGCTTTCGGTAACATTGACTTTGGTGGTAATAATCGCAGGCGTTGCAGAGTATGGCCGTGTCGCTGCTCAATCTTCAGGATGTGCAACTTCTTTGGCAACATTGACTCCCTGTGTGGGCTATATCACAAGTAATATGTCCAACCCAACTCCAACACAGGGCTGCTGCACTGCCTTATCTTCTGTAGTGCAGACCAGCGCAATGTGCTTGTGCCAGCTGTTCACTGCCACCAATCCGCTGGGCATTCCCATTAACCAAACAAGGGCTCTGGCTCTACCAGGCGCTTGCAAAATCATCACTCCACCTCTCAGTCAATGCAATGGTAAATAAACTTTAGTGTTTCCTGGAAGTAGTCATCATTTAAAATCTTAAAGACCAAGTAGTAATTGACGTGCTTCTTCTTGTTGTTTGTCAACAGCTGCAGGGGCTCCAGCTGCTTCTCCATCTACGGGTATGTCTACATTTCATTTTGGCTTGGCTTATATGTCATGTACATCTGTAGTTAAGGGCAATTTTATATAGAGAGAGAGTTGTGTTTTTACCTTTTCCAACTGATATGAATATAAATTTTATAACAAAATAAGTATGGAACATAATTTCATGGCTGCCCTTGCAGGTTCTAGTGCACCACCAGCAACAGAAACCTCTCCTTCCTCTTCCCCTGCAACTCCAAATGCAGTGTCTCCCTCATCTAAGTCACCATCTTTACTTCCTCCCACAACTTCTGTAGGAGGTATGTCACCCACAGCCAGTGAGAAGCCAACATCCAAGGCAGGAGCCCTTTTCACACCATCGACGATTATCAGTGCTTTAGCAGTAGCAATGGTAGGGATCAGTATTTGTTGAACATCTTTCTTCTATATCTGTGTTGGGATACTCTAACATTGACCCGAGTGTATTGTGGACTGCATAGAAGTGTTTCAGCGACTTCCCCCTATTTGGGGATTCGTCTATTAGAATTGTATTCTTTCTGAGTTTTATGTGCTGTGTGCACAGTACTACATTAGTGATATTTTGTAGCCATTCTTTTGTCCTTTAAATAGATAAGGATATATGCATCCACTGTAAATGCCAGACCATTGGTCCTACTGGATGGGATTTTGTATGATTTGGCATATTTGATATTATTAGACAAGAATTATTTTTAAAATATATATGTAAATGATCACTGCCTCATGAAATTACATGCCACATTTGCATGAACACCACCCTGTTCACTGTCTCAAATATATTTTTATAATATTTGGTTACTTCTAGTTTTGCTTATTATTAAGAGAAACCCTGTTTTGGGCACCGCCATTTTCCTGACCCAAAGCATCCTGTATCAGAGTTAATGATTAATTAATTAATCAATAAATGCAGCAATTTATCGGTGTCCTCTGTTTTGCTCTGTTTCTCTATCAATTTATTTTGTGCTCTGTTTATTTTGTGCTGCTCTGTTATGCCCTGTTTTGTACTCTGAATAAACCAACATTTGGTATCAGAGTTGGAAACTTGATTTGTCTAGCAACTGTAGGGTTTATCTGGCAGGAGACAGAAATTTAATAGTGCAGAACAGAAGGTTTGCTGCAGATTTGTGGCTTTTCTATCAGCAGTTACTAGAATTTAGCTATTACTGGGTATGCTTGTAACCAGAAAAAAGGAAAGACAAGACTTAAAAAGAAAAATATATGATTAAATAATAATTCACAAATGAATATTTCTCATAATAGTAAATATGTGTGGGGCAAACTAACAATTTAGTTCAAATAATAATAATTAGCTCACAGTCTAATTTAATATTTAAAAATGAGCCTAACAACTGCACTACAAAAATAGAGGATAGCCAACACAGGAATAACAAACAGTCAACATATTTATCATACACACAAGAAATAATAACACAGAATTATCAACATCACACAAGATCCAAAGCTTCCTTTATTTTGAATGTTCAAAAGTGTAAAGTTCATCGACTTACAATCATCCTCATATCAAAAAATTCTATCTCCAATAACTACTACCAAAAATTCTACTTATTTCCTCTATTTAATTGTGCAAAAGAAAGATCCACTTTCAGTTCATCCTTTACGTATTTATCATGCCAAAAGTATAATTGAATCTTTAAAATAACCATTTTAAAATGGTTAAAAGAATCCTTTGAATTTATGAGATTTTAGTGCTTCATTAAATTTTCAAATCTATTGAATAACAATAAAAATATATTAAAGATTATGTTAAGGTGGCATAACTTCTATGTCAACATCATCTTTTGATGGAGACCAAGATGTTTGAGCAATAGGGGTGGCTTTGTATATTTAAAATACCTGGACAATCAATCCCAACTCATTATTCTTTGGATTAGTGATATTATCAATTCTCGACCTCTACAACACCTTGTTACCATGAACATACTCTAACCTGCTTTGATAAGTAGTAAGGTGGCATGTATATTACATCAAAGAAGCATCAATAGGTCAAAAAGGTTCTCAGCTAATTTTCTGAAATTATCTTTGATAACTTGTATATGTCAATGGCTTGATAGTTGTCCTTTATTTGAATCCATAAGTTGATGGATAGAAAATAAATTTGGGTATCAGATATGAGAAAATTTCATTATTTTAATAATTTCATATGCTCTTGAACATTTTTCCTAAGAGCTATCACTTTCCATTCCACACTCCCTTTTCACATGAGACACTTATTATCATGGGCATTGGGAAGAATTTGTTTATCAACCAATTTGTTGATTCCCATAGCTATCATTTCCTTTAAATTTTCATCTATTCTTAACCAAGTTTTTTCTTCTTGTTTTAGGGCTAAAATCTCATCATCAATTTCCTTTTTTCTAATGCCCACTTCATCATACAACTTACTAGCCTTTTCTATGAATTCAAATGCTTAAATTACACTCATTGACCCAACTTTCAATTGTTTCACCATAAAATTTGTTCTTGTGAATCCTTTTGAGGACTTATTTTCCATTAACCGGGTTGGGATCAAATGAGGGAACAATTGGGTCAATTGGTTGAGCCGAAGTATCTATAATAGATTTTTAAAAAGAGGTCAAAATGTTTATTTGTTGCTTTAGTTCATCTTTGAATTTCTTATCTTTCTCTATCATTTCAATTAATTTGGCTACAAATGCCTAAGAATTGTGTGCATCACCTTCCCTCAAAGAAGGTCCTAAGTTTATTCTTGTGATATTAAAATCTTTAGCCATCAATTCATCAATATCTTTATTTGTAGAGGGGTGAGTGGTCTCCACAAACATATTATTTGAGGTGACACTAGACATTAACCTCAACATAGTTTAAATTTCTTGGGTTGGGGTGTTCTTTGGAGTAGGATGGAAACAATATCTTTCTCTAAGATGTTCAATTCCATCATTTTCATTTTCATAGATAGGGTTTGTTCAAACCAAGAAGTAGTTGTGCTAGAAGGAGTATCTAGAGAAGCTCCAATGGTGTGAGGGATAAATTGAAGTGATCTCTTGAGAGGGGGTGCGAGGAAAGATGATTTATTAAGTGAGGAAGATGGAGATGGATTAGGAGAATAAAGTGGTACCTAAGATGAATGAGGAGGTGATGAATTTGGTGAAGGTTGAGAGGAAGAAGAATCGCTATCATGAGAAGATGATGGATATATATGAACCACACTTTCTTCTCTAACATCCTCCTAAATGGTCTCAAGTTTCTCTTTTCTTTTCTCATTTTCCTTCTTATCTTCACTCTTTGTAGTGTCTCTACACCTTTTATTGTGTTGGCCAATTTGTCTACATATATCAATTAACACAACTCACATACTTAGGAAACTTATATAGGAAACCATCATATCTGAGCCAATCTAAATATAGGTAAATATTTGAAACTAAATAAAGAAACTTTCATAAGTATTATTGAATTGAGTGACTTACAGAGATATCCTCAAACTCATGTTTCCCTAAAGTTCTCTAACTACCAGCATCGTGAATGCATCATTCACTCTTTTGAAGTTTTTATAACTATTCTTCAACTAGAGCTGAGGATAGTGATCATAAATTTGAGTCACATTGTTGAAATTCACAATAGGATGCAATCTCAAACAATATCTCATGTTGACAATGGCATAGAATAAATAAGAAGACATGTAAAAAATTTCTATTGAGCTAGATTTTCATCATTTGTATATGAAGGTGATCTAATAATACTACCCCACTAAAAAAATTGTTCTCCTTGGAAAATTACAACAATGAAGAAGTACTTTTATTCTTCAAAATTGTGAGTAGTACTTCTATTCTTCAAAATTGTGAGTATTTTTATTGACAATTAATTTATGTAATGGTACTATTATGTTAGAGGTTTCATCTACATAATGTGACCTATGTAAATATTTTGGCATATGGTACTTTCCTTTCTTTGGAGCTTCCAACCAATGTTTAGCTATTGCATTTTGACACTAGCTCTTTTTCTGTGCAAAACATTGGTAGGCCACAATAACATCAAGGTCCATGAATATTTCTCTTTGGGAAAATCTAAGTATTGAAGTGAAAGCATCTCCATCCAATTTCATGATAATCCTATTGTAAACAATCCTCTCTTCCTAAGCTCGGGGGTCATAATGGCTCATGCATTCCATTACTAAATTTGGGAATTGTATTGCCACAAGAAAGCAACTTCTTGTAACAATCCACTTTCCATAGATTTATGCATAATTTTAGGGGTTTATATTTTTAATTATCCTTTCCCAAAACTCACCAAGCTCACATGCCCTAAATTTGTATTGAACCAATTTCAGGTAATGTACTCACTAGGCCATACAAGCGTTCATACACCAATTGCATGTACTTCATTTTTCGTAGAATCAAATTTCAAAAAACATAGACTAGTTCTTTCAACACATAGCTAAGTAAGTCCAAAGGATGTTTGAATTCTAATGGGCAGTCTCGTATTTCAAGATTACTCATGAAAATGATCTATTTAATATAAAATTCTCCCTTATAGATTTCAAGGATGAAAAAAAATATATACCATTTTCTTGTAGCTAGCTATCTCTAACCTGTGGAGGATTTGAGGATTCTTCTAAACTACCTTCCAAGCATGCTTTGCAAACTCACTTTTTCACTCTCACTATTTTCTCAAATAAAATTTCTTGCAACAATGCCTCTTTGAGAGATTATTTTTTTCTAAATATAAGATATCCTTTAATGTTCTCAAGCTTTGAGGATGTATTAATGACACCTTTGATGTTAGTGCATGTGTGATTTCTATAATAGAAAGATTTGGATAAAATAAGAAATGATAAAACAATAGCATGCATTAGGGTGAAGCCACAATAGTGGTTTACCATTGAAGTGAGGAAGGAAAACTCACAAAAAATGAATGCATGGCAAAAAACTTGATTTTAGCCTGGCTCATACGAACCTATTGGTTCGACCGAACCCATTAGGGGTTCACTAGAACCTAGGTTCGGGCGAACCCTTTTAATTATTTCTCACTAGAAAAGCCAACAAAACTCCTTATAGAAGGGGGGTTCGAACGAACCCCTAGGGGTTTGTTCAAACCCTCCTTATTCCTCATCCCCCCTGAGACACAAAAAATACCTAGATTTTGGCACTTTGGAGCTCGGGTTGAGGATGAAAATGGAGGAATCTTCACAAACCCAACTAGAATCAAGTAGTCCTCAGAACAAGCTATCCAACGAATATAATTTTAATATGTTTTGGTTTTATTATGTATTTGTTTTCTTAGTTTTATTAAACATAGGTTTTTCATCAAAATTAAAGGTCTTTGTTTTGCACATGTGGAAAAATAGCAGATTATAAAAAAAAAACGAAAATATGAGTGCACTAGATATTGAAGTCCTTGATCCCACAAAAAAAAAAGAAATTGAATTTCGATATATACAAAAAAAGTAATGTGTTATATGGTTGCACTATGTCTAAATTGTAATTGGTTTGACTTCGAAACTTGATTAAAGAAAAAATATTCAATAAAAAATTGTCTAACCAAGTGGAAGTACTAGATATCAGAATTACAAAACTAAATTTGAAAGAATTAGAATTTTATCCTTCATGGAAAAAAAGTTATGCATTATACAGTGTGCACCACTTTTTAAAAATGTTGTTTTTTGAAAAAACCAATTTTTGTGGGAGATGAAAAAAGAAGTGCAATCTGATTCCAAAAATTTTGATTTTTCTTTTTTTTTTAAATGTATAGACAAAATGTGACGAAACTCTAGTTTGCATCATCTTCAAATTCTTCACGGTTTAGCCACTATAGGTGCCCGAATGTGAATATTTAGTTAAAAATAATAATTTTAGTGCTCAGTCTGGCCAAAAATTGTAAACGACTATTGTGGGATCACCCATTACCTTAATCCAAATCCTCAATATCTCAAATAGACACAATGATGGATGAATTATTTGATTGATTTGATATGTCGGTTGCTCAATTTAGCACCATAACATTAAGATGGAGATGATAGATGAATGATGATAGATAGAAATGGATGAATGATTCAAGAATGATTTTGGCAGCATAAGGATACTTGAAGAATCAACTCCCCAAATGGCTTATGAGAGGGTTAATTTATAGGCAAGGTTTGATTTGGATTGATGGTTGATATTAGATGTCAATAAGATGTCTTAATCAATGGCCAAGATTGAAAGTTGTAGTATGAATTAAGGTTAGGGCAATGACAAGGATTAATGGCCAAGATTGAATTATAAGATAATTCTTGATCAAGGGTGGAAAATAAATGAGACAAGAGAAGATAAGAATGGCATGGATAATGAGGTTGGCACAGAAAAAAAAGTTGGAGAAAATTAAATAATTTGGGACGGAAGGTGAATAATTAAATAATGAAAGCATTATTTAATTATAAAAGACATGTGCCATGTTGACTTTTAAATAAAATAATAATTTAATTCAAAAGTGAATAAAAATGACAAAATAGTAAATAATTAAATAAATAGAATTTATTTAATTATAGAAGAAGAGGATAATGAATAATTAAATAATTGAAATAATTATTTAATTGTAGTAGAAAAATAATAATTAAATAAATATGCATTTATTTAATTATGCAAGTAGAAGGAGGAATTGATATGAAAAGGTGGGTACAGAGGCGAAGGAAAAAAAATCTAGTGTCTACATTTTGCCCCTCTTTGAGTGATGTTCGAGATGATGAGCTTTGTGTCGAGTAACATCATTTCAAAGAAGCTAAGGTATGGATAGAGGAAAATGGATGATGATAAAAAGATAGGATGATGACGAAATAAGAGTGGGATGATGATGACATTTATAAGAATAAGATGATGATGGGATGATGATGCCCCCTTGAGAGGATACACTAGTACACAAACAACAATATATGACTAAATAAACTACTAAAAATTGCATATAAATGACTAATTTTGGTCACGTGACCATTAGTAGTTTATTGCTGGTCATTTATAACGCGACCAAATTTATGACTAAACTATTTTAGTCATTTATTTAGTCATTGATTTGTAGTCATTGATTTGGTCATTAATTTGGTCATTGATTTAGTCATTGATTCAGTCATTGATTTAGTCATTGATTTAATCGTTAATTTAGTCATTGATTTAGTCATTGATTTAGTCATTAATTTAGTCATTGATTTAATCGTTAATTTAGTCATTGATTGTTATTAACTAGACATTTATTTAGTCATGGTAGTGGTTTATTTAGTCATATATTTAGTCATTAATTTAGTCATATATTTAATCATTAATTTAGTCATTAATTGTTATTAACTGGTCATTTATTTAGTCAAGATAGTCATTTATTTAGTCATAAATATATTTAGTCATTTATTTAGTCATATATGTAGTCATTAATTTAGTCATATATTTAGTCATTACTTTAATCATTTATTTAGTCATTATTTTAGTCATTACTTTAGTCATATATTTAGTTATTTAGTCATTTAGTCATATTTAGTCATTAATTTAATCATTACTTTAGTCATTAATTCAGTCATTTTATTTACTAGTTTTCATTAATTGGTAGTAAATATAATCACGAAATAAATAATTTATTAAATACCATAAATTTTATAATGCAAAACTAATATAATATTAAATTTGAACTAAAACATAAAAGTAAATAAAAATATTGCATATGCGTATAAGCTACAACATACTAAAATTAAAAGATTGATTCAACATCATGATAAATAAAGGTAATCTACAATAAAAAAAAATTAATTCAAATATATATCAATATATATATCAAGTTATAAAATGTCAAGTATCTAAGAGTATATATGTAAATATAATAAAAAATGTCAAAGTTGTCTAAGAGTTTCCAACTCTTTCAAATACACCATGATAATTAAGATCCTTGAACAACATATTCAAAATATTGCATAAAATAGTGAGCCAAGATGTCTAGCAACTAGTACATGATAAATATGTTCAACTATGTCATTTTTTGCAGATATTTTAGTGACCACTGTGTGAAGGTTCCTTCTTTCTCTTTCAGACGAACAGCTCCATCTATTTTGTCTTCATAAACAAGGGGTATGTTACTCGTGACCTTTAAAATGTTTACATTTGCATCCATTGTTCCTTTCAAGTTGACTCCATGTATAATAGATAGGGAGTGAATCCACCCAATACCCACAACATCACCATCTAATGGATCCAACACCTTAACTTTATCTCCTCCTTTGAGTTTATCAATACATTCCTGCAAAAAGAAAAAAAAACACATTATAACATAAACTTACATAAAGGCTTCCAACAAATAACACATTATCCATGTTCCTACTAAACTTGCATAAAGGCTTCCAACAAATTTTTATGCATAAATAAAATAAACTAATAAACTTGTACAGTTTTATCTTTAGATTACAACAGCTACATGCAGCTCAATCAATATCTCATTCAGACAAATAAAAAATTGTAAGATTTAATATTCAATACCATAGAACACAGAAAATACGATAAAATGTGTTCATTGAGGTCATCACAGAACTCACCGTGTTTGGAGAAGCAAACTGTTTTCCACTCAACATACTAGCAGCTGATCTTTTTACAAACCCATTCTCATCAGCCTGCTTGTGCATACACAATCAATAAAATTCCACAGAAGTATGGTAACAATCAATAAAATTCCACAGAATAAGTACATTAACCAAAGAAACTAAATTTAACACTGGAAAAATGATTGAAAACTATAAGGCTTCTCAAAATCAGTCTACTTTTGGGCTATTAACATGGCCCTCTAGTTAAAACTATTACAGGCTGCTATGGCCCTACATGCTTATTTAGTATAGCAGTTGTAATCAGGGTCAATTAAAGACCAAGCTAAGTGGTTTGTGACCTCTTGTTGATTAGAATGATGTCTGTTATCAGCACATTAAAAATAAGCCAGGTCTTCACCAATTATGCAATCATCATTAGCAGCATATCAATTACCCATCAGTTATGTAGTCATGCAATCATGCAGTTAGTTGTGCAATCATAGTTAAAAATCAGTCAATTACTCATCAGTTATGTTGTCATGCAATCAGTTATTGTCATGTCCCCTTTTCCAAATTAGAACCATGGAGAGACCTCTAGCATATCATCATTTCTCATAGGCTAAAGGATAAATCAAGGGAAATGAATGATAATATTATTTTAAGTTGGGCCCAGTAATATAATATTTATGGGGCAACTTAATAATATTTGATCTATAACATATGCAAATGTACAAACTACCAAAAACTTTAAATTTTACAAACTTAATTAAACTGAGGAAATCAACCATTTCTTCATCTAATACAGCTCCATATGCATCTGCATAATTTTCAAAATTAAACCTACCAAAATAAAAACTATTTGCTACTCTGATTGAGTAGAGAATTATAATTTTTGATCAATGTTTAGGTAACCATTGGCCTGATGATAAGTGTGATCACAAGATCAAATGAGAAAGCATTTCTGAGATAATTTGTGCTTCCAAAAGGTCTAGAGCATCCATAATGTAGAAATGATGTATTTCTATATTATATTCCCAAGTATCCCTTTTTAGTTTTTTAATCATTTTGATCCACCTATTAGCATACCTATTGGTTAATAGAATAACTAGAATCTCACTTGGAAAATAAGTGGATCTGTGGGATCTATTGTGATGACTACAATAATTTTGAGATCTCTAGTTAAAGCATCAGCAAGGAAATTCTTTTCCCATTTAACCCATTGTATATCAAAGTTATAACTCTAGAACTCAAAATACCATCCAACAATTCTCCCTTGGGCTAAATCTATGTTTGTTTTTTTCCTTAACAAATTTGGAACCACACATTCAAACACTTAAACATGTTTGAAGTGATGTGAATGCATGTGAGGAGTACTAAATGCAGGTAAAAGGTTTGTAAGTAGTTAAATGAAGTGCTTATTAATTATGAATTACTTGCGCCTTTACCATCAAGCAAACTTAGGATGTATTAGAGGTTCCCAAATTCTCATTTGATTGTCCATGTCACTTGTCCTTTGCTTGATGAAATACCTAAATTTAAAGTTTTTGGTAGTTTGTACATTTGCATGTGTAAAACTTGGAGTAAAACTGTACAGATACTTAATGGTTTCAAAAATCTCTATCACAGGTTTTTCTAGAAAATTTGTACTATTACACTTAACACTTTTGTAGAGAGTAGTTGCATGAAGGAAATCGATAATTAACAACAATTAATCAATAGCAATGATTTAGTTTCACTCCTTTTAAGTTTTCATATATTTTTGTTAATTTATGTTATGTAATTTAGAAGTTGAACCATCTTTTGTTAATATATTGTGCAAAAGAGCAATTAAGGGAGCACAATTTCAATGTTCATGCAAAATAGCATTGAGATGGAAAACAATAGCTACGGAGAATAAATTTTATCATAGCAGTCTGTGGCTACACATTTCTCGCTAATTTATATAAATAAAGTATTCCCCATTAATATTGTTTTAGTAAAACCATAGATAAGTCATCTGGTTCTGGCACAAAGAAATCAATTATTGATCACTCTCTAGTCAGTATGACTTCTAAGAGTAAATTTAAACCAGACCAAGTAATCCAACTAATTTTCTACAAGACATGATAATTTATGACCTACTCAAGCTGTTGGCTTTTCCCTCAGCTTGCTTAAACAAACCAGAATTCAATAGTAATACATAAGATTGTTTACTATAAAATTATCAACAAATCTTGTGGTTGTAACTGGCAACCAATTTACATGTTTTACTCTCTAACAGTTGAAATTTTTTAATTAAGATCAAGCAAACAGGAAATATTCTATACACATAATATCATTTAACGGAATTGAGAGCCATAGAGTTACACGGAAGTGAAATTCCATGAATAAGAGAATCTAAATGTGCATGTTGGAGGAGGTAACCAAGGGCATCAGCAGTGAGAACATAAAGAAAAGGGGCAAGAGGGCAGCCTTGACGAATGGAATTTTGGAGGAATTGGGGGGATAAAACTCCGTTAACAGCCACTCTTGCACTAGCATCCATGAATAGCATTCGAACATGAGCACAAAAGTTAGGACCAAACCCCAGCCATTGCAGCATTTGAGGATGAATGACCAACGTATTCGATCATAAGCTTTATGAAAATCAAGCTTAAGAATCAAAGCATCCTGAGAAGTTTGACGAGCCCATTCAGAAGGTTATTCATCCAAAATACAGCTGAAGACATTAATAATTTATTCGATATCCTTGATTTTTTTTGTGAGGTTTCGGGCTCCAAATTAGCAATGCACAAAACTGAATTTTGGATGATCAGTCCCAACCCCCGATCACCTTGGATTCCCCAAGAATGGAAGGAGATCAAACATGGTGACATTACTCGGTATTTAGGCATTCCTTTTGGGCTGGGAGTTTCCTTGAAAGATATGTGGAGATGGTTTTTTAATAAGTTTAAAGTCAAGCTCCTGGGATGGACAAATAAATTTCTTTCAATGGCTGGGCGTATACAAGTGGCCAACAAAGTCCTCTTAGCTAGTCATGTCTATACCTCCTCATGCTGACTGCCTTCTAAAACTTGTTATAATCAGCTTACCCAGCTTATTCGCAACTTTATTTGGTCTAAATGGGGAAATAAAAAAGGTATGCCTGCCACTTCTTGGTCTCATTGTAAACTTCCTAAGGATAAGGGTGGATTAGGAATTATAGATCCTTTTATTCAAGGGATATGTCTTTCAACTAAATGGATAGGCAGAGCTTTGGATGGCAACACCCCTTAGAAATCTTTGATCAGATACCGTATACAAACAGCAACCTCTGGAAAAGCTTGGAGTTCCATTCAATGGACTAACAAGATCCTCTTGGCACATCACTTCAAACTCCACGGATCTGCCCCACTTAATTGTATTTGGAAAGCATGGCAAATGGTTTCTCAAAAACTATCTTGGTCTAACCAGTCATTCAGCCATGGGCTCAGTTTTGCATCTTCCTCAATTTGGTGGAATCGATTGATACAAGTTAATAACCAGCCCCTTGCCAAGATTCCAAGGATGAAGGCTAAAGAACTTTTCAAGAAAGGTATCTGAGTGTTCAGTGACCTATGGGATCCCACTAGTTTTACATGGAAATCATGGCAGCAGCTCAAGATACGCTTCAAACTCAATAATAAAGACAAGCTCATTATTTTGGAAATCCAGAATATGGTCCCTCCTAACCTTTCTATCCTCATGGCCACTAGCTGTCACTCTAGTTTTTTTAAATATTGGAGGTGGCCTAATGGCAACGGTATCTGAACTTTTCCGCTCAAGATCCTTTATAAACAATTGATTCCTGGTTTGTCTCTTTCAAACCGACTTAACTCTGTTTGGAGATGTAACTTCAGAAGATCCAAGTGGAATCAGCTTAGCTTGCAAATTTGGAAATCCAAAGTGGATGCACAATCACAACTCACAACATGGAAACTTTTGCATGCCAAACTCCTAGTTGGTGCTCACCTCAAATTCATTAACCCACCTCCTCCTTGTCCTTTTTGTGGAAGGGTTGAAACTCTCAAACACTGTTTCTGGTTGTGCCCCCATGCTAAAAAGTTGTGGATTGCCCTTCTTTCAGCCTTGCCTGCCCTATTTCACTTCCCTTGGTCATGGAAATCTACTCTCCTCGGATCCTCGGTGTTACATAATGTGATTTCCAACTCTTGCAGGCTTATCATTCTAAAAGTCATTTGGAGGATTCGTTGCCAGGCTGCGTTAGCTCACACCTTCTCTCCCTTTGTAATAGAATTATCATCTATTTGTACCAATTTGTATACTCTTTTGCTGTGGCTAACTGATGATCTGGAAAAGAAGGACAATGCTCACTACCTGCAAGCAAAGCAGCTTTTATCTCAGCTACAGGTTCAATTAATCATCTATGCATTCATGGTCTAGAGAAGAACTGATTTGTATTCCTTCTGAGTGGAGTCTTGGGTGCATTCATTAGTCGATTGAGATAGAGGTCATAAGGAATTCTAAAGGATTGTGGTAAAAACTTGTTTGTCCATTCAAGTGTTTTCAATCTGCATTATGTTTCTGAGTTGTCTTCCTACGTTGAAAATATTTTGGACTTTTCGTTGGCTGAGGTCAGTAAATCATGGCACATAGAAATTTGGCATTCGTAACTTTTTATAATTGCAGATAATTCAGTTATTCCTATGTGTTCATTGAAAGCCTATGCAAAGCTTTCTTTTAACTAGTTTTCATATTATAAAAGGAGCCAAATTTTTATTCTGAGATGCAGATTTTTATTTGGTGTATAAATCAGATAAAGAAGTCACTTTTTTTCTTTGTGCTACAATACAAGTAGGTGTCTCTTTTGGATGGCAGTTCCAAGTTGCAAGATTGTCAACGTAGTTTCTAGATTGAGATTATAATTAGAATGAAGCAGTATTCAGTTGTGTTTGAGAGCAGGTTGAAGAAGTTATGTGTTCTGTATTAAGAATTATATGATTCTGAAGTTGGTGCTTCAGCATCTTGGAGTTGGTGATGATTGGCTTTAGCAATGAAATGGTGATGATTGGCTTCTGGAAAATGAAGACAGAATAATGGATGTTTAAGAATACCTTGAACATTGTTAGAGTGAGAGTTTGAAGAAAAATAAGTCCACTCTAGCAATTAGAGAAATCATAGAGGAAATGTGCTAAAGTAAAAGCATCCTATAATTTCATCATAGTGCATTCCAAAAGAAAATAAAGCAATGCCAAAATATTCTCCATTAAGTTTTCCACTTCAAAAGAGCTTCTCATATAAATATTTGTGTTCATGTCAACACATGTTATCTTTTGTGTTTCACTGAGTTTCCAAGACGTAGGAACATAATTTTGATGACAACAAAAAATTGTGGTGGACAGCTAGTAAAATAACTTAGACAAACTAAAAGCAGCATAAACATTTAAAAATAAATAAAATGGGCTGAATTTGCAATGACAACCCTTATAAATTTTTGAGGTTTTTAGCATTTTTTTCCTTAAAATTTCACCTTTTCTTTTTTCATGTGTCAAATGGAGTAGTCTATCCGGTCCTAAAAATGGAAATGTCCCCTCGAAGTCTATGCTTTTAGCAACAAGAAGAACTCGCCATTCAATCAATCTACATGCATACCTTCTGTATTGAATAGCATTGAACATGTCTGTATTATAAGGTATAAATACTTTTGAACAGAAGAAGATTCCTAATGTGAATGTCCAGACTCCAAACCATGGGCTTGTGGATAGAACCCCTAAAGGCTACTCTTTTTGCTGCACAACCACCTTGTTCATGGAATGGCTATTTGTACCTCTTTGTAAGTGCAACACCTTTTAATAACAAAATTAGTATCAGAGCCTTCCATTTTGGACTGCAAACAAGTAATTTATCAGTATTATAGACTAGCATCATCACAAATCCACATGTGATGAAATGCAATTGTGTACTAAAATGAGCCAAGTCTTGACCCAGATTTGCTTCTTAAGGTTGAGAGATTTACAGGAATATAATGTGCCAGATTAAGAGAGAGAATGTATATGTTCTTTTATACTTTTTCATATTTCTATAATGAGCTGCAACAAGTCAACTTCTTACAAAGATTTTACTCTAATTTTCTTCATTGTCAAGCTTGCATTAAGGTTATTACTCATTACAACTCCAAAAATAAAAAGCATACAAGAAAATGCAAGTTTATAAACTCTTTGTTGCTAAACAAGTATGACTAAGGAGATAGAGTGTCATTTTCATGTGTTAATGACAACAATGAATTGTTAGACTGACTTATCTCTAATTCCTCAAAACAACCTAGATCTGACCACCAGATTTCTTTCTATCATGTAATCTACATCTGACCACCAGATTTCTCTCTATCATGTAGGCAAATCAAAATGTAAAGCACAAAATTTCTGCCTGTAATTTCTATTTTCAAGTGTTGCAGATGTGACAGGTTTCCAATGGAACTAGGAAGGTTATTTAAACCTCTACAGTCTTCTATGTTCAAGTGCTGCAGCTGTGACATGTTACCAATAGAATCAGGGGGGTTATTTAAACTTTTACACATTTCTATGTTCAAGTGCTACAGCTTTAAGTACATGTTTCCCTAAAACTATTTTGCCTAAAGGTTTTTCCCTATCATTTATAAGCAACCAAGGAAAATACCAGAACCAAAAAACAATATTTTAGATGCTTAAAATGCACTCATTTCACATACCAAACATTTTAGATTTAAAAGAAATCATAAATGAATCTGATATACAATCCTGGTTGTGACCTATGCTCAAACCCAAAGCAGCCAAAATTAAAAATTAATCTAAAGGTTTCATAGTACTCACCTCAATATCATGCACATACTCCTTGAATTCAGCATAATCACTGTCAACATTGTCCTGAAGTTGTGTAGCTTTGCTGAGAGCTCTATTGACAAGGTCTTTTCTTTTTCGTTCTGCTTTCATATAATTGTTCTGCAACTATAAAAACATATAGAGTAAGACAATTATGAAGAGCTCAACAAAGAAAAAACAACAATAGAGAAAGAGTATGCAAAAAAAGATATAGTTGAGAATCAAAATATTGAGGAATAGCCTCTTACCTGATCTGAATCTATGGAATTATGGTCATTCCATGTAGAAACTATAGGATTAACAGAGGCAGCCAACTGTGAAACTTTCTCAGTGAGACCATGTAAGCAACTCATTAAATGTTGGTACTCTTCATTTGAGTTGACATGATTTGGAGAGGCTCTTACTGGGCGTTCAACAAATGGCTGTGAAATCTCTGTTGATGAACTAGATTTCCAATTCATACTACTCCTAGATTTAGTACGATCTAGTGTTGCCATATAATTGACAATATCTTCTACTCCTGCTTCTCTATTATTTTTTTCCACCTAAAAAACAATGTCAATTTCAACATATAGTCAGTTCAATAAAAATTTGAATTAAATAACACGATGTAAATAGAACCAAAAATCCATACACTTACTCCAAATTTGTCAATTTTGGCCTACAACCCGCCTCGGCCAAATGTATATTCAGCCCTCACATTATCTCTTGCTCTCTTCCCTCTATTACTCTTTGTCAAATATTCTTCAGAACGCATACTTTCTTTCAATGCCTCCCACTGTTTAGGAGATAGAGTGGAGTCTAACCTCTCGTTTCCCTCCATGATTATTTTTCTGCAATTGTATCTAAAATTGTTCATCAGAAGTCTCATCTTGTGCTTGTAATATTTTTTGGAGATTTGTCTACCAATAGTGTCAAAGGCATTTTCCATTTTTTGTATAACATATTCCACATTTCGTGGATCTTGCTGTGCAAAATTTGATTTGCAAATATCCAAATGGGCCCTACATCTTACGCCCAACTCCGAGGCCCACCGTGCATCATTTTTCCCAATGGGTTCACCATCTCTTGATACCTCAACCAAGAATGGCTTCTTCCCTTCTAATATTCTTTCTTTTGCATTCCTCTCTGTAGATTTGTATAAATCTTGACTCAATCTTTGTCTTTTAACAAAAGAAGACACATCTTCTGTTGAACCACTACTAATATTTCTAGCTGATCCACTAATTCCATCAAAAGTTGTAGATGCAACAGGTGCACTCTGAGGCACATCAGATGCAAGCAGACTCTCTTCGTGACTTTCATTAACCGAAACTTCATGCTCCTTGGCCATATCAGGTGTGGCATGAGTAGGTAGATTAGTACTGGTCTCCCCAGATTTCACTTCAAACACATCCTTTATGCGTTGGCTTCTACGAGCTGGCAGCACTATATCTTTACTTTCTTTTTGTTTTTTCTCCACATTTTCTCTGCACTCTTTTTCTTGCCTGTAAAATAAAAAAAAATATCATATCATGTCTTATATACATAAAGCTCTTGCCTATAAAATTTCATTAAACGGTATTAAATCAATAATATGCTACTTAGTGGATTTACAACTTGCCTGTTTGTCAAACCAAGACGCGATAAATATTCATTATTCTTGGCCACACGTTCTTCACGAAAGCGCTCATAATCTGTCACTGGAATTTCAGCATTATGATCACTATCATCTAATTTGCGCCTTAAATTCTTTTTCCTCATTTCCTGATGTCCAAAAAAATAATAATGTATAAATTAGCAACTTGATACAAATATAAGTAACCGTAACAGAAATTGCATAAATACAAGTTTATGAGGTCTCTGTTTTAATGAACAGTCATTGAAAAATGTAGGAAGTCTAAAGCACTGCAAACAACAATAGTCATTAGATGTTGTGGGTATTTCAATCAATGGATATTAAATAATCGTTCCCTGCAGAAATGCCAGTTGCATAAAAAGCTTAGCAATGTATTTGAATCAATCCATCAAATCTTGGGATTGGAATAAGGAGTCCTTCACATTGGATGTGGATTCACCATTAGGTCAGCAATAAATTTGGTGTTCCTGGTCTTTTGGTTTCATTCCTCTGTTCTTTTGTTTAATATACAATCTGATCTTTGTGGGCAATGAGCAGTTATATCTAAGTCTCTATGGGATGAATGGGCTCAGAGTGAGGCAGATGCCCAGACTTTGTTTACATCGACACCTCCTTCATCTGAAGTAGCAGAGCTCACAAACACTTGGGATATCTACAGATTGCAAATCTCATTATCAAATATTATCCTAACTGTGAATTGGCATTTTCTAGATTTGATATAGCTCCATAGCTTGATTCCATTACTCTGCTACTCAGCTTGCTTAAGGTGTTTAGCTCATAGTTGAATTCTTGAAGCAATATCAAGGTTTCAAAGAATTCACCTACAACTGAGTAGCTAATGCATTATACATGTCATGGTATACAATTCCTCAAGTGAAATTTTCAAGAAAAGGGCAATTAGAACATGACAGAGACGACTAATTAGTTTGCAGCCAATCCTATGCAGTAGCATTACAATTTTGGTGAACAACTACATCAAAACAATAACTCATATGCTTAACTTGCTCACTTCCTAAGCAAATATAATCACCATTAATTAAGCTTTATCGAAGTTATCTAAAGTTTGACACAATAGCTCAAGATTGTATATAAACTATAGGCAATCTATAGACGTTCCTATCATATGCTAGGCATTAACTCAGCAAAATGCTAAGAAAAACAAACTCAGGAAACTGGATATTTCTAGAATTTTAAAATAAAGAGCTTTTCACCATCCTGTCAATTACATGGTAAGACAAACTAACAAGAATAATAGTGAAATGAAACCACTCCAGGAGAAATCTCTTTTAAATTCAATGTGTTTAGGATGGATCAGCTATAAAGGTCCTAATCATTGTGGTTCAGCTATAAAGATCGAAATCATCATGGCTATCTATTAAACTTAAAATAGAAAGGTCAAACAATCTGTATAAAAATGCACACATAAGTAAAACCAATGATCCAGGCATAGGCATCAGATAAGTAGCACACATCTCCTTTAAAAGATGTCTTAAGTTCTTAATAACAAAGTTTTTTATAATCTATCAACAAAGAAAAACATTTCAGCTGTCAACAACAACCATGACTGATATGGAGGAAAAAAATACTATGATTATGAGCATCCTTCATAGACACAGAACAACTAAAATGTCTCTCACTAGTCCCCACTTTTGATTGCATAACAGAGTCTAACTATCAAGGGATCAATGCAAGAATTGTAGATGTTCTACGCTCAAACATGTTACAGTGCTTAGGCAATCTCCTCTCAAGTTCAAGGAGTGGGCCCTTGTGGGATAAGATGGTCAGTTCCACAATGATGATGGTGATGAAGAATTTAACATCCTTCAGATTAAATTGGTGTGTAGAACCTTATAAAGCGTGTAGAAGATACTAATTGATTTGAGCCCTTTGTGCAATCTGTAATATAATAGTTTTCTTTGTTAATAACCTTCACAATTCTAGTCTCTTTCCAACTGAAGTGCCTGTGCAATCCATGGACTCTTGCTAATGGAAGTGCCTAGGAAAGAAGTAATGAGTAAGAAAAAGATCAAGATGATAAATGATTTATAAATGTAAATCTCAAAGTAAGACAAAATTTAGAGAGAAATGTAACAGATCAAGATAATAAATAATTTAAATGTAAATCTCCAAGTATGAAAAAATTGAGAGAGAAATTCTTTTCAAAATTTGTTTTGGGACAACATATTTATTGATAGTAAATTTGAACGACAGCCAAAAACTTGAATTTTCATAAGAGTGAGTGGCAAAAGTAAAATATTTTAATTGTCTTCCCAGCAATTGGATTAGCATATACTCAATTAGAAGGTTATAATGGGTTCAAGAGTCCAGTCTGTCACGCTGCAGCAAGCTGACATTATTCTAAGTTATCCATTCTCTGATGTGTGATAATCACTTTCATACAATTAGAAGGCCCCAGCAAATCAGATGCCTCCACAAATCCCTTCCAGGTGTACCAGTCCAATAAAACCAAATGTTTCTTGTGAGCACTTTTAATAATCAAGCAGGTAGAAAAGTAAAGAGGATGAAACTCTAATCCTTTACCCTGTTTTTGGCCTCCTGCCAATATTTCAAAGATATAACACCCAGTTTTGTTTTTGTATATGCTCAATGTATTTGTAGCCCATTTTTGTTGTCAAGGTTGCCTATGCTTGATTTGTTGTCTGTGTTCCCAAAACTTTGGTGGATGAACCTGGGACTTAATGACAAGAGCACTCCTTTCTTCCTTACTGTAATTGATGGAAATATGGTGCCCGTAGCTTACATTGTCCACATAATTGATGTTAATAGAATTTTAAAAAGAGACAATAAAAAGCTCTTTTACATTGCTTGCAAGAAATATTGACAATTATATGTAAATTATAAGTATACAAGTGAGTATAAAACAAATAATCAGGTTGAAAAGCCTACAAGACTTGAAAGGGATTGCCAGAGGTGAATTAGTGGTACCTACCTTTGGATATGGTTTGGACACAAAGTTTGATCCACCTTTCTTATCTGCATTCTCTTGTTTGATAGGAACTAGTGGGAAATCACCTGTTGTCAGTGATGGCAAAAATGGTGCAAACCTTATTTGAGAAACACTAAGCCCTACAATTATTTATGGTTCATTCTTGTTCCTATAGGGTTATATATCCAGTCAAATGGAGAACTATAGTGACCAAGTACTGTCAAACATACATCTTGCATGCATGAGGCTTCACTGATGCTGTGAGGTTGCCTTTATGAGTAGCTGGTAGGTCTCTGTGCTGGAAAATCCAAGCATACAAAGTCATCCGTAAAGCAATATGAAGTATTTTTTAACTCAAAATATTAGGTAGTGACACCATGTTGCATACAAGCCAAAAAAAAAATTGAAAACTACTTACTATGACTGATACAATGAAAGAAAAAGAACAGCTATAGAAACAATGCTCTACTTGAAGTTATCTCACAAAAATCCAAGTTTGGAAGAATCAAAATGGCCCTTATCCAACAAAACTGGCTGCTACAAGAAAATTTGATGAAGTCCCATGCTTTAGTTATGTGATTGAAAATGAAGGGCCTTTTTCCTCATTGGCTTTATATGGGCTTCAGTATACATAGTAGATCAAAAGCCTTGTACAACCTAAAAAATTGGGCTTATCCTTGTGGAAACATCAAGTCAGTTCCATAGGCAGGCACCTTGTGGTATCCGTGGCTCAGGGTTTGTTTTGGCACACCATATAGTTTTTTCAAATTGGTTTGTAGTTTGTCAGTTACAAAGATACAAACACTCAACTCATTTCTCCATAAGGTGCAAGTCTTGGTTATCATGCTGCAAAAATAGTCCCTACTACTAAACTTACAACATCAATGTCAAATAAATAGTCTGCATATCCTCTGAAATTTTGTATATTCTTGACTTAAGGAGTTCTCTCACTTAAACTTGATCAAGTATAAGGGAAGCCTCTTCTAACAAAAGGGCATGGCAATCATACCTCTGTAATATTATGCTTCACAGCTATTCATTTACCATGTCTTTTGCATCCTTGTTAGACTGTACACAGAATATGAATTCTTACAGAATATCATTTTTGTATTTAGCCTGAAGTGATGTCATTGAACAATACTTTTGGTAATACTTTTGGTAAGAGATGATTTTCTTGAGCAGCAAAGGGAGTTGGATGGTGCAGAATTGTTTATGTGTCCAGAGGGACCTTATATGATAGTGGACAATGGCCCATAAAAATAGTTTGGTCCAAGAGATGATCTTATCATCTTAGAAGTTATAAACTTACTGTAAGATATGCAGAAAGTTAGGCTCCACCAGCTTATGCCTTACCAAATAATGAGGACTGTAAATAGAAGTATTGAATAATATCAACCATGCCTAGGTAACCACCAAACTACTCACTAAATTTTCACTGTCTATCAATAACTACCATGTAAGCATCTATGCTGAATTTTTAAGTAATCTTATTAACAGAAAATAGAGTAAATGTAGGGGAGAGGATTCGGTAGTTGAGCATCCTAATTTCGTGCTTCTCAAAAACCTACGTGAAAATTTTAAAAAATTCTCAAATTTTTACAACTTTTTTCTTGGCAATGCCCCTGCTTATAACTAAGGTTTGAGGACCACATTATCAAATATGATGCCACATCAGCATGTCTTTTGTCAAGGTGTTCAAAAAAGTTCAAAAAAAAGTGAGACCAATACTCATGCACTAAATTATGTTTTATTAGTGCGTTGATGTGGCATCATATGATTTGTTGCTTTTTAGATCCAAGGAATATATATTATTCAATTATTGGTAGTTATCATCAACACTAACAACTTTAAAGTCACAACTATTGGTTCAATTGACCATTTGGAGACAATGATATGTATGAAATGCATGCACTCACTCATATACAAAAAGAGAAAAGAAAAGAAATGTAAACAAGGACCCAGTGTAATAATTCTTTAACCCATTGCTTACAAAATATCATCTAAATATTTCTAAGATGGAATAAATAGAAAATCCATTTTTTAATTTTTACCTTTCTTTTGAAAAATAGATCTTAGTGGTAGAACATGAATAAATTGTGAGGAAAAAAATAGAAAATCTCATTTTTTGATATTCATCTTTCTTTTGGAAAATGGTTCTTTGGGGACTAACAAAATGTAAAGACTAAACTTGCTCATGTATATTTACAGTCCTTACAATTTAGCAGATGCACAGATATTACTCTGAGAAATATGACCTTAACCAACAACAAGCAAACTTCAGAAATTGTATGGTGGCACCACATATTAGCCTTATAAAGTCTTAGGGCAACCAAAATAGCTACACAGAATTTGACTGGGTAAGATAACCTTCTAAGGTGCTATAAAATGAAATGATAAACCAAAACATGCTTAGGAGAGGAGAGTGGGCAAGAGGCATGACAGATCTACAAAAAGTGGGGATGCTACTTCTAGGACCATGAGGATGGATTACATGACATGAATGCGCTTGCAACCAAGTCTGCCAAGTTTTCAAAGAGGTTAGGAGAATATTAATATATTATATATCAAATCTTGAACCTTACAATAACAAAAGAAAATTTTCAATTGACTTAACATGAGAATCTAGCTCTTTCCATTCAGAAGCAGCCTCACAGTACCTGCACAAAATATGTTAAAATAGTACAAGCATTATAACAGTCATAGCAGTGAGTCAAAGTACAGTGGTCAAGGACTGCTATAACATCCTGTCATGATAGTGGAAGCAATGATCCAGAGGAGCTGTCAAGAAAAGATCATTGTCAAAGTAAAGCAATGATGGTATACATATTCATATTGCATCCTCATTTTTATATGAAAACTAATTCATATTGCATTCATATAGCAAAATTTTTGACATTAATGCTTTGAAACAAGTATTAGTCTGCAGGTCCATGTCCTTAAAACACAAAACAGTCTTAAAACAACATAAAAGTCTTAAATAAAAGGTCATAAAATGGGGCTCATCAACAATCATCTGCTTTGCCAACAAGATCAAAATCCTGATCACTCGTGTCTGCATCTACTTGATTTTCTTCCTCATTTGTGACATGCAATACATTCTCTCTTCCAATTTCTTCATTGGTAATCAAAATCTCTTCTTCAAATAGTCCCTCATTGTCTTCATCCACTTCTTCAAATGTTTCTTGTAAATTAACATATTGCCCATCAAGCATTACATCAACAACTTCCATGAATTTCCGTTTCGAACGAGACTCTGTTTGAATGACATATGACCAACCTGGGCTTCTTACATCATCAATTAGAAATGATTGGTTAATTTGAAGAGGGGAAACATATGGCTCATCTGTCTCTGAAAAAAATTGTCGTGTATTTGCACGTACAAATCCATACTCATCAAATTGCATTGCAGATGGTCGGATCCACTTACATTGTAATAATATAGGACTATTTTCACCAAAATCCACTTGAATAATTTCTTGGATGAATCCAACATAAAATTTCTTCTCAATTTCATGAAGAAATTCAGCACTAACAACACAATCACAATTTGTCTTTCCTTTGTCTTTTTCTTCCACTCTTAAATGACTACCATAGGCCCACATTCCACTAAAACACATAGCCCATAAATGTGGAGGTTGTGAAAGCTCACTTTCCTCTGTTGTTATATCTTGACCTTCTTCTTTTGCATCACTGATTGCATTAGTAATCCATTCTTCAAATTTTGGAAAAAAATCACCTCTAATCAAATCATGACATCTGCGCTTTTGAGGTCGATGTTGCATCCAAGCTTGATTCTCTTCTTCATGTTTTCTACATAGAATAATGATGTAAAAATAGTAAGATTAATAATATAAATGTGTAAATGCAATTGAGTAAATAAATTATTGTGTAGTTTTTTTTTTACCTGCGCCACTTATCGAACGAAGATGTGTTTTGAAGAATAAAGGCATGTATTGCACTTCTTTCTTGATATGATAGCTTGAAGCAACATCCATTTCCTTTCTAATACTTCACCTGCAACTCTCTCATCTTCATCATCATCCCATACACGTTGATTGACATTTTTAAAATCCTTCATATATTCTGTGCAAAATCCCATGGCCTCTTGCATTGAATATCCCTCAGACATGCTGCCTTTTGGTTTTTCCCTAGTACGAACAATTTT
This sequence comes from Sequoia sempervirens, assembly GCA_007258455.2. Taxonomy (NCBI): domain Eukaryota; kingdom Viridiplantae; phylum Streptophyta; class Pinopsida; order Cupressales; family Cupressaceae; genus Sequoia; species Sequoia sempervirens. Next base: position 389,373,719 of record VDFB02270651.1, on the reverse strand, counting down.
TTTCAAAACCTTCATATATCTTTCTATAGGATACATCCATCTCGTTCTTACTGAGCCACAGTGCTCTAATTCATATTGTAGATGTATCAAAAGATGCATAGAAATGTTAAAGATTGTTGGTGGAAATTCTCGTTCCAAGAGACAAAGGACTTCAACAACCTCCTCCCTCAAACTATCAAAGTTCGAAGGATCTAATACATGTAAGCTCATTCTCTTCAATATTAGGCCCAACCTTATAATTGCCAATCTTGGCCCCTTTGCCAAACTCAATATATTTACCACAATAGGTAAAATATTCTCTATTATAACATGATAGTCATGGGTCTTGAGGCCTCTTAAGCTATTAATGTTAGTTTGGCTTCTGATGCTGCTACTTACATATCCAGTGGGGAAGTGAGTTTGAGACATCAACTATAAGAATTGTGCATGTTGTTCCTTTGTCCAGACATAAGGAGCACTAGGTTTTTTATATTTTTCATTATCATATTTTTCAACCCAAAGATTTCGGCGAATCTTTATTTCTTGAAAGTCTTCACGTGATGAAATAGTATCAAAATCACCAAAAAGAGTTTCTATAATAGCATAAGCTATATTTTTCTCAGTATGCATAAAGTCAACAGTATGCCTAATGGCTATATCCTTAAAGTATGGCAACTTATACAATATGCACAACCGTTTTACACCACTTTCATTACATGGATCATATCTACTGCCAACAATCCCATCATTTTCAATAAATGACATTCTTTTTTTTCCATTCTCAACAATGTAATCACCTGTTATTAGCAATGGGGCTTCACGATTCTCTTCTTGACCATTGAAACGTGTTTTTTGTTGACGATATGGATGATCCATTTTAAGGTAAGCACGATGTCCACAATAAATACACTTATGCAAACTTCTTGAGTGCCTCACAAAATCCTTAAAGTTGCAAGCAGGACATCCATGGTATCCATGAACAGAGAGACCAGACAATGTGCCATATGCAGGAAGATCATGAATCGTAAACAATAAGGAAGCTCTTAAAGTGAATTTGATTGAATGACCATCCCTTAAAGATTGAATTGCTTCAATTCTTTTCCATAATTCCATTAGCTCATCATATAATGGCTCTAGATAAGCATCTATTGTATCTAAAGTCACACTTTTCTTTCCTGGTATAATCAATGATAACATTAAGAAAAATGGTTTAGTTGCTAACCATGGAGGCAAGTTATAATTTATTAGAAACACTGGCCAAGTTGACCATTTAGTACTTTGATCTAAGAATGGGTTCACCCCATCTAGAGCCAAACCCAACCTTATATTACGAGGATCTTGAGAAAAATCAAGCCATCTGTTATCAAATTCCATCCATGTCTTAGAATTAGGCACATGTCGTTGTTTTCCATCAGTGCTCTTATTTTTGGCATGCCACTGCATAAGTTTAGCAATGTATCTACACCTATACATTCAGAGTAACCATGGGATTATCGGAAAGTGGCGAAGAACCTTTCTAGGAAACACAGCTGATTTCAACCCTTGTCTATACCTCACTTCATGACATTTTGGACATTCACTCTCATTTGCAAGATTTTTGTGAAATAATACACAACCATTCACACATGTGTGGATGTTTTCATACCCCAAGTTGAGCTTACTGATTTGCTTTTTACATTGACTTCGTTTTGTTGGCAATGTGGAGTCAGCTGGTAACAATGAACTTAATAATGCCAATAACTGATCTACACTCTCATTTGTCCAACCATGTACCATTTGCTAGTTAAGAATTTGAAGGATTGTTGCCAAATGACTTAACTTGCAATTAGCATACACAGGCTTTAAAGCATCCTCCATTGACTTGGCCCAATCATCGTTTAGACCCTCATTCAACATTCTATCAACTTCAAACCCTTCATCAAACATTTTTGTCTGTTCATCTATGTTTGGTGCCACTTCATCTATGTATGTTTCCTCTTCA
>VDFB02270651.1:389354959-389371659 GCA_007258455.2 Sequoia sempervirens | reverse complement strand
TTGTGTTAATTGATATATGTAGACAAATTGGCCAACACAATAAAAGGTGTAGAGACACTACAAAGAGTGAAGATACAAAGGAAAATGAGAAAGAAAAAGAGAAACTTGAGACCATTTAGGAGGATGTTAGAGAAGAAAGTGTGGTTCATATATATTCATCATCTTCTCATGATAGTGATTCTTCTTCCTCTCAACCTTCACCAAATTCATCACCTCCTCATTCATCTTAGGTACCACTTTATTCTCCTAATCCATCTCCATCTTCCTCACTTAATAAATAATCTTTCCTCGCACCCCCTCTCAAGAACCATATCTATGAAAATGAAAGTGATGAAATTGAACATCTTAGAGAAAGATGTTGTTTCCATCCTACTCCAAAGAGCACCCCAACCCAAGAAATTTAAACTATTTTGAGGTTAATGTCTAGTGTCACCTCAAATAATATGTTTGTGGAGACCACTCATCCCTTTGCAAAGAAAGATATTGATCAATTGATGGCTAAAGATTTTAATATCACAAGAATAAACTTAGGACCTTCTTTGAGGGAAGGTGATGCACACAATTCTTAGGCATTTGTAGCCAAATTAATTGAAATGATAGAGAAAGATAAGAAATTCAAAGATGAACTAAAGCAACAAATAAACATTTTGACCTCTTTTTAAAAATCTATTATAGATACTTTGGCTCAACCAATTGACCCAATTAATCCCTCATTTGATCCTAACTCGGTTAATGGAAAATAAGTCCTCAAAAGGATTCACAAGAACAAATTTTATGGTCAAACAATTGAAAGTTGGGTCAATGAGTGTAATTTAAGCATTTGAATTCATAGAAAAGGCTAGTAAGTTGTATGATGAAGTGGGCGTTAGAAAAAAGGAAATTGATGATGAGATTTTAGCCTTAAAACAAGAAGAAAAAACTTGGTTAAGAATAGATGAAAAATTAAAGGAAATGATAGCTATGGAAATCGATAAATTGGTTGATAAACAAATTCTTCCCAATGCCCATGATAATAAGTGTCTCATGTGAAAAGAGAGTGTGGAATGGAAAGTGATAGCTCTTAGGAAAAATGTTCAAGAGCATATGAAATTATTAAAATAGCATAATTTTCTCATATTTGATACCCAATTTTATTTTCTATCCATCAACTTATAGATTCAAATAAAGGACAACTATCAAGCCATGGACATATACAAGTTATCAAAGATAATTTCAGAGAATTAGCCGAGAACCTTTTTGACCTATTGATGCTTCTTTGATGTAATATACATGCCTCCTTACTACTTATCAAAGCAGGTTAGAGTATGTTCATGGTAACAAGGTCTTGTAGAGGTCAAGAATTGATAATATCGCTAATCCAAAGAATAATGAGTTGGGATTGATTGTCCAGGTATTTTAAATATACAAAAGTGTGAAGAGCCTTGCTCAAACTGATCACAATTTGCCTCAATTTGCAGCCTTGTAATTTCTTCAAACACTTTGTATGCAATATGTAGGTGGCTGATATGTTGTGTTCAGTTTGTTGTTTGATGCAAGGATTGAATACCAAATGATTTTGAAAGCTTACGTAGACTTACCACTACTATGCAAGTTTCTAAATGAATTATAATGCTCCTATGCAATTTTAAAAGCATTCCAATGAAGAACTAAGTGCATAAGTGCACCTACAGCCAAGAGGTAATTTGTCAAACACTTGGCACGTAAAATTCCAAAGCTGATTACAATGCATAAAACAACTAACAATCTGAACAGCCTCTTATTACTCCTTCAATGCAATTGTCTTTTCATTACAATGATGATTTTCAAACAGCCAAGACTCTTGGCAAATTAGAAAGATATAAGATATGACAATGGCTGATTACAGATGCAACCTACAGCAGCAAACTAATGCCAATCTTATGCCACTACAATGACTGGTAAATACAATGCTTCTAATGTCTAAAAATAAAATGCATACGTGCTGATTACAGTCTGATTTCAAAATTAAAGCACTCAGAATTTCATTTCAGAACACTGGCATTTACTTCACTAATTTTTTCTGATCAGAGGTTACTACAATGGATAAGAATGTGAACAACAATACTCAAACCTGGAGGTGATTGATGATTTGGAATACACCCAGCAGTTTGTAATATGTATGAGACCTCCAAAAGACCCGTCCAACAAAGACTAGCTTCTGAGTATGATCACATTAAGTCTGAAATCCAATATCAGCAACATGCAACAGTTAAGTTCCCTCTGTTTGATAATTGCGACCAGGCTGAAGCTTATGTTATGAGTCTGAGATGACAATGATTCACTGAGAAGCAATGTATAGTCTGAGAATGAACTCTTCCCACCTTCTTCACTCCAAGTGACCTCCCTCCAAAGACCAGATGTGCCCAGAACTCCAACACAAGTCAAAAAAGAGACTTTACATGAGGAATAAGGAGGCGTCCAGGTCTGATATGCAAACATCAGCTGCACACAGCCCTTGACCTGTTTATGGGCTTAATGCCTCTTCCCAAAACTCCACGAGAACCCTTAATACAAGCCCACAAACCAACAACAAAGCCCTAGCACTGTAGCGTGACACTGTAGCGGGCACTGTTCACGCGCACTATTCACACGCACTGTAGCGCGGGTACTGTAGCAACACATTAAATAGCTTGAAGCCTGATTGATAATGGCTGCCAATGAATAACTTAGGTCTGCAATAGATATACCTTTAAACTGCCTCAAACCCTATGTTGATTTTTCACCTGTAAGCTCCAAATAGACTCCTGAATGAAGCCCTCTCAAGCAATAATATCAGCTGGTATTGCACAGCCTCAAAATTGCACTAACATTGAAGAGTTTTCGTTCTCCAATGCGAAAATGGCAGAAAACCCTAATTGGTTTCCTCTCCAAGCACGAACTCCAAAGACACAATTTAATATTCTCAAAACATAATCAATTTGAATGCCTTTGATGCCCTTTTATAATTCCTCAAGAAGGTCGACCTCTTAAGCTGCTTTTAATCCTCTTTTGAAATCCACTTTAGGTTTTTAATAAAACTTTATAATATCTCTCTAACCTTGGTGTGTCCAAAATATAATATAAAAATGTACTTTAAGTGATTTAAATTGAGGGTCATGGCCTCATCGGAAATAAAGTACACTTTTAATTTATAATTTAACTTTATAATATTTAATTATCATTAAAGTACCTTTAATGATAATTAATCATTAATCATTTAATATTTTGCCCATCCAACCAAATAAGAGGTCAACATTGCATCTGAGACCTGTTCAGGTGCCTTACTAAATTTAGTAACCCTGACTCCCTAAAATGGTGACTTACTATAAATAGTAAGTATGAAGAATTGAGTCAAACGAAGGCCAAACTGAACCCATATTGAGCTCTGAAGGAGAAAAACACCCTGATTACGCCACGAAGGATCCTCTAACTATCAATACTAGCCTCGAGGGTCAATTAATAGGCTAATCCTTACGAACTCGATGCTTAGAAAATGAGGCATTACACAAAGCCAACCCTATTGCTCAAACATCCTGGTCTCAATCAAAAGATGATGTCGACATAGAAGTTATGCCGCCTCAACATAATCTTTAATATATCTTTATAGTTATTCACAAGATTTGAAAATTTAATGAAGCATTAAAATCTCATACATTCAAAGGATTCTTTTAACCATTTTAAAATGGTTATTTTAAAGATTCAATTATACTTTTGGCATGATAAATACGTAAAGGATGAACTGAAAGTGGATCTTTCTTTTGCACAATTAAATAGAGGAAATAAGTAGAATTTCTGGTAGTAGTTATTGGAGATGGATTTTTTTGATATGAGGATGATTGTAAGTCGATGAACTTTACACTTTTGAACATTCAAAATAAAGGAAGCTTTGGATCTTGTGTGATGTTGATAATTCTGTGTTATTATTTCTTGTGTGTATGATAAATATATTGAGTGTTTGTTATTCCTGTGTTGGTTATCCTCTATTTTTGTAGTGCAGTTCGTTAGGCTCATTTTTAAATATTAAATTAGACTGTGAGATAATTATTATTATTTGAACTAAATTGCTAGTTTGCCCACACATATTTACTATTATGAGAAATGTCCATTTGTGAATTATTATTTAATCATATATTTTTCTTTTCAAAGAACTATTTTTTAAGTTTAGTCTTGTCTTTCCTTTTTTCTGGTTACAAGCATACCCATTTATAGCTAAATTCTAGTAACTGCTGATAGAAAAGCCACAAACCTGCAGCAAACCTTCTGTTGGCACTATTAAATTTCTGTCTCCTGCCAGATAAACCCTACAGTTGCTAGACAAATCAGTTTCCAACTCTGATACCAAATGTTGGTTTATTCAGAGTACAAAACAGGGCATAACAGAACAGCACAAAATAAACAGAGCATAAAATAAATTGATAGAGAAACAGAGCAAAACAGAGGACACCGATAAATTGCTGCATTTATTGATTAATTAATTAATCATTAACTCTGATACAGGATGCTTTGGGTCAGGAAAATGGCGGTGCCCAAAACAGGGTTTCTCTTAATAATAAGCAAAACTAGAAGCAACCAAATATTATAAAAATATATTTGAGACAGTAAACAGGGTGGTGTTCATGGAAATGTGGCATGTAATTTCACGAGGCAGTGATCATTTACATATATATTTTAAAAATAATTCTTGTCTAATAATATAAAATATGCCAAATCATACAAAATCCCATCCAGGAGGACCAATGGTCTGGCATTTACAGTGGATGCATATATCCTTATTTATTTAAAGGACAAAAGAATGGCTACAAAATATCACTAATGTAGTACTGTGCACACAGCACATAAAACACGGAAAGAATACAATTCTAATAGACGAATCCCCAAATAGGGGGAAGTCGCTGAAACACTTCTATGCACTCCACAATACACTCGGGTCCATGTTGGAGTATCCAACACAGATATAGAAGAAAGATGTTCAACAAATACTGATCGCTACCATTGCTACTGCTAAAGCACTGATAATCGTGGATGGTGTGAAAAGGGCTCCTGCCTTGGATGTTGGCTTCTCGCTGGCTGTAGGTGAAATACCTCCTACAGAAGTTGTGGGAGGTAGCAAAGACGGTGAATTAGATGAGGGAGAGACAGCATTTGGAGTTGCAGGGTAAGAGGAAGGAGAGGTTTCTGTTGCTGGTGGTGCACTTGAACCTGCAAAGGCATCCATTAATTATGTTCCATACTTATTTTGTTATAAAATTTCTATTCATATCAGTTGGAAAAGGTAAAAACACAACTCTCTCTCTCTATAAAATTGCCCTTAACTACAGATGTACATGACATATAAGCCAAGCCAAAATGAAATGTAGACATACCCGTAGATGGAGAAGCAGCTGGAGCCCCTGCAGCTGTTGACAAACAACAACAAGAAGCACGTCAATTACTACTTGGTCTTTAAGATTTTAAATGATGACTACTTCCAGGAAACACTAAAGTTTATTTACCATTGCATTGACTGAGAGGTGGAGTGATGATTTTGCAAGCGCCTGGTAGAGCCAGAGCCTTTGTTTGGTTAATGGGAATGCCCAGCGGATTGGTGGCAGTGAACAGCTGGCACAAGCACATTGCGCTGGTCTGCACTACAGAAGATAAGGCAGTGCAGCAGCCCTGTGTTGGAGTTGGGTTGGACATATTACTTGTGATATAGCCCACACAGGGAGTCAATGTTGCCAAAGAAGTTGCACATCCTGAAGATTGAGCAGCGACACCGCCATACTCTGCAACGCCTGCGATTATTACCACCAAAGTCAATGTTACCGAAAGCAGTCGTTGAGGGCATTTTAATACGCCTGCCATTGATAATCAACTTGAAAAGTACAGAAAAATTCGCGAGTGGCTTAGGAAGTTCTGAAATTAAGGGTGGAGTAATGATTTTGTGAAATCCTGATTGGAAGTTCAGTAGTTTATAAAGTGATCGAATGGAGATTGCGTAACTGGAACTGATAGACGGAAGAGAAAGGTGGCAATCACAGAAAGTTTTAGTTAACCAACCCTAATTCTCTCTACCAGTTTTGAATAATTGAAGCACATTCAGCCGCAAATTCGTTGTAAGTGGTCTACCTACACCAACACCTATTCTTTCTGATTTCTATTTCCCGAAATCTGAATTCCCCTTTTCTACATGAATCTTTAAACAAATGTCTTCAACGGACAAGGAAAACGATAGCAGACATTAAAATATGGGATCAGCAGCTGAGTGTTGATGTAGGTCCAGGGATTTCCAGGGTCAATAGTCGGGCACAAGGTCTAAGATGCAGCCGACCTCCTCTGCTGCACCGTTACCGTTACATTTGGTGAAGGGTTTGTTGCCGACCTTTAATCAACGGAGTTCGTTTTAACAAAAAATCAATGATACACCGTCGCAACAATTCACAATTCGGCGGCGGTCCCACATTGTCTTTGTTTAATTTGAACTTTTATTATGTGTAATGGCAAAAATTGTACATCCACGTTTTTATTATTTTATTGTCTTTTATGGACTTTCGACCTTAGACTGTTAGTGGGTTCAAATTTTGATTTAGTAGAATCTTTTGCATATTGTTTGAGAGGTTATTGGGGGTTCGGCTTATAAAGAGCTAAGCTTTAGATTGTTAGATTAAATTCTCAATTCCTCCTCATAAATTAAATAAAAAAACACAACTCTATAAGTGGTATATTATTTAATTTTGTTTATTTTTAGTATTGTTCATTTTCAAAAATTGGTTTTGATTCTTAGTTTTCTATTTGTTACTTTGATTCAAATTTATGAATGTGAAATAGATCTAGATTACTTTTATGTGCTTCAAACTTTTAAAGTTTAAATTTCAAAGTGAATATTTTTCCCTTTTTCCCTATTAATCATTATGAATCAACCTAAAATATATTTTTGTCAATTTGTATATTATGTTGTATTTAAAAGCATTTCTTATGCATTTGAAATCATGAAATAAATCCTATAAAAGGCACGAACATTCATTATAGGAACATCATAGAACATCCTAATTGCATATGCCATCATCCTAAGAATATTGCACATGCTTGCTTGTTATCCTTGATCCTCGTTAATTGTCATTGAATCAACATTCTTACTCTTTCAATTTATAATGATTTACAAAATTTTAATTCTAAATATTCTTTAATGATTATTTTTAACATCAACTATTACTTTAATGATTGTAGAGCTGAAAATGTTTTACCTATCTAGAATAATGACTATTATTCCACTAAAATGATGCCACTAGGGGAGAGGGGCCAGCAGTTGTGCAGGTTCCAAGGGTCTAATAGTTGTGTAGTCAATTGTGATCATAATGCCTAGTCTTACCCCATATTTATATTTTATATTGTAAATAAATAGTCCAAATGTAAATAAAATAAAAACCAAATGTTGATCAAAAGTGGATCCTTACTTGAACACATGAGAACCTATGAATGTTATATAAAAAAAAACATAAATACATTCATGAAGAAGTGAAATAAGTATTTTTTTGTCTCAAATAAAATATCATAACTATCCACTATAAGTCTCATTTGAAAAATAAAATGTTCATTTAATAAAATAATACACTTATTTAAACAAATATTGTTATATCATAGTGAAAAAAATATTATTCTTATGTGTACAACTATTGGGGTAGCAATGTACAAGCATTGGAGTATTTTATATTAATAGTTTGTCCTATCACAAATATAAAAGGTGTGCACAATAAATACCATGTATTTTCTCATTAAATGTGAAGGATTTTGAAAAAAATTTAGTGTTCAACTATTGGTCCATTTTTGTTTGATATTAGTTGTATTTTAAATAATTATGTGTTGTTTTATAACAACAAATAGTTTTTGTATGTTCAACTATTGGTCCATATGTGTTGAATATAAAAGTTAGAGATATCAAAGATTTATAGTTACCAATAGATATTTGGTCCATTTAGGTTGCATATAAATTTATTTTAAATAAAAATATGATATTCTACAGGCAACAAATGATATTTTTTTGTTCAACTATTGGGGGCCCCATGATTAAGTTTTGGTCAAATCTTTAAAAAGTCAAATTTTAGACACTTCCCCATAGATGTGCTGATGTGGCGAGTTGCATGACGAGTCACACCTCCAAACCTTAGTTATAGATAGATAAGAGGTCAATCCACATTTCAAAAAGAAAAACAAAGGTTCTACAATATTCCAATCAATCACTACATACTAACAAAGTTAGCCCGCACAACTAGTAGCCCCTCTCCCCTATACATTGTTTTAAAATTTATATTACATCTATTATGTATTTCTTATATAACTATTTGATAGACATCTAATTAATTTGATTTATTCGATAGGCCATGTGTTACACTAAGTTCATCCTATTGATGAGTCAACCGAGAAATACTTTGGGGCAACTTCCAAAATCAAACCCTACTTATCTTTTTAACCATTCCATCTTGTTGAGGGGCAACAAAAACTAAATGTTGGGAGACGATCATGAGCTCCTAGAGTAAGTCGAGAAAGACAAGGGCATGAAGCATCTACACGTGAAAAGCATCATTTTTCTACTCTATTACATCTTAGTTGTGTGTATATTTCCCATGAATTAAAAATTGAAAAAAAAATGATGCTCTACCACTAGCTTGAGATAGTAGTTCTAGAGGGGAAAATGGTGAAATAAGAAAAGGGGGCAGTGGCAGTCAATGAGAGGCACAACCTCCATCTGGGTTTATGTTTTCCTTTTATTTTACTTATTTTATTTATTATTTCCTTTATGTGAAATTCATGCCTCCCACAAGCTATGCCTTAGCAAAAAGATTAAGGCAACCAAGGAAGGGTGACACCTTCCCTCAAACTATTTTCATTCACAATAATAATTTGTTGTTTGATTATGTTTAAATAGTCTATGTTTGCTAAAGAAATCTTGATTTTTTATAAGAAAATTTGTGTGGCTTTTTGAATGTTCCATCAATATATATGAAAAGAAGGAATAATGATAATTATTATCTATTCTTTATTTTCCTTCACATTATCATAAATTTTAAGAGAATGTTGCTAAAAATAAAAAGTGTTTGTTGTAATGGTCTTCAAGACCTTCCATTCTCTACAAGTAAAACTTATTTTCTCTTGAAGAGTGTTTGATTATTATGTGATGTATGAAAGTGTTAGTTTAGTTAATTTGGGTAAGTCCTCTTCCATAGGGTTGACTAATATAGCCACAATCATCACTAGAATCTAGTTGCATCATTAGTATATTTAGTTTCATAAGAAGGTGAAGAGAAAATAATTCAAGTGGATTTTAATCTTAATTTGGATTGGATATTCGTATAACGATTCCAAACCTTACTATAATAATTTAGATCCCTCACTATATTAGAATAAAGCACCAACAATTCCTTCACCTGGACACTATTTTACATGAATAGCAAAATCAAGGGATTTATGTTCCTAAATATACATTGTGATAAAATTTAGAAAAGGAAAATTTCAATACATATTTAATTAGATTTATTCATAGTAATAATTATATGAGAAAAGAGAGTCGTCTTTCTTTAATATAGAGATATTTGGAATCTCTAGGAATTTTTAATAAAATGAGACTCATACTACTAGCATCCATAAGCATGAACTATACCATTTCTATCATAGAGGCAAGGTATATATTTTTGCACACCCCCAAAGGAAAGAGAGGCCCCCAAGACATTTCATAAAAAAATCAAAATATAAAATTACATCGATCAAATTCTCACATCCTCACACAAATTCAACCCACAATTACTATATAAAACAAAAAAAATAGCACTATATGATCCTCTCAAGTAAGGAAAAATTTAAATACTCATGTATACATAAGAGTTCACAAAATTCACACCTAACCCACTAACCTTATAGGTTCAACACCAATTAAAAAAATGTAGCAATAATTATTAACACAAAAGAAGATTATACCTCTAAGGATGAACAAGCAACCATGGAAGGAATGAATACACCCTAACTTTCCTTCCTCCTCCAGCTAGGCATAATGAAAAAAAATCCCCTCTTCTCAACAAATTCTAGAATTATGTAGAAAATTTTGTTTCTCTTCTTGCATTCTGAGTGTGACACATGCCACCCACCTAATTCATTCTCCATCAAACTCATTGTCCCAAAAATCAAAATTTCCATCACAAATTTAAATGGTTAAAAAAGTCCAAATATTACACATAGCATAATGTATGCCCTCTACAAGAAACCTAACCCCTAGTCTTATGACCTAGGACTCTAGGGGACACCAATGAAAGTGAAAACAACATTTTAAATTTATATTAAACATTGCAAAACAATGTTTGACCCACAATTTACACCACTAGATGCATTAATCCATCACATGGAGAAGGATGACTAGGATTCTAAGGGTTCTATTGCATCCCTCATTGGGTCTTGTATATACTTGCATGCTCATTGCAATTGTTAGTTCACCATAGTATAATAGCCAAAACAAAATATTCATAACTATTAAGACAAATTGATAAAAATTGAACTTACATAACTCAAATTTAGTTTGGTGTGAGCCATATGCACAATCCTATCTTGACCTTGCGAGCTTGAGTGCTCCAAGCTTACCATTTACATTTTTATTTTACGTAACTTTACAAATAGATAATATTTATCTTGTACAAAATCATAAGAATCCAATTGCATGAAAAAAGTTTACAAACTTATTTGCAAATTTTAAAGACTTCTACTAGCATACAATAATCACATGATATAATATAGTAGTAATTTAAATTTCATTTCTACACCTTTATGGGATCAAACTTATAATATCACATTGATGAAATATCGAAACAACAGATTCCATTGAGTGATTATCTCTATAATAGAGTTCATAGATCGAATAGTAATTGAATTCATTTACATGATCCACATTTTATTCACACGACCACACAACCTACATCACATGTGATCTTACAAAATCATACTTCATAAGGTTCATTTTACATCAAAATTGCACAATCTAGCAGTTTAACTTGATTATCTAATAGTATTGTAACCCACCAAAAAAACACAAGGAATTGTAAATTGCACAAAAAAGTAGGGCCTTATATTCCCCTCTCCCTTAGATCAAACTTCCTTGGAAGTTTTCTAAGGTTTGAGATATATATTATCACATGATAATGCACATAAAATCGTTAAGTACTAATTATCTTAAATCACCTAAAAACATAGTAGCAATATGTTGCCAACAAGCATGGTCTCACACAATCTAGGACATGTTGAGCATGATCCCACACAACATGAGACATGCCAAAAACCCTATACATAATCAAATATTTGAAGTATCTCATACGTAAGTTTCCTACAATTATCTTATGAATAAAAATACGATCCCATAACAAATACCATTCACTATCACAAATCTCTATCGTCATCATTGCTAAACCTATCATCTATACAATATTGCTAGGATGCTAATTTCATTGTCATATCACACTATCTCTAATCTCATATATATATGCACACATATATATGTATTTATATGTATATATATACATGTATATAAATACATACATACACATATGTTGAAAATAGCTTTCAACATATTGAACACTAGGATATATATATATATACCTTGATGTTCAATATGTTGAATACTATTTTCATTATAATTTGCTTATATTCCATACCAACAGTCAACACAATAACGTTATTATCAACACAATAACTGTATTTTTAAAATTGTCTTTGATCCATAATTGAACTTTACCCATATTCCAATGGTCCATGCTACTATCAAATGCCCATGATTCTAAGAGTTATCTAAGTGTTAACCTTCGTGGCACATTAGGGATTTTCCTCAACCCATGGAATATAAGTAGTAAGAAGTAGGTTTGCACTATAAATCAACAAGTGTGGCTCTACCACGCATGAGAGTAGAGCAAGGACAACATGAATATAGAGTTGCAATCTTCCAATGGGAGTCTACAAGCTAGCCTAGAAACTAACCACCATGGAAAATAATAGCATTCCAATGGAGGACCCCTGTCTCTCAACCACTGACTCAACCTATTCAGTTAACTCAAATCCATTCCGTCAAAATACTTTGTCAATTTAGTGTTATACTGCTAAGCCGCATCCACATTCCAACAGACGAATCAACATCTATTTAAGGTTTGTAGTGAGGTTGTTAGAATAGGATTAATATTTGATTTCAATTTGTGTTTTCAAGTCTTTGATTTCTTAGTTTCCAATTTCATTGTTTACAAAAAGAGCAGATTAACCCTCTTTTCAGAGCCTGAATTCTCTTAGCTGATGTTAAAAAAAGACTCATAGCTTTTCCTATTGTTAACAATACAATGCTTTAGAACAGAGTATTCTGCTCTTCTCAAATTCTGACATTCAGCAAGTAAATTCTATTATTTGCTGATAGAAAACCAGCAAACCTACAGAAAACCTGCAGCAAACCTTCCGTTAGCGCTATTAAATTTCTGTATCCTGCATAGATAAACCATACACCTGCTAGACAAATCAAGTTTCCAACTCTGATGCCAAATGTTGGTTTCTTCAGAGTACAAAACAGGGCATAACAGAGCAACACAGAACTTGATTGATAAACAGAACATAACATAAATTGATAGAGAAACAGAGCAAAACAGAAGACACCAATAAATTACTGCAGCAATTGACTAATTAATTAATCATTAAATCTGATACAGGAAGCTTTGGGTCGGAAAAATGGCGGTTCCCATAACAGGGTTTCTCTTAATAATAAACAAAACTAGAAGAAACCAGTAATTATGAAAATATATTTGAGGCAATGCACAGGGTGGTGGTAATGTAAATGTTGCATGTAGTTTCATGAGGCAGTGATCATTTACGAACATATTTCCAAAATATTTCTTATGTGTATTAATAAAAAATATGCTACATCATACAAAATATCATCCAGTAGGTCCAATGGTCTGGCCATTTACAGTGGATGTACATATCCTTATTTATTTGAAGGAGAAAAGAATGGCTACAAAACATCACTAACGTAGTACTGTGCACACAGCACATAAAACTCAGAAAGAATACAATTCTAATAGACGACTCCCCAAATAGGAGGAAGTCGCTGAAAGACTTCTATGCACTCCACAATACTGAATACACTCAGGTCCATGTTAAGAGTATCCAACACAGATATAGAAGAAAGATGTTCAACAAATACTGAACGCTACCATTGCTACTGCTAAAGCACTGATAATCGTGGATGGTGTGAAAAGAGCTCCTGCCTTGGATGTTGGCTTCTCGCTGGGTGCGGGTGAGATACCTCGTACAGAAGTTGTTGGAGGAAGTAAAGATGGTGAGATAGATGAGGGAGACACCGCTTTTGGAGTTGCAGGGGAAGAGGAAGGAGAGGTTTTTGTTGCTGGTGGTGCACTTGAACCTGCAAGGGCAGCCATTAAATTATGTTACATACTCTTTTTGTTATAAAATTTATATTCATATCAGTTGAAAAAGGTAATAACACAACTTTCCCTATATGTAACATTACCCTTTAACTACAGATGTACATGACAATTAAGCGAAGCCAAATGAAATGTAGACATACCTGTAGATGGAGAAGCAGCTGGAGCTCCTGCAGCTGTTGACAAACAACAACAAGAAGTATACCAATTACTACTTGTTCTTTAAGACGGAATAGACTAGTTACTTCCAAGAAACATTAAAGTTTATTTACCATTGCATTGACTGAGAGGTGGAGTGGTGATTTTGCAAGCGCCTGGTAGAGCCAGAGCCCTTGTTTGGTTAATGGGAATGCCCAGCGGATTGGTGCCAGTGAACAGCTGGCACAAGCACATTGCGTTGGTCTGAACTACAGAAGATAAGGCAGTACAGCAGCCCTGCGTTGGAGTTGGGTTGGACATATTACTTGTGATATATCCCATACAGGGAGATAATGTTACCAGAGAAGTTGCGCACCCTGAAGATTGAGCAGCCACACCGCCATACTCTGCAACTCCTCCTGTTATTATCAGCACAGTCAGTGTTACCGAAAACAGTCGTTGAGGGCATTTCATTACACCTGCCATTGATAATCAACTTGAAAAGTACAGAAAGACTAGCAAGTGACTTAGGAAGCTCTGAAATTGAGGATGTAGTAATAATGACTTTGTGAGATCCCGATGGGAAGATTAGCAATTTATAAAGTGAGCGAATAGAGATTGTGTAACTAGAATTCAAAGCCGTTTGTACACGGAAGAGAAAGGTGGCAATCACAGAAAGTTTTGGTAAACCAAATCTGCTTCTTTCTACCAGTTTTGAATAATTAAAGCACATTCAGAAGAAAATTCGTTATAAGTGGTCTACCCACCTGCACCAATACCTATTCTTTCTGATTTTTAATTCCCGCAATCCGAATTCCTCTTTTCTACACGAATCTTTAAACAAATGCCTTCTATCAAGAATTTATCTCCCACAAGCGATAACAGACAAGGTAAACGATAGCAGACATTAAAATATGGGATCAGCAGATAACTGTTGATGTAGGTCCAGGGTTTTCCTGGGTAAATAGTTGGGCACAAGGTCTAGCGTGCAGCCGACCTCCTCTGCTGGACAGTTTTGCGGCGAAGTTACCGTTTAAGTTGGTCAAGGGTTTGTTGCCCCATACTCCGTCGCGACATGCCGGCGGCGGTCCCACATTGTCTTGTTTAATTTTAACTTTTATCATGTGTAATGGTGAAAATCGTACACCCATGCTCTTTATCCTTTTGGACCTACATTCACATGCATTGTCTTTTATGGATTCTTGGGTTTGAATTTCTGATTTAGCGAGAGTGTGGATGAGAGTCTGTTGCATATTGTTGGAGAGGTTACCGAAGGTTAATCTTATAAGGAGCTAAGGTTTAGGTTGCTAGGTTAAATTCTTAATTCCTCTCGACAAATTAAACAAAAAAATATAACTGTTAAATTCTCAATTCCTTTTGATAAATTAAACAAAAAAATACAACTCTATAAGTAGTATATTATTTAGTTTTGTTTATTTTTATTATTGTTCATTTTCAAGAATTGGTTTTGATTCTTAGATTTTTATTTGTTACTTTAATTCAAATTTACAAATATGAGATATATCTAGATTACTTTTATGTGCTTCAAACTTTTGAAGTTTAAATTTGAAAGTGACATTGTTGCCCTTTTTTCTATTAATCATTATGAATTGACCTAAATATATTTTTGTGAGTTTGTATGCTATGTTGAATTTAAAAACATTCCTTATGAATTTGAAATCATGAAATAAATGCTATAAAAGGCATAAACAATCATTATTGCAACATCATACAACACCCTAATTGCATGCACCATCATCATAAGAATATTACACATGCTTGCTTGCTAACTTTGATCCTTGTTGACTGTCATTCAATCAACATTCCTACTAGTTCAATTTATAATGATTTATAGAATTTTAGTTCTATATAATCTTTCTTATTTTAATACATTGAGAGGCATAAAATGTTTGCCACTTGCTCTAAGTTGTAATAACATGGCCACTTATTTTCCTAAGAGGGTATTTGAACTCATGGGTGTGGTATCTACATTGATTGATAAGATCAATGCCATTTTGATTTAGAGGCTTCCTACCCTTGAAGGGCATCAATCTCTAGCGAAATGTGAGAATATCTATGATGGATGCCAAGATCATTATGTCCTCTAGACACTTGGATTATTGACATGGAATGCAACCAAAACCCAATAATGTCAATGTTCCCTTTCCAAATTTGAAGTTCTTTAGTGTTGCTAAGGTCTTGGTTACATCATGCCAAAATGCTTAGAATCTTATCGACACATGGGATCAAATTGTCATAGTTTTAAAGAACACAATCTATCCTTCCAACTATGATCAAGACCGAGATATCAAGTGGCTTTGTCTATGATAAGGATATCAAATATTTGTGCATAATTACATCTACTATAATTGATTAAGGATATTAATCCAGTGCAAGATCCAATTGCTTATCTCATTGTAAATTTCAAGAGTGTATTATATATGAAAACTTATTTAGGGAGTTGAAATGCACTACCCTTACAATATTAGATTATGTGTTCAAATAGGCACAATTAGTAGAAGAAAAACTTGTTTCTCAATCACGAGCATCTCAACCTTCCTTTTTTATATAATTACTACCAAAGCCATGACTTCTTGTCCATAAAAAAATGGCTTTCTTGATGATGAAATCATACAAAATGACATAAGTGCTTGGTTATATAGAGATGAAGAATAAATGTACCATGCTTTGTTAAAGAGACCTATCACAAGGCACTTATATTGTGTAAGAATATGGGCTACAAAGGAAAGATATCAAGATTACATGAACAAGGTCCTCTTGAACCAATAATTATCAAGGCCAGCCATCAAATATTTGGTTTAGAATACATGCCTTTAGTGGAAGCAACAACACCTCTGATATTGTGGTAGGAGCCTTTCCTATTACTAAATGTGTCAAGTGATAGGGCTTCAAAGACTCCTTCAAAGATTCCTTCATTGAATTTACCACCCTCTTCAATAAGATAAACATTTATACCATTACACCTTCCACCAATCTTCCCTTTATATATCCAAAACTCATTTCTTGGGATCTTCAAGATCCTTTTACTTGGGACATATTCCAAAATGGAAAAGCTATAACTAAGTTAATGGAACTTCGTGAACGTTTTCTAACCAATGACCACAAACAAGGTTT